>CM044960.1:10912664-11455447 GCA_024516035.1 Bactericera cockerelli | reverse complement strand
ACTTTTAAAAATTAAAAGATAAAAGTCTTGAAAAAGAAGGTAAAACCCAGGGGGGGAAACTAGGTACTTCCCAAAATTTACAAATTTAAATCAAAAAAGCTCTTTTTAAAAAATAATTGGTGAAAACTTCGTAAAGCTAGCTTTCCCGGGCCCAACCCAGGCGGGGTGAGGTCAATGTGGGAACGGGTTTTGTAATTTGGCACCTTGAAAGCCCTTTTTCCCTTGTTTTTCCCCCGAATTGGGCAACGTTCAGCGAGGTAAAAGCGGGTTTGGTTTGACAATTCAAATTCGAACCCCGTGATCCCGGCTGTTCCCGCTCCACTCAGGCTGGGTGGGGTTTTTTTCCCAGAAGCGGGTTTTTTGTAAATTTTCCATGAAGGGAAGGGTTTAAAATCCCACGGGTTGAAAAATTAAACATGCATTTTGAAAGCGCGGAAAACCCCCAAAAAATAATACTAAGGCCGTGGATGCTTTCGTCTGACGCAAAGCCGAAATAACCAAATTTCAAAATTTTAAATTTGTAAAGGTTTTTGGAAACCCTTTTTTTATCATTGAACTTTTTTTATTAATTTTTTATTTTTTTATTTTTTTTGTAAGTCTACATTTTTAATTTTCTTCCACAAAAGAATGAACAGAAAAAACAAAATTTACAGCAAAACCCCTCAGCTTGAACTGATAATATGACAACCCAAACATTTTCCTTTTTTAAATTTATAAACTTCCCTTTCCACAGCTCAACAATTTTAAAACACATTTATAAATTAAATATATTAAAAAATAAAATGAAGATATTTTTTAGGACCACAAGATAATTTTTAATTTTCTTTTGATGCGTGCCTTGATAATTTTTAAAATTTGACCTTAAAATTCTAACCGACATGAACACATTATCTACTTGCTTAAATATATTGGTTACACTTTCTGCTCTTGCTGTAATTATGCCTTATGTTATAGTTTTTAAATATGTATATAATTACTACAACGGTACCTAGAAGGTTTTTTTAGGTAGGTTGTTAAAAATTGTTGATCTAATTCTTTAAGGAAATCTTAAATTACTTCAATTACCTGGAAAGATTCCAGGTAATCATTGGAACTTTTCATTTCAATCTCAACACAAGGAATATTACAGGTTTTCCATCGTGGGGACATACAAAAACACAAGATTAGCACTTGCTTTATATTCAGGATTGCCACTAAAAAGAATCAACTTTAAGCTTTTAAAACGAGATTTTCCTATTTTAAATAAACGTATGAGCTATCAAATGCAAAATAAAGGAGTATGTATTTGTCAATAGTTACTTCCGACAAATTTCTAATAGGATTAGAAAACGGAATTATTGTGTTAGTTTTTTTTTTTTTTTTTTTTAATAAGGGGGACTTTTTGACTAGTGGAATTAAGCAACGTTTTTGATACCTCTCGTCAGTAGTAAACAAAATAGACCAACGTATTATTATCTATTCCATTGTTTTACTTGATTTGAAGGGATCAAGATTCAATCTCTTCCACATAAGAGAGGTGTGAGGAACTGCATTCAGAAATCAAATCACTTCGGGTTCCCATACAGAAGTTGGTGCACCATCAATTACTTCAAATCATTATTCAAAGACCTGTTTCGTCCTCTGGTATTCTTCACTTTCGAAATTCAAAGATAAATGATAAATTAAACGATAAATGCCCGCAAAACGGGTATATATTGACGTGACGAGCTCCATTTACGCAAATAATATTAATAAAAAGAGACAAAAAAAAACAGAGGGTTAAAAAATACTATTAAAAATCACAAAATAAATCAGAAAGGTAAAACAAAGTTAATAAAATACACCTATGAAATACAATGAAATAGAGAAAACTGTGAAAAGAGGGAAAATTTTCGGTGGCTCTCGGTTTACAAAAATTTCAATTTCTGAAGTTAGATTTATAAACGGAGAACCACCACAGATATCCTCTCTTTGGTATCCTTACTCGGCGCCTAAGGGAAGATTCATATGACATGCTAAATATCGTTACCAGTACAGAGTTATGTTTCTATGTCATATTTGGGAAACATTCAGGAAAAAATTGGTGGAGATGCCAAAACTTCCATTTTTATTCTATCAACTGAATAAAGGAAATTTTCGGTGCTATGATGATGAGAAACGTTTAGGCTTCAACCCAAAAAACTCCTCAAGTCCTAAGAGGATCACAGAAGAGGATAACACAGGATCACCGTGTTATGAAAGGCCGCGCTACTTCTTAACCACGGTTTCCGCCCGTCCTATCCTTGGATCCTAAAACTGAAAACCACACTCCTCTCTGTTTATATTGAACCCATATCCGGTTTTCTATACTGTGAGAACTATGGAGACTCGTGCAATGTATATTATTTCTGATAGAAAGCATTACATGAAATAGGTAGGTAACTAGCCATGGCAACAATTTAGTAAGGCAAGTTTGAGTATTTGTGACTTGTGACATTACGAATGTGATAAACAGAAAATAATAATTGGGTAACTTTAAATAATACATGACGACAATTGACCTCAGTAGCTCTATTGATAAGGCTCCGGACTGTAAATTGGAGGTCGGTGGATCGATTCCCAAACATCGGGAATAATAAACTCGGGTTTGAGGAATATCATACAGTGACATCACTTGTCAGATTAACAAAAAACTGGTAATCGTTAATAGCATGGAATTTAGCATGATAATCTACTATCCCTGACAACAGTCTTAGTAGCTCGATCTATAAATTGGCGCACTCGTAACCTGGAGGTCGACCAGCCTCCGTGGCGTAATGGTTGGTACTACTGCCCGTAGTCCAGAGTTCCCGAGTTCGACTCCAGATTGGGGCAGACTTTTCGACGAAAATTCTGTTCCCTCCAAACACGTGAGGCTGGCATTTCCGGCCCTACCCAGGCTGGGCGAGATTATTGTGAGAAACTGGTACGATTCCCAACGAATGGAGGGTAAAACTCCCGTCCTGACTACTTCAAATTAGGACGTTAAAACCAAATAAAATCAACAGGTCACAATAGATCTAATTAGGTCGCCGTGTTAATTGTAAGGGTCTCACTAAAAACCCTGCAACCAGGTCAGATAATAAAAAAATAATACAACCTGGAGGTCGGAGGTTTGATTCCAAAGTAGGTCACAAATTTAGTCGAGTTCGAGTAATGACAATATTAATTATAAGTATAAGTATAAGTATAAGTATATTTTATTTAGCGTGCAGTACAATACAGGTGTTGGCTTTACAAAAGTTAGCCATCACCCAATTACATAGTATACACTTTTTTGTAATTAACGTAAGGATGATAACTTATTGCTTACTATAATTTATTCCTGACTATTTACAACAACTAACTCGCATGTAGAATTAAATCTAGTCCAGTCCAGAACGCTGAGGGCCTAAGGTTCGCGCCCGGAGCGGTTATGGTCCGATAGGTTTTATGTAGCGGACTCTAGGGGGGCGATGAGCGGACATCCGTTTAAACCAAATTCGGAGTATTCCATGATTCAGAGAAATCTATGAATGAAATCTACATTTTGAGCTTCACTCTTTGAAACACGGGTGAATAATAAATGAACCCTTTCTATTTTGTGTATTGTACTAGATAGAATAATATTTATTGTGCAGGAATTATTTTATTCGTAGTATAATTCACAACAAACAGAAGTACTAGTATAATATATTAGGTACATTACGAAGAATCTTTTGTAACAAAGAAAATTTACCTACAACTATACATCTACAGAGCTTTTTTAATGTTTTACATAGATAATTTAGATAGTCTATAGCATTACTTGGCATCTTCTTAATACGAAGAAGAATATTCTGAGTATGATACTTGAGAAACAATCAAAACGACAGTTTCTAGACAGAATTGTTGAAACCGATACACCTAGAGTACAAACCCCCTGGCTATGCCCGGCCCAAATCAGGCTGAGTAAGGTTCATGGTGAGTTAGCTGATTTATAAGTTTCTAGACCATGATGGAGCGTAAGGTGGGAATATCACTGATTGCAATATTTTGTCTCGCAACATTTCATGCTCCGCTATTCCTTTAAAGTCAAATACATCGAATACCATTGACTGAAACATTGCTTCGCAACACTTTACAACAACAATTCCCGTTCAAAGTGCGAGACAAAATGTTGCGAAAAGTTTCGAAACAAAATTCAATGTTGCACTCAGTGGGATCTTGTCCATATAGCTATCGCCGCGCGCCGTCTACAGAGTTGAAGAGACTGGCAAACCTATTGAACCTATAATTTATTGTCAGCACTTCTTCAATGCTACCAACTTGCAAATAATGATGGATTTGTCCTTATGCTATTATTTTTTTTTCTCATTTTTTTCCCCCCTGAACCACTGAATCTGGTTCATGTTAGGTATTTAATATGCAAATCTAACCTTCTTGTACTAATCTTTGATGTTTTTTTCGACAAAAATAATACCTGCACGCGCACAAGACGCGCCCCTCTCACCTTCCCACAAGGATAACTTTTGATTCATCAGGTTTCACTGTTCTGAAGTTTTCATGCAACACTAGCCACGTCATTCGTACGACCCACAGGTGAAACTGAGATTTCAGCAGGTTGAAACTTGAGCTTTCATTTATGTCGGTGCGTAGAAGAAACAGAACACTCGAGACTCCTTTGTTGTCTAACCTTGTGTTTTCACAGGCTAGAATTTCGGTCAAAGATGCCATTTATACTGTCATGATACTTTGGAATAGTAGAACTTCGTTTTTCTTTGGCTTCCTTGACTTGGTGATTTGTGATTTATGACATTTCAAGGTGAGTTCGATTCCCAGCAAGTTTAAGTTATTTTTAACTCTGCAGCTTTGGACACTATCAACATTTGAGTGAGTAGAATTAAGAGTGTAAAGTAGCTCATCTCAACGCGACTGAGAAGATTCAGTAGGAATTTCAGAAATCTACAACATCTCATGTAATACCTGTAAATGGTTCATTGGTTTTTCATTGCAATGCAGTCAATCATGAATCTTCAAATGTAGCAAAAATTAGAAACTAGGTACCACTTAATGAAATTCGAGTTATTCATAGATCTTTGAAGGGTTTCTTCTGCGCGGCTTAACAAAAAGAATCAAAATTTCAACGCTCAGGTTTTAAAGACAAAAATAATCACTGATTCAAAATCAAATGAATGATTTTCGAAAATCCTTTAGAAAATCCAATTTGTTTTACACCTGATCATCTAGTGTTGATTTGTTACACCGCGCTCCATAACGAGATGTTTAATAGCTTTTATAGATGCGTTATATTATTAACAATTGTTTTGATGCTGAGAAGCGGTGTTGTGGCTACAAGGTAAATTATGTTTGTCCAAAATAACCAGTGAAGAAGAAATCGAATGATTCTTTGGGACAATGATACCATCTACAACTTAGTTGATTACTATGCACCCGATTTCAACCCTACACCACTGTCTGTGATCTAAGATCAGATTCTCTTCTCTTATTGGTTTTCTCGACACCTGCTACACATCTCTCATCAGTCTAATGTTGGATATCAATATCCATTAGGTACCTCATCAGTTAGAACATTGAGCAGTAGTAGCTATGTATTGAAAGTGCATCATTAACCTCTGTGGTTCAACAAGCAACGTATGGGTTTTTCATTTATTTGAAAAAGATTAATCTGTGTGTAACATTGTACATGCATCCCATCCCACTCTCTCAGTTATGAGTTAACCAAGAGACATTGAGTTCAACATTACCGACAGTCTGTAGCTGCATAGGTTTTTTGCCTGTGGCTAGCGTCCCATTTAGAGTTTCAGAAAATCCTTTTATATTGCACATCTAGATCTCACACTCCGTAGACCAGAAGACATTGAGTCCTATAGTATATCGTGCACCATACCGTTCTCAAATGTCTTCATTACATAACTCTACTGGACACAATAGCACTGAATCCGTTGCAGGGCATTCTGCAAAGATGAGTTCTAGAGTCAGGAAACTATCCGAGATCTGGTTTGAGTCTTGATCATCTCAGCCGGGGCACAGAATCCTAAGATCAATATCAAAACAATCTTGCTAGTTGGAATATCGGAGAGCTCTGATAAAATATTCCGGTGTGACTCCCCCGCGCTCGCTATTGTTCTGAGCCCCCCCAAGCCTCGGCCGGACAATTTGGTGTATGCGAGGCCCTAGGAGAGATCTCTGATAAGTACCCACACACAATGATTGTCCTGCGATTAGAATCGAAAACTCGCGAGAGGTACTTTATCGCGTCTTAATAGAATTTCAATGCAGTCCAGTGTGCTTTATTGTAATTATCAGAACCCTCCTGAAGCAATACACACATACACTCATGTACATTCGTACTTTGCTAGAAAGGCACTTAGCTTCGTCATTTAGTGAGCGGACCTTTGCATGGAATTGGCCTTTTCGTGTTCCAGATATAATGTTCGTTCTTTCATTGATATGAACAAGAGTTTCTATTATTATGTAGAGTACCTAAGTATTTTGATTGCACCATTTTCAATGTATTTACCCAATGAAGTGTGCCAGTGTGTCCGAAGCAGGTGAACATTCTCAATCAGTACCTGTTGTATCTTTATTCCCGGCATGATGCCATAGAGTCAAACCAAAAACCAATTTCCACCAAACGGCTGATGTAATCTATTTTTAAGCAGAGATTTCAATATTGTGGAAGAACTATTGGAATCATCAATTTGCTGCCTCGGTGAGCTTGCAATATCTGAAACTCGGGCAGGTGGCGCGATGCGAGTCAATAACTTTCAGCTGGATCGGTTTTCAGTCAGGTGAACGTTGAACCACTGAAGTGATTTGGTTCAATGTTATTATCCGTAAAGTACCTAAAGTAGGTAGCTGTATAACACTGGCACATCTTATGGCCGAATTACAGAACATTAGTATTAAACATGTTCGATCAAGTTTTTTTTCCCCCTATTAGGCGCTTAACTCTGTCAGTAGACATGTCGTCAAGTTTTATTTGCAATAGAATATATAGATAAAAAATGTAATTAATAAAACAAAACTTGATCAAGGGCGATGCTAATGCCAACGGCATTCTCTTCCATAGACCATATAACAAACATGATGGAAAGGCCAAAGCCATTACCATCCATTTCAGACGACTTGGAAGACATGTATGTAGGTATTATAATTTTGAATTGCTTAAACTACCTAAGTACATTTATCTATTTGTTCATGAATAAAAAAAGAACATGATTAAATTTAAGATAAGCCAGACCGTCTCTCAAGTCAGGCTATACTACGCTGTGATTGGTTGAACCTCCGACTTGAGAAAGGGTCTGGCTTATCTTGAATTTAATTCTGATTTATAATTCAACCCTTACTTTAATAAATCTGTGACGTCATGACTTCAGTTCAGGATTTTCAAATTGCGATGTGTAGCGCCAGTAATGATTCTTATTTTTTAGATATCTGAAAAATTAGGACACGTACATTTTATGTATTGAGTCTACTAACAAAACAACCACCGTGCGCGAAATGCAAAATTAGAGACTATTTCTGTATGCAGTGGATATTTATACTATCATATTTTATTTATTTATTTTTTATAAATTAACGGGTTCCACATTTTTAGATAATATGCTATCTATAAAGTATTTAAATATAGTTTTTAAAAGAGTTACGAGAGCGGATAGCGTGTGTGACAGGAGAGAAAAGAGCAAAAGCATACCTAATGCAAAGAATCAGTTTGGCTGTTCAGGTCGGAAATGCGGCGAGTGTGTTGGGAATAATGAAGAGGAGACAGCAGATATGCGGGAGGTGTTTTATCTATGAGTTAATGAATTTGTATTTTGATTAAAGCTTATTGATTTTATATATTGATCTTTAATTTGTTGCAAATAGTGTTTAAAAAAGGTCTACGTCACTCCTAGGTAAGAATGTGTCGCCTGTTACCATTAACCTATTCATTCGACAGTTTCTGTTAATATTCGTAGTATAGCTATCTGGGGAAAAGAAGTTTCATAAGCATTTTGATACACAATATAAGAATTATTCACTTGATTTGGGACAATAATTCTCATTTCACTTTGTCATCGATAAAAGAACATGAAGGCTAATAGAAATCGTGTGAAGTTTTTACATTTTCATTTCCTAGTGAACACCGTTAATAACAACAGTTAGAATTTATGCTAGTGGGGTGTGTGGCTGTTATATAGATGTCTCTCTCGTGACCAACACAATATCGTGCAAAATAAGTTCACTCTGAATTTGAAGCCTATCTTATACAGGGTGACCAGAGACGATATAGCAGATTATCCGAGAAAAAACCATGTGAGAGTTCACCAAAGAAAACGCGGATTTGATTTTCAGTGGCGAGTCCACCAAGTCCTAACGCGGCTGGATGTTGCCTTGCTTTAGCGATCTTCTTGGGCTTACTGCTGGAAGAATGGGACTTAATAGCCCTAATCGGGCATTATAAATAAGGCGATATTATTATTATTATTTCTATGGTGTCATTAGTTTTACAATGGGCAAGTAAAATTGATTGTGTAGCAATTTTACTTAAGAGAAATTTCTAATATTAGAAATCGGAAGTATTGTGTTTTTTAATTTACATTAAAATTGGAGGTTAAAAGAGATTCTCAGGCACTTTATTAATTACATACCTATCTATACGTAAGTTTTTTTAGTTAGACACCATCGCAAGCGGAAGGCCCCAAATTCCCTCGCTGGAAGGCCCTCTGAAAGGCCACTTTCCTTATCTTATAGGAAAGTAATGTTATCACACAAAATTTAGTAAGAATTCAGTACTAAAACACGTCCTCGGGATTCTACTACAATGTTTTTTCCATTGGTCTGTGTGTTTGTAAACAAAATATCTCAATAACGATAAAAGTTAGAGACTTGCCGGATTTGGAGGCTCCGGTTGAATGGTTAGTGAAATTTATGATAGTTCATCTTTTTAGCCCATTTTTAAGGACTTTTTATTATTAAAATTTTAAAGAGTCGAAAATAGTGGTAGAATTTGACCTTTTTTGGTATCAAAGAAAGATGTGTGATGTTTACACCAGTTCATTTTCATATTGCGTCCGTCCGTCCTTCCAGCCAACATATCCGTCATTACGCGTGCGTGGAGGAACTTACACCTCCAAACTTTCACCGAAAACAAATATCGTACCTATTTTTCTTGGTACTGAAATTTGGTTCTCTGAGTTTCGGATATCAAAGAACACAGCTGTTTCAACCATTTGGGGTGAAGTGGTCGCTAAAAAATGTGAGAGTAAAGATACTGTGAGCTGTGCTAGTAAAAGCACTCTTTAGTTTCATTCTTGCAAGATAAACACAAAAACAGCGTATTGTATTGTAAAAACGAATTTTAAATAGTAGATATTGATTGTTATCCAGAGGTTTTACATTATTTCACCTCACCGGACACCCGGTATCCAAAGCTCTAAAGTCTAAGTTGTGGCTACAATAGCAGACCAGCTAGCCATCGCATACATGTGTATATCAGGTACATACCATAGAGCTCTTCTCTTTACACCTGTGTGGTAAGGACAGTCCATGTATAGAACGCTATGGAATCTGCCTTTACCATGTGGCATCCATGTCATACACATTCTTTCTCTTCGACCTCTGGACTCAGCTCCTATAGTGGAGTGCTCCTTTTGTTTTTGCACATTTAAAGATCCTTTGAGTCAGAAACGGAGCTATACTAGACTTTCTGTCGCCCGGGTAATGCCAAAAACAAACAGTAGGGGGTGCAGTAGTCTCGTTTTCGCCTGATGCCCGGGAAAATCTGCTAACCCTGCCGCCCAAATCTCCGTCCCTGCTCGTAGGTAATTCTATGAGGAAATTATATGATGAAAGGATTTCTTGTAAACACACACGAAAAGTAGTCCTTTGTTTAAGTTTGCGAGGCTGGGATTAAGTCATTGTTTCTTCTAATAAAGAGATAGATAAACGGACCTGATAACGGATGAGTGGATGAGGTCTCGTAAAAACAAATTTAAATAAGATAGGACACATAATTAAATGTGATGCGGTCATTGTAAGATGCCCAGAGCACCATGTCACACCAAATAATAGATACAGATTCAAAATACGTACGTATACCAAACTAAAAATGAGATAAATATAATACCTCATTTAACTAGATAGATTGCTATAGATCTTCAGAATACAAAGTTATCATATCTTTCGTGGTATCACAACTGCTCAAACTCACTTTACTAAACCTACGCTGAAGTCGGGACTTGAACCACCGACCTCCAGGTTACAAGTTGTCAAGCTACTGAGGTACTGAGTTCGGTGCTCTTCAGAGTACAAAGTAATATGATCAGATTAACGGATTGTTATTTCATCATTTTCTAACTAGATGAGATTGAGCCAACTCGCAATCAATCAATGGATTAGAAATACTCCTGACTTGCTATGTTCTGATTTTCACAATTATAATCTCTCACTGTTTTGACTGATTGACTGACTGACTGAAGTAGGAACTGGTCCCGGGGAGTCTCAATAATCCGGAGCTAGAGGACACGTGCTCCGGGCAGTGTTATCTCGTACAGGATGAAGCGGTGCGGCCATTAATAAGGAAGGTAACAACCTGTGACTGACAGGGAAATGAGGAGGATTTCGGGTGCGGCCAAGAACAATGGCAATGTCAAGAACAGCAACAGAGGATAAGTGTAGGCACCTTAGTGTCTAGGATAAGTGTAGGCACCTTAGTGTCTAGGATAAGTGTAGGCACCTTGGTGTCTAGGATAAGTGTAGGCACCTTAGTGTCTAGGATAAGTGTAGGCACCTTAGTGTCTAGGATAAGTGTAGGCACCTTAGTGTCTAGGATAAGTGTAGGCACCTTGGTGTCTAGGATAAGTGTAGGCACCTTAGTGTCTAGGATAAGTGTAGGCACCTTAGTGTCTAGGATAAGTGTAGGCACCTTAGTGTCTAGGATAAGTGTAGGCACCTTGGTGTCTAGGATAAGTGTAGGCACCTTAGTGTCTAGGATAAGTGTAGGCACCTTAGTGTCTAGGATAAGTGTAGGCAACTTGGTGTCTAGGATAAGTGTAGGAACCTTAGTGTCTAGGATAAGGCAGTGTAGGCACCTTAGTGTCTAGGATAAGTGTAGGCACCTTAGTGTCTAGGATAAGTGTAGGCACCTTAGTGTCTAGGATAAGTGTAGGCACCTTAGTGTCTAGGATAAGTGTAGGCAACTTGGTGTCTAGGATAAGTGTAGGAACCTTAGTGTCTAGGATAAGTGTAGGCAACTTGGTGTCTAGATAAGTGTATGAACCTTAGTGTCTAGGATAAGACAGTGTAGGCACCTTAGTGTCTAGGATAAGTGTAGGCACCTTAGTGTCTAGGATAAGTGTAGGCACCTTAGTGTCTAGGATAAGTGTAGGCACCTTAGTGTCTAGATAAGTGTAGGCACCTTAGTGTCTAGGATAAGTGTAGGCACCTTAGTGTCTAGGATAAGTGTAGGCACCTTGTAGGCACCTTAGTGTCTAGGATAAGTGTAGGCACCTTAGCGTCTAGGATAAGTGTAGGCACCTTAGTGTCTAGGATAAGTGTAGGCACCTTAGTGTCTAGGATAAGTGTAGCCACCTTAGTGTCCTAGTGGTCTATTGAGAGTTGTATATCAACCCAAGACAGGAAATCCCATGATAACAATAGCTGTAATGAGTAGGATCATTAGATCTTGTACGAAATCTGAATCAAGAATCATGTCTGCTATACATAAATGTAGTGCCAAGTGGTTAACGCGCTAGTATGGTAATCCAGGTAGCGTAGGTATCCGTTGGTTCGAATCCCACCCAGCGCATGAATTTTTGTTTGTTTGAAACCACATAATGATAAGACTCGAGAAAATGCTTTGAGCATTAACCTCGTCTGGTGGTTATACCTTTCACTAATAAGTATTATTATTATTTAAAAAAAAAATTAAAATATTACGTAGTCCAAATACCTACCTAATAAAAGTAAAAAATGTTTATTTTGTATTTTATAGGTCACTTTTCATTAAAAACATATTTACAACAAATTATTGTAAAGCATTTATACATTGAATCACAAAAAAAATGATACAAAATTGTACAAACTGGTTCACAGCTGCTTTTTATCCCCCGCCCATCCTTGCTTTTACACTAGTTGTTGAATTTTTGACCACAGTAGACTTTTTGAAGATATTTGATTTAATTTTCAATAGCTATGGAATTATGTAGAAGTTTAGCTAAAGCTAAAGTATTGGTGTAAATAATGTACATTTCTCAACGAAGGACACATTTCTCCACTTCAGTGCAAGGGATATCCTTTGATGTAATAAGTCCTAAGGATGTTTGAATATTACAGTTCCTTACGACCGACTATAGAAAATAATAGGTAGATACATACTGCTTTGCCTACGTTTTCATAAGTGGTGATGAGTTAGTGGTCGCCTAAAGTTGTTTACCCGGGCAACTGGGTATCCCTCAAAAACCAACGAATTACCTATGCTAGCAGAATAACCAGAAATCAAATTTAATGCACAATCTAAGGTTTATAACTACTTAGGAAAGAAAAGAAGAAAAATAACAACAAAATAATAACAAGGTAGATTTGAGCGCACGAATAGCTCAATGGTTAAGCACTCACTTGCCATGCGGAAGGTCCCTGGTTCGAACCCCCGCGCCGACAAAAAAAAATTGTATTAAAAATTTGGTGACAGTTGTTTGTAAGGGATATCTTCCAGCACCTAAATGGGACGTATTGTCTCACTTCTCGCCCATCAGAGGAGAGGTATACTACGGAATGAGCAGGCTATAACATAGATCACAAGCATCTACAGTAGTGGTACAAAATTCTAGCTTCAATGTCGGGTGATATCTTCACGGACCTTCTACAGTAGCTTCAGAAAAGCCGTGAAACACTCATCTTAAGAAAAAAGATAAAAAATATTGTTGGTTTGATGTTATACTGTCGGTTGGGTTGATGGTATCAGATTGGCAACTCACATAGTGAGTAGTTATTATTAAACATATTTGATCAAGTTTTATTTACAAATAACATAGAATATATTATACATCATAGAAATTAAAATTAACAAAACAAAATTTGATCAAGGGCGGTGCTAATGCCAACGGCATTCTCTTCCGTTTTTGTTTCTATCTGAATCATCATCGGATTTTCCTCACGGATTTTTTACATATTATAAATGTATGTATATTATTCAGCTAAGTACACTGACCAAAAGAAGTACCTATTCATCAAATAAAAGCACCCTACTCAAGAGAATATCAATACCAAAGGACAAATACTTGGAGAAAGTGAGCTATCCTAGAGGTTCATCTTGCCATATGGCACACTCTGGAATACAGTGTCGTAGTTAGGGACCTCATTAATCAATACTCTGGGCGGAGATGTATGTTCACAACTTTTGAAGTGCTCTACCTGGTCCGGTGTAATGGAAACTATTAGTACATTAGGACCAGACCACATGGAACTTGAACTAACATAACTATATAATTAAGAACTTGGATCCAGCGAGGTTAAGACTTGGATGGGTGACCATTCAAATTCTAATTCTCGTGACGCTGGCTTTTCCCGGCCCCACTCAGGCTGGGTGAGGTCAATGTGAGTAGCAGGTTTGTGAGTTTCCTGCGAATGGAGGGTAAAACCCCCGTCGTGATATGACCATGGCAGTTGAAAGCGACGTTAAACCCCACTTAAAAAAAAAAAAGAACTTGGGCTTTAATTTTTTTTTTTTAAGTTTCCATGTATTCAATTTTACAAATAAACATCTTCAACAAATAATGAGGGTATACCCACCTTCAAAAGATAAAAATCTTGTGATGAAGGTGGGAAATATTTTCGTATAAAAGTATAAAAAGAGAAATTGGCGTATAAAAGCCTAAATTCTCATGATGGTTGATCGCACACAGGAACGTGTGGTTCAGGACGAGCAAACTTTTCAACCTGGAGTTGGCTGGAGACCATCAACCCCCACAGCTGTAGCCATGCGAGTTACAACAACAACAACAACAATAACGACAACAACAGTCAGAAGGAAACTACGCCACCTCAGCTCCGCCACTCAAGTGCCAGACACCAAACACCAATATTGAATGTGTCGTAATTAATTTATGTATCAATAACGAGCACAATGGACTTATTGACACAATTCCTGGACAGATGCTATGACAACATGTCATGGTGAAGAGGACAGAAACAATCCAACATTACGTTCTCTTCCAACTGACAGTGTTTCCTAGATCTCACTGAATCTGTATTGTTGGTGGTGAAAATTCCTGACCAAATCAGGCTGGATTAGGTTAATCTGGGTTAGGTTAATGCCCAGTTAATTAAGTATAAAACCCCAGGATATACCATTCTATTGTATTAATTCGGTGGAAGGAGCCATTGGAACTGGGCGACCATACAATATCTACACCACCCTAAGAAACATAAAAATATATCTATCCATGTCTCACGAACATACAAAATTAAAGTTTGGTCTTGACAGGAACTTTGGCACTTTTTATCAAAAGCAGGGAATCTACTGCAACAGTAGTAAGTTGAAATGAACAACTTAACTATTGTTACTTTCGAGATTTTTTTTTAGCCTTGTAGAGTTACTTTTTGGGATGTGTTTTGTAATTTGAAGAGTTGGTAACTGCTTGATATTAAGAAAATAATATAAGACTATAAATGATGGAAGAAAAAAGAAAATATATTTGATCATTAAAACATAGAAAACAAGTTCTGATGTTCATTGTCAGACAGTGTGTTTCAATCTGCACTTTCGTTTCTACGGATAAAAAAAACCTTCTTTATGAATAAGCTTAAAACATGGTTCCTTAGAAGTTAAATAATGGTTCGAAGTTCATAATTCTTCAAGAGAAAGAATAAGTCAGCCCTTCGTTTAGTTTTACAGATCTTTTGTGGAGATAGACAAAGAAAAAGACGTTATAGATCAGGTGAAGTATTTGTGAAATTTATTGAAATTTATTGAAAATACACAATCGGACACTAATAATTATGCAATAATAGGTAATTATTTTCATCATGAAGTTGACTTTTCTTGTCCAAATTATTTCCCAGTAGATTTTCTTCTTCTTTTTTATAAATCCTTCTTGACGAAATACCGAAAACGGTACAATATCCTCTGAGAATTATCTCTTTAAAGTCTCGATTTTGCTGTCAGATTTCGAACCCCCAATACTGAGATGAGCTACCCTGTATCGAGAGCCGGGTCGAACGCGTGCCATCCTTCCTTGCTTGAGAGACTTTCGTTAGCAGAGCATATCATATTAATTATTGTAATATTTTCCAAGACCATTCATTAGAAATCCAAGAACATTGACTCTAGAAGGAGGCCAAGACAGAGGAAGTGGGAACTGAACAATGAACCAGAAGGTAAGAGCTCTTAAATTATTGTGGACTTGAGTCACCACACATGGAATCACTCACCGCTAAATTAGCCTGGCCACTTCAACAAGTCTTGCTTTTGTATTTCTGTCTTATTCCCCATGTGACACATTGTGACATTCTCAAAGATGTTTAATGTCCATTGTAAAGTATTGAGAATTACTTTCTGAGAAGCAATACAGCCTCGCTCGGAGTATCATTTTAAAAGAATACCTTAATACCTGGTACTCATACTTCTAACATACGAGTACGAGTAGACCAGCCCCTCTTCATTATTTTTATTAAAAGCTCCAAGTTCTAAAAAATCACTGTTAACTATGCCAACATTATACTGTGTAGGTGGATTCTTAAGAAGGTTCCTTCATCGTTGGATATAATTTTTGTACGAGATGAATAATTTTCTTAATTATAGAATTATTCTGTTTTTTTTTTCCAAATAATCAAATTCTATACTTAAGTTATTATAAATATACAAATGATTTCTCTTAGTCTAAAACTAGGATTAGACAAAATGACAATTTGGAGAATTTCGTTTCCTATTCCTAAAAATAGTAGGTACATTAATGATTCCTTCATAAAAACTGATTTAATGTTTTTGCTAGGAACAGAATGTAGGTTTTTATATTACTTCCGAGAAATTTCTAATATTAGAAATCGGAAGTATTGTGTTCGTTTTTGTAAAAAAAAATATTATTTTGCTCCGATTTCAATTTTTTTCATATTTCTGGACGTTTCATAACCTACTGAGTAAATTTGGTTTTGTGTCCGTCTGTCGGTCTGTCGCTCTGTCGGTCTGTCGGTCTGTTAAAATGATTCCTTGTAACGCGCAAATCTCGGAAACTACTCGACCGATTTTGATGAAATTTTGCACACATCTAGGAGACATTCTGTAGATGGTCCCATTTTAAATTCATCGAATTCATACTAGCGGTTCTTGGTGAAAGAGACCATGCGCCTGACCACTAACTTTTTACTTAAACGCTTATATCTCGTGAACGGTACACTTGATTTCGATGAAATTATGTTAGAATTATATTATGCATATTATTATTTACATATTATTTTTAAATTAAATTATAATATGACTCTGATATTTAAGAAAATCTGAAATTTTGGACAAAAAAGTAAAAAAATAAGGACCACGACTTGCCGATACAGATTTTTTTGTGGAATTTAGAATGTAGAAAAAACGATATTTTACCATATAAAACAAATTTGAAGAAAATCGGTTGAGCCATTTTGGAGGTACAAGTAATTTTCTATAAAATCTCAAAATTGGCACGTGTTTACAATGTGAAGCAATCACGAGGAAGAATTGTGTCCATAATTGGCAGTGTTTTTTTTATTAACTTACCTGTATAAAGGGACTTTCAACGGCTGAATTTTTTGTTCCATAATGACTCAAGATGACTCTTATTCTCTCCAAAAAACTTATCCGGGTGAGCATCTATAACTATATAATATCTTGTTTGTTAACTTGGAACTTAAAAAACACACGGACTATCCTCTTAACCAAACAGACCCGCAAATTAGTTATTTTTACATTATGTATTGCTGGAATCAAGTATGTAAAATAAGTACCTACAACCTTTTTTTTTGAGGGGGAAAATCTTATAAGATTCCTTCAGCAAAGCTCTAGTGCTGAAGGATATGCGGGACTTGCCGGCAGGGTATGGTGTGTCGCCCCTCTTGAAGGGCACCAATTCTGTCGGCTCACCCGCTAAAACCCCCCCCCCCCCCCCCCCCCGTTCTTCTTTAGTATTTGTGTAATTATACCTACCTATGTAAAAATAATAATTACACTTGGCTTTTCTTCGGAGCTGTGGACACCGCTTGTGCCTGAGCTGATGGCACACGCTGCTTTGTTATCTGCTTTCTTAGATCTCGCGAGCAAAGATAGCCCCGGACAGGTGGTCGCTCTGAACAGGAGTTCACGGGTCGATGCCGTCGCAAGGGATTTACGCTCTGCTGGTGTCGGCAGACGCACGGACAACCAGCGTCTTGATGGAAATTATTATTAAGTACACTCCACGTCTCCTCAATTGTGTTTCCTTCAAGATCGAGGAAATTATACACTTTCTGGCGTATATACCTACTAGACGTACATATATACACTATAATATACTTGGGTAAATATGCAATAGCTAACAATCAGCTAACATATACGACAGCAGAAATAGAAATAATCAAACACCTCGGCCGAGGTGTGAAGAACGCCTATACAAAGAAAGAGACAGCCCGGCAGAGTGTAAGGTTACGGAAAACATAGTTCCCATGCATTTCATGTACTTTCAGCCAGCGAAAAGTGCAACATGAATTTCAAAAATCGCGATTTTTATTGCAGAAATGGGCTCTACGTTGAAAAATAAGTTGATTTGACTCTTTGTTTAACTTCCTAGGCCACCGGGAACCCTATTTTCGAGACCCCCCAACAATCGTGAAAGACATGAAAAGATTCATAATTTTGTTTTTTTTTTTTTTTTTTTTTTTTCTGTTTTTTTTCATACGGATCCTTTGAGACCCGACTTCGTGTCTTTCACTTGGCACTGAAGATTAAGTGAGGTGTCTAAAGTGATCAAGATATAATGGAGATGAGCCCGGACCAAAAAAAAATTCTAAATTATAAGCGGGCGGCCCATTTGGGCGGCCTCGGGTTTTGGGAGCCCAAATCGGGAATTGAAGGATAATACTAGTCTTAAGTGGTATCAAATGAAAGATCTTGATGAGCAGATACCAAATTTATTGATTTTATTCCTTCATCCGGTCCACTGGGTGGCACCTGGTGGCCTTTTCATTTTCTTTGGCGGCTAGGTACCTTCGAATTCTTAGCTTAGTGGTCAGATCTTGGCCAGTATGTATTATTCGAGATGACCTCGCTCTCTCACTGCAAAATTTTAAAGTTTAAGTTTCCAAGTATTAATTTAGTTCATTTTCCGTCCGTTTCTGTAGAAGATAACTTTGTCTATTGGTAGCATGCTCGACCTGCCACCCAGTCAGCATGGGTTCGAATCCTGGCGGGGACGAAATTTTTTAGCTCTATATTTTCAATTTAGGCTTAACGTTGTTTTGTTTTTCCGATCTTTATATTTGATCTTCATGACGACCCCATTACCCTCGCGAGGAAAATTTTAGAAGTTGCAGAATTGGACAATGACCTGTGGCGGCATTACGAGATTGATTTTGGACAATCATGGTTGGATGGAGATAAAATATGATGAATTATGTAGCTCTCATAATGTCGATGCTACTCACTAAAAGTTTTGACAAAGTAGTGACTTTCGCCAAGTGGGTAGCATACTAGGCTTGGGTTCGATCCCCTTGAGGGAAGTTTTTTTTTCTCTGTCCATTATGTCCGGGGTACACTCATACCTCGTGAGGTATTGATAAGGGACTTCACAACCGAGTTCTCTCCCGCTCATGGTTTTATCAACATCAAATTGTCTCCCGTCGCGTCGCTTGCATTTTTACCTGATTTTATACCTACATAGTTTAGGCCTAGCATAAAAATTATAATCGAAACACCTAGGAATCATTGATATAGACCTGAGGCATGGCCTTCTATGTATTTTTGCTAACCCTATGATAAACCCAAGGCATGGCCTTCTATATATTTACCTAACCCTATTATAATCCCGAAGCATTGCCTTCTATGTATTATCCTTAACCCTATATACTATATTCCTGAGGCATGGCCTCCCATGTATTTTACCAAACTCTTCTAAACACTGAAGGCATTGCCTTTCATTAGTTAGAGATTTTAAAGATTTCCTTATAAAAGGCCCATTCTTATATAAAAATGATAATTTTTTTTTTTTTTCCGGGAGAGATACTCGTGGTGACCCCTGCAACAAGCCGGAGAGAATTCGGGTAAGAAAAGGTCAACGGGAGAGACCTCATTACCTCACCTTGATAAGGTGATTACAAATTTTATTTTATTTATTTATTTATTTAGAAACACTTTATTAGTAGAACATACAGACAAATTCAGACAAATAATGGGAAAAAGTAAATATAAAAATGACAATAATAATAATATAACACAAGAAAAAAATAAATAAAATATATACATATGTCCTAACTAAAGGGCGGGGTTATTGCCTATGGCAATCTCTTCCACCCAACCCAAATTAATTTCTTTGGCATTTGTAAATCCAGGTGTTTTAGTGTCCCTCATAGGAGGCTCCGAGGTCTATTTAGCATTGAAAGATAAACCTAATCATGTGGAGAATAGAATCAAAAGATCTTGCATTGCAAATTTATATATTATTTACTCACTTTGGGGACTTAGGGGGCCAAATCTGTGATCCAAATACATATTGACCTTAGAAAAATTAAATACGTACTGCTAAAACTATATCTAAAAAAAGACAACTTGGTACATTCACATTTTCCCAGCTTATTTACTTTTGTCATTCCTAATGTTTCAGTAGTGTATGAACCTATATTTTCGGACAAAAAGAACTGATATCCCCCCAAAAACACCACTTCGTGGTTAAAAAAAGAAGAACGCCTCACTCAAAGAATGATTATAATTAGCTAAAAATAAATGATATCAAATTGAGAACACCTTGTACCCTCTCTTTCTATATCTCTGCACTCCTCTCTGAATTTATTCCTCTTATGTTTAGCTTTATTTATCCTTTCTAGGAGTCATCCCAAACTTGATTTCTCTTTAAATTTACTTGTTGCACGGCAATAAAAAATGGCGGTCGCGGTGTAATTTTCTCGATTCAAATCATACTCCGACCGCCATTTTTTATTGCCGTGCAACAAGTAAATTTAAAGAGAAATCAAGTTTGGGATGACTCCTAGAAAGGATAAATAAAGCTAAACATAAGAGGAATAAATTCAGAGAGGAGTGCAGAGATATAGAAAGAGAGGGTACAAGGTGTTCTCAATTTGATATCATTTATTTTTAGCTAATTATAATCATTCTTTGAGTGAGGCGTTCTTCTTTTTTTAACCACGAAGTGGTGTTTTTGGGGGGATTATTCTTACTCGTAGTACTTTCTAGTTTGCATCTAGGTATACTCACTTGTAATGAATTGATAATGTTGTGTACCTAAGATGAAGAGGGCTTATTTTTAAATTAATTTGTTATTTTGTACCCACTCTTTTAGAGAAAGTCATCCATCAAATATTATAAGGTATTCACTTTTTCAACAACAACAAAAATGAAATAATCGGGTAGATATCAGTCAAATGAATTTCGAATTTTGTTTAAACAATGCATGAATTTTCTCTCATTAATTTGAGTATATGACCACATAATAATTACACTCTGAGGGTTAGGTGGTAAGAAATCCTTTAAGCATTAACCTCGCCTGGTGGTTACCTTCCACTAAAGAGTATTATTATTATTGTAAACAAATTTTAATCTTGTGTTATCGACTATGTTCACTTACAAGCTAATTTTCCTCCCACTCATCAGAAATGTAGATAACAATACTGCTGATTATCTGATTATGCATAATCTCATCTACGAGTATATAGGTAAGTATTTTAGTATAGTCCTCGGCAATGGATGTAAACTTTTTTTGCTCTATGAGCACACTCGCAACTCTGAATAAAATGACATGAAACTCGACCCGGTTATAATTGCTTTTTTATAAATACATAACTAAAACATACATTGTAAGTACATAGATACATACATGATATGACATGATACTCGTAGGCAATGTGTTGAGTATAGGTACTCTCGCAATAGATGAAAGCTCATTCTAGCATTTCTCCTATTTTAAATGGTCATTGAATAGACATTTAACCTTTTTACAGGGCTGTTCATACATTATACGATTCTCATAGAATTAAGTTACTGTCTGCCGGAGTGAACGATAACATTAAAAAATTCGTCAAAATGTCCCCTTTCAGGAAGAAGAGAATATTATGACGAAGAAAAAAAACTCGGCAATTTTTGAAATCTTATACTAAATCACTTGTATCTCCAAAACTGCTTAACCGATTTTCTTCAAATTCGTTTTATAAGGGACCATTTACAGAATAGCTTCTATATGTGTACAAAATTTCGTTGAAATCCGTTCTCTAGTTTCTGAGATCTGCGGGTTACAAGGAATGTATTTAACAGACAGACCAACAGACGGAGCAAAAAAATATTATTATTTTTTACAAAAACGAACACAAAACTTTCGATTTCTAATATTAGAATTTTATGGGAAGTAATATTAGTATTGCTGTTTTCTTTTATTTAAAGATGTTTTTCTTACCTAAATGAACCACTGCACTATAGTTCCAAGATTTACTAATTTTTTTATATCAAAAGCTACCAATTTTATTTTAGTCTTTCAACAATCATTGGGGGGGGGGTTGACTTTACTGTTTTACTGTTGAATATCGAATGAATAAAAATGGATCAAAGGGCCCTTTTCCATCTTTAACTCTTGAACTGTCATTAAATACTGTACTTCTGTAAAGCTATCTTCTAATCTTTTCTCAAAATTGCACTTTTTCAAATTAGATAGACGGGTACTTTTGTGAAATAAGTCCAAAAAAAACATGAACCTACTAGGAAAGGCTTCAAATATTCTAGTAAGAAAAGCCACCCTGTATATTAGTTAGTCGTAAGGCACATTACCTGTGCGGAGTTATTAGAACCAAAGTAGACAGTATCAGTGATTGTGACTAGCCGGACGTGTGCCGAGTAATAGCCAGTCCACTATCTGTAGGTGTTGCTCTGTGAGCGCTCTCCTGATCAGCAATTATATCTCTTCTTTAGTACCGGCGAGCCACCGACCTGACGTGATGGAATCACTACAGACCAGCCCACCGCGGTCCTGAGTTCAGTTCCGGATGAGGTGAAAGATTCTTATTTGAAGTGAAGTGGCAGAGAATGCCTAAATATTGGCACAGCTTTCAAACGTTCATGTAATTTGAATAGTGATCTATCATTCTATTTTAGAATTTTTTAAAATTACCTATTATTATTAAATGCATTTCTGTTCTTCCCTATATATTATTTTCTAACTACCGTAAGAACACTGATACGTGATACAGTGACTGGTGTGTCTGTTTCCAGAACTTTAACACCTAGAAAGCAAGTTTTGTGGCGGTCTCCCTAGTGGTTCTTGGAGGATTGAAGTTAAGCTACCTACTGATTTATTTGAATCATCATATTTATAGTCGAACCTAAGAAACTCAAGGACCATATTTTTTCTCTTATATCTTGTTTTCTCTTATAGAGTGGTAAATTGGACCTGAAACTTGTTCTCTTATATCGAGGATCCTGTTATATCCAGTTCTATTATATCCAAGTTTAACTGTATTTATTTTGTCTTTAATGCTTGTCTTTTCTTTCTATGCAGTAAAATAAGTAGCTTGTTGTTTTCTTGAGTTGTTTGTTTTAAGTGTAAATTTATGCTTCATAATATTGTAGATAATACATTTATATGGTTGCACTATAAGAAACTAGATCAACATAGAAACAATCCAATTCAAAGTCCGCATAAAAATAATATAAGAAAAGCCTGGTCAAGGGTGGCTATCCATTTTCATTACTTTCCAATGATTCCTTCTGTCTTGTACAAATGTACATTCAGCACATCCACTAACTTTGAGTAGGGACCTTCTGTGCTATCTTCTTCTAGAAGATAGCACCCGCGCCCGTGCGGTGTGAAGATGGCAATCAGAGTCCAGTAAGTACCTCCTTGTCTCTATGTCTTAATATCGAGTGGTCAAAGCTCCATCACCCGAGGCCACTTGTTCTAATCTGAAACAGATTTATAGCACATCTAGTCTTCTAATACATCTGTGAATGCATCTGTGCATGTTTGAAACCCAGATCTTGTGCAGGTTCAGAATGGTTTGTCTTCTGAACTCATTTGTTATGAAAAAAGTATCAGATGATATCATGCAATGCGAAATTACTAGTCAAATACAAATTAGTCATTGGGAGGAATGTATAACTTTCTACCCAGTAAACATTTTCGAGAAATCTTCAGGCCTCTCAAGAGCCTTTAAAACGGAAAATGTTCTTGAAAGAGTCAAAAGCGAAAATTGCGTTATGTGCAGTAGATACTTGTTGTTATACAAGTTCGATCAAGTTTTATTTACATTAAGACTATACCTACAGGGTGATTCAGAAAAGTACCGTCAAACGTTAACCACATATTCTATGGGCTAGTTAAGGAGGGGTCAACTCTATAAAAGAAAGTGCGCAAATGCCTCCTAACGGAGGTACACGCCCCTTAAGGTGTTTTTAAACAATCGAAATTTTCATTTTACGGCTTACCTATTTTAGATATCGCAATGTGGTAAAAAAATCACTCTCAATACTAGATAGCACCTTTCTTTTGGCACAAAATTTAACACCATTCCAATGTCAGGGGCGGTCTCAGGAGAGTCAGATGGTAGAAAAAAGGTTCTAAATTTTTAGTCGTTGCTTGTAATTGAATTTGGTTCTGAATGTTCTACAAAAATGTTCTGAATAATTTTTTTCTCAAACCAACACAAACGCTTGAAAATCGAAATTGAAGGGCTTAAGCCGAAATAAGATTTACAGCAAATGTTCCACATGGGCTCCTTTGGCTTCAATGCAGACCTCCATACGCCTTCGAAAAGATTGACGAACACGTTCAAATATTCCTCTTATTACATCCATTGTTAAATAATGAATTGGCTGAAAATTCTTGTTCTAAAATTGTATGCTAGTTGCATAGGTTTCAAAACTTAATGTGGTTTTAAAATCTTCAATTTCAATTTTCAAGCTTTTGTGTTAATTTGAGGGAAAAATTATTCAGATCATTTTTGTAGACAATGACATAGGTTTTAAAATGGTGAAAACCAAATTCAATTACAAGCAACGACTAAAAAGTTAGAACGTTTTTTCTTCCATCTGACCCTCCTCAGACCGCCCCTGAAATTGGAATGCTGTTAAATTGTATGCCAAAAGAAAGGTTTCATCTAGTATTGAGAGTGATTTTTTTACCATATCGCGATATCCCAAATAGGTAAGCCGTAAAATGAAAATTTCGATTGTTTAAAAACACCTTAAGGGGCGTGTACCTCCGTTAGGAGGCATTTGCGCACTTTCTTTTATAGAGTTGACCCCTCCTTAACTAGCCCATAGAATATGTGGTTAACGTTTGACGGTACTTTTCTGAATCACCCTGTATATACAAGGAAGATTTACAAATTATAGAACAAAAACTAAAGCCAAAGGCATTCTCTTCCGATTATTAATTGAAACATGAAACTTTCTGCTTAATCGTGTGCCATGTGTGTGCTGTATATTTTAAATTATTTTGTAATGACACTACAACACTACATAGAAAAAACCCATGATAAAACCCACATAGAGGCTCTAGAATCTGGATAAAAGCTACTCATATGCTTCAATGAATGAGCAAGTTGAACGTGAACACCCATTGATTAACCGAGATTTACAGGAACAAAAGTAAAATGTTTACGTGGCATGCTGCTAAACATTCCATCGGATCTTGTAGCTAAATATACGATAGTTATGAGTAATGGATACTCACTTACCCACCCATTAATCATAAACACATGCGATATTTTCGTTTACCTATGAGTTTACTAGCATTAAAGTTGAAAGGACCTTATTAGAGAACCTATAACTTTTAAAAATGTACAATAAGAACAGTGGCGGCTCCTGACTTCAAGACTAGGTGAAGACAAATTATACCCAGAAGTATTGAAAAAATAAAATTATTAATTTATCAGATCTTAGTTCTTATGGTCTCATAAACACAGCCCATTGTAAGTTATGGCTGTTTCCCTGCAGAGCATGATTTTCTCTCATACCAGTTTTGCATCATATAAGTTTTTATAGGTACTTTTTTTGGAGAACACTTGGTAATTAATAAATAAATAAGGCCAGCAGAACAATTTGTCAACACTTGAGCTGGTACACAGCCATTCATTTTTCATAGGCCATTCAGGCTTGAACTGTATGGCTGTGGGGCAGGCATTTGCTTTACTTTTTTAGTGGTGGTTATAGTAATTGGAGAAATTGGACATTCAGTAATCATAATATCTTTCTTATCCTCATTACTTCTTAATCTGAATGGGGTTACTGTTAATATTTGAACCCCATGATTTTGTGGGAATCTCATTGTTTCTTTGAAATATTGTTATTAATTATTCATCTTAATAAAAAATATTAACTAAAAGTTGGTAAAAAGGAATTAAAATAAAAATATTAGGGTTATACCTCAGTAGATAGGTAGGTACAACATTTTAAAGAGGGGTTAGAAATGGGAAGGAAAGAAAGTTAGTTGAAGAATAAAAATTACAATCCAAAACTGGAAGAAAATCCACCACCAGATTACAAAATAAATCTAAGAAAACATACTTACTACAAATATAAAATCAGCTTAAATTTGTGTTACCATTGATGTTTAAATGACTATTTATGAAAAACACAGATATTGCCTTAGAATTTTAAGTACTTCACTGGAAGCTGTGTGCTTAGCTACCTGCAACCTGCATAATTATAATGTTATTTCTGACACTGAAAGAAGTACATAGCTACTTCATATTCAACTTATTATGAAAAGCACAGGTCAGATAAGGTAGGAATAATGTTTCTATCCTGTATCAAATACTGGGAAATAACTTTATTAACTAGTTACACCAATTAAAAGTCACTTGATTATCGTTGAAAAGATTTGAAAATAATCTAATAGGTAAAATTTAAAAAGTGCGCAACGAGTTTTGTTTACATTCTAAAGATAAGAGATACAATGTTGCCAAGTTAATTTCATAGCTAAATTTCTACAAACTTCAAGAGCTATATTTATTTTAAATTTAAAGAAATCCCTCAAATCATGTAAGACGTATTTATTTATTTAAAAAAATAATACTACACCGCCTGAACAGAATTTTCTCTTGAGAATTTCATTTCAAAACGTCTAATTTCATGATTTTTTTTTAAAGTGGTTTCATAGTCAGGATCTTAAACAGGACCACCATTGTCCCTATTTAAAAACTTCTTGGAACAACTAGATACCAGATTATCTTATTTGGCTCAATTTCGGTACCTACATTAAATAATTATTTCCGAGATTTGACTTCAATCGAGATGTCCTTTTGAACACTATAGTTGACAAGATACATAAGTAGTTAAAATTTATTGGTATCAGCTATCTTTTAGGAACTATGTACAAAACTAGAACCCAAAAAATGAGAAATAATATACAAAATTCCTGACACAAAATCCTGCTTTCCTAACGCCTACGTTATTACTTTTTTTTTTTTTTTTTTTAATATTACAAGATTGTGCTAGATATGGGAGGCTAAATCATTGACGTGTTTCCTAGGTCTGGAATAATGCTACTGGCAACAATGTTAATATCAAAAACACGTGACATCGCGCATGGTATGTGGCTTCGTGACATTTCGTATGAGGTCGTGTAGATAATGTAAACTGAATACAACTGAAGACTGTCCTCAGTAGCATATTACATAGATATAGTTCTTGCCTAATATTTCATGATACCTACTTGGAAATACTCAACTCTGATTGGTTGATTCAAGGACAACTGAAGACAATTTCGAATTGTCTTCACATTTGGTGTTCTCCTTGGAAAGTAACATGAAATGTTAAGCAGCATTGATCTATTTTACACAAAGCTTACTCTTTTTTTTTTCTTTGAGTTTGATCAATTGTGCCATGTTCAAGGGATTATGAGTAGTGTTTTCACTGTTCAAAATTAGGTGAAAATGTCTTCAGTGTCTTCACCCGACGAGCCGCCACTGAATAAGAATAACTGCTAGAGTTTACTGTATTGCAAGTACAAAATTCAGAAGGTAGGTAGAAAAAAAAATACATTTAAATGGGGCTGCTTCATTTAAAGTTACAATTTTCCTTCCTAATATTCCTGTGAAGAAAGAAATCAACCTTTATTTGGAACAATAGTAATAAATTCATCAAAACGATAAGTTTCCATCAGAACAACTGATTCCAATTCAGCTTATTTGCTGTGGTACTATTTCTTCCGATAAATTTCTAATATTAGAAATCGGAAATATTGTGTTCGTTTTTGTAAAAAATAAATTTTGCTTCGTACTATTAAAATAAAATATAAAAATTAGCCAGCGTCGATGGCATGTTGAATACACCGGTTCCCTTCAGAACACCGAAGTTAAGCGACATCCAGCGAAGTTAAGACTTGGATGGGTGACCATTCAAATTCTAATTCTCGTGACGCTGGCTTTTCCCGGCCCCACTCAGGCTGGGTGAGGTCAATGTGAATAGCAGGTTTGTGAGTTTCCTGCGAATGGAGGGTAAAACCCCCGTCGTGATATGACCATGGCAGTTGAAAGCGACGTTAAACCCCACTTAAAAAAAAAAATATATAAAAATTAAACACTAATCATTATTATGTTTCATTTGCTATAATGCAATATATTATCATGATTAATCTGGTGATTAGTGGTTCAAGTCCCAAGCATCGGTAATTTAAGCTAAATTTTTGAAGTGACATTAACATAACTGTCATGATTATTGGTAATTACAAAAAAAGTTACAACCCTAATATTCTGTAGTGCTAGAGGTGGTGTAAGATTTAACTTTAATAGGAAACTGAAAAGAAGGTCTCGCTGGGGACAGGGGACGTTAAACACCGATTCGGTACCAGCTTTGTCAGGCCAAAAAACAATAACACAATTCGCTGGCCCTCTTAACAGGATTGACATTATGAAGGGCATCCAGTTGTTATAAATATGTGGATTTGTGGAAGTAGGAATGCTATTAGAACCAACTAACATCCACCAAAAGGAAGAGGTTAAACAATGTCAACCACAAGTAGATTTAGGAAAAGGCAAAGTAAAAAAAGAAGGATACTGAATGGTTATTTGCGTAAGCTATTCTGTTTTTCTTTCTCTACACCTGCCCCATCATGAAAGTGCCCCATTACGGAGTTGATGGTTTTCTAACAGGTAGTTGTGCGCGAGCTAGGTGGAATCATTAATTTAATTTCCTTCTGGAATTCTCAGCTTGCAATGTGAGCACCTCACATGTGTAGAGGTTGTGGTTATTGAAGGTACATTAGGTATCCACTAGACACGATTACAGGATCAATCAGCTCTCCTTTTATATTTTTTTGTTGAACTGATTTTTTTCTGTATTTAGTGGAAATGACAAACATTCCAATTTTTTACCATAAAGACACTATAGCTAAAGATTCTAATTGCCAGCGTCGATGGCGCGTTGAATGCACCGGTTCTCGTAGGATCACCGAAGTTGAGCAACGTCCAGCGAGGTGAAGACTTATTGATTATTGATATTGGCATTCATCAATGTGAGTAGCAGGTTTGTGAATTTCCTGCGAATGGAGGGTAACACCCCCGTTGTGATGTGACCATGAAGTTGAAAGCGACGTTAAACTCAATTTAAAAAAAAAAAAATGATTCTAAAGAAAATTATTACAATTAAGTATTTTTCGTATTGTGTGGGTGGACAATTAAAACGACTTAAGGCCATAGGTCAAGCTTTAATTATTTCTCTCGTGAATGAAATTTATTATTTTTATGTTAATCAGACCATTCATTTGATTCTCATTGCTGTATCATAGATATTATTTTTAAGAGTCTTATATTTAACAGGTAAAAAATATTATATTATCTATCATTTATAATTTTTCCTGGTTATAATTTCTAGTTATTATGTTTTACTAGTTATAATATTATCCTGTATAAAATTTACAATAAATAAAGAGGTGCTATATTAAACTGTTAGCATAATGGGACTCCCTGTCTCGAGCTGACAGTCTAAATAAAGCACTACTATACTATACTATCAGTGTAAAATGACCTGTTTTATTTGAAAATGCTGAACTTTAGAATTATTTTTATCTAGTTATTTTACTTAACATTAAATTTAGTGGAAGTGCCAAAACTCCCAAACCTCTATTGAAATGAAGTTGTTTCTAAATTATGTACGAATACGGGGAGTACTACCAATTTTTTTGCGAGTATCACAAAAAAATAGTTTTTTTTTGATTGTATTGAATTGGGACCTCTCATATTTTTTTCATTTTCTAGAAGTATTTCAACCGCAATACACATACATAAATGGTAATTTGTGAATTTAAAGCGGCCCTGTATGCATAGGTTATTTACATAATCCCATGAAAATTACTTCATACATCTGGCTGCTCAAAAGTCAAGTAGGTTGAACTTTACTCACCCAAGCCGCAATCAGTGTAAACAGTAAATTGCTTTCCTGTTTAACTCAGTGAGGCACACATTATTCGCAAAGCCCAAGGTCCATTCCAAGTCCGTTACAACATTAAGCCCCAGTTTGTAAGATGATGACTAACCTGGCAAATCATTATTTGCTGCTAACATCTTGAAATATTACCAGAGAAGTACCTATTGTTGGAACAGAAGCAACCTGGTCAGATATTTATGAACTCGGAAAAATATCGTCGTATTATTATAGGCTGTATGCATTAACTACTATAGCTTGCAAGAATTGGATATTTTTTACGTCATTCAAATTAAAATGAATATACTTTGGTGTTTGGTACATATTTAATGGTGTTTGGTACATAGGAGAAAGGGTGGAAAGGTTAGTGGACTGTATTAATTTTGGTGTAGAAAGGCTGCTGGTTCAATGTTTGACACGGAAAGAAATAAAATGAGAAAACTGAGAGTATGTATGTATGTATGATTTTATCTGTGGTGAAGCACAAGGCCTCTTCACAATTTTTGTGGATAGCGCAGCATTACTAAGAGCCTCCTTCACTTTTCGAATTATTCTATTATATTAATTTCTTTTTACTCTGGCAATGCCAGCACTGGTCGTTACTCATACAAGTAACTCCTCATTTTTCCTCACGAGGTATGAGTGGACCCCGAACATCCAACTACAGAGCAGAAAAATTCCTGCCCCGGAAAAATTGACCAACAAAATATCCTTGTTATTTCTTATTGAAATTATGTAATTACCTATAGCCTCGTTAATTTGTTACCTAACTGAAATAGGTAGTCTTTAAAAAAAATATCTATAAAATTACCTCAAAACTAGTACATAATATTAGTAAATTTAGTATCCACAGTACGAGGTAGGAAAAGTTGGCTAATGTTTCAAGTTAAACTTTTGGTGCCAGGGTCTTCCATGATGAGCTGTTACATCACGTGACCTCCAGAATAGGATCCGTCTTGCTGATAAGGGAACTGATAAGACTCTGGGTTAACTTACCAAAGGAAACACTCTAAGCAGACATTGCCGAATTTAACCTTGGATATTGAGTTGTCAGTGGCGGCTTAAAGTCCTACGATTCTGTGTTATACACTTAAAATTGTGTTATAATAACACGTTTAAAGACTTATATATTTATATTTTTAATTTGGGTTTAACGTCGCTTTAAACTGCATGGTCTAATCACGACGGAGGTGTTACCCTCCATTCGCAGGAAATTCACAAATCTGCTACCCACATTAACCTCACCCAGACTGGGTTGGGACGGAATGCCAGCATCACGAAGTCTTCATCTCGCTGAACGTAGCTTAACTTCGGTGATCTTACCGGTGCATTCAACGCGCCATCGACGCTGGCTACACTTACATTTGGAAAGAAGTTAAAGCTCACACCCCAACCACCACTGGCTGGTAATATTCGGGCAGGAGTACCTAGAGGATGTGGATTTTTTTACGTTTTGATTTGTTGATAGGCAAAGAAATATGTTTCCTTTCATTGTGTGGCAATTAAATTTACTAGCTGCAACATACGTGTATGTTCATAGTACTCGTCCTGGCTACCTTGGAACTTACATTATGGCTACATCGCGCTAAACTAACAAACTTACCAAACACTGCATAGTCGTAACTATGTATGTGGTTTCATCATGTTGAATTGGTGGAAATTGAATATTTTCAAAACATTTTGGTACCAGACTTCGTGGCGTGACGGTTGAGACTACTGCCGGTAGTCCCGAGTTCAATCCCCGGTTGGAGCAGACTTTTTGAAGGAAATTCTGATCCCTCAAAACACGTGAGGCTGGCCCTACCTAGGCTGGGTAAGGTTAATGTTGGACCTGGTACCATTCCCTGTGAATGGAGGGTAAAACCACCGTCCTGACTATGCTGAGGGGTTGTGATAGTCTCTATTTCTCAAACCGGGTTAATAAATAATAGCTAAGATGGAGTATGGTTCCTTTGTTTTTAATTCAAGCATTTTTGGAGCATTGTCCTACTGTAACGAGTCTAATAGGCTCAGATATATAAAATCCTGAATTTTATATATACGAGGTTGAAAATAATTCACCATTACTTATTCTAGGTATTGCTGATTCGCATGCTAATGAAGAGAAATCAACGCATGCCTCCACTCTCTCAGATAAGAGAACCAAAAAGTCGATTCCAATTAGGAGTTTATGATCAAACCCAAGGATTGGTTTATTAATTAATCTTCTGGTCTGACCTCCATGGTAATGTCGAGTTTTCCTATTAAGTCCTATTAATTGATAGACTTAGAATAAAATCAGTACCTACCTATACTCATATACCTATAAATCTACAGGTATAGGTACTAAACATTTTAATATTAGTACTAAACAAAACTAATGATATGATTAGTTATGTTTAGAAAGCAATGCCTACCTACTATACTTTTTATTGTTTTAGAATAAAATTAAAATTATTGAGTTTCAAGTAGGGTTTTTCAAACGAATCAAACCACATTATTTGAGGTTATTCCAAGCTCAGGCGTTTGACTCCGTACAACTGAACAAATATAAATTACTGACGAAAATTTAACAAACTCCTCTAATACACTAAAGTGTAAGTATAGGTGCCACATACACACATAATTATGTCACATACCTATAAAACACATACCTATAAAACACATAATTATGTCCTAACTAATGGTGGCAATAACCCTATGCCTATGGTAATAACCCCACCCCTGAGTTAGGACATTTCTGTGTATAGGTAGGTATGTATGTTTATCTATTTTTTATTCCTTTTTGTTGTTTCCATTTTTCTTTTCTTAGTAATTGTTATTTGTGTTGTACATACCTGTGTCTATTGTATAATAAAAAATAATTCCTTGTATCCAAATTTTCAAGGAGAACATCTAGTATACTCGTACTGTAGTCGAAATACCAGTCAGTTGCAATAACCAATATCCGGCCCTAGTCATACCATGAGTACCACCCAGTAAGCACGTTATCCGCCATTTGCATCGGAGATATAAATACCTAATTACTTTTCATCCAGCTATACCATAAGCATAATGTGGTAAGCCAGGCAACTGGTAAGTTACTCTTTCACAAGACTCACCAAACTCATACCTCTTCCATTCTGCATTCTGATTGGATGGGAAATTACCTTACTGGAGAGGGAGATTGCATTATTAGAAGTAGCAAACTTACCAACCAACTCTATTTTATGAGAATTGAATATGATTGTAGACCTGTTTACTCAACCACCATTCTTTCTGGTTATATTTTTTTTTTTTTTTTTTTTTTTTTAGGCTTTAATGGCAGGATTCTCAATTTTTTGAGCTCTTCGACCCAACCATATTCTGTTGAAGCGGATTCTCAAACGGATTCTTAATTTTAATATCTATGTATGTATATATTCTATGTCATTATTTTGTAAATAAAACTTGATCCAACTTGTTTAATAATATACTGTCCGATTAGACTTGATGAGTTCCATTTTCCATTATTTTAGCAGTAAGCCCAAGGTTTATTATTATGGGGTCAAAATCCCAAATGAGAAGATAGCTGGTCATGTCCTAGCTGGGTTTCGAACTTGTGAACTCTGAATTATTAGACTGAGAGCCCGTTCCTAACGCTTAGCAAGTGTTTTTTTTCCGCTTGCTCCTGATGGCAATACATTTTATATGCGACTGTTCCCAGAGCCGAGAAATAGCTCTGCTTTAAGGGGAACACTTTAATTTCAAATGTATTGCCGCTAGAGTAAGCCGAAAAAAAACCCCGAAAAACCGCCTGCTACGCGTTGGTAATAATAATACTCTTTAGTAGAAGGTAAACCACCAGGCGAGGTTAATGCTCAAAGCATTTTCTACCACCTAACCCTCAGAGTCTTATTATTATGTGGTCACAAACTCAAGTTAATGAGGAAAAATTCATGCACTGGGTGGGATTCGAACCAACGGATCCCTGGATTACCAGACTAGCGCGTTAAACACTTGACTAACAGTGCACGAGACGCAGAATGGTGGTCCCGGTAGCTGGTAGTCCCGGTAGCTCAGTGGTAAAGGCGGCACTCTGTGAATCCAAAGATTCCAGAGGTCGTGGGTTCGAAACCCAGCCGGGACATGACAAGTTATCCTCCCATTTGGGATTTTTACCACATAATAATATGTATTGGGCTTACTGCTGGAATAATGGGACTTAATAGTCCTAATTGGGCAGTATGGCGATATTATTATTACCTATTATTATTATTATAATCCCTTTGACAACTGAGGGACCAATGTGAAACGCCTTGCAAAAGTGGAAAAGCCAAAAATAAGTCGTGATTCACATTAATATCGATTTTTTTATGTATGTTAGTACATAATATGATTAGTTTTTTTTAACGGAAAATCAGGGTTTTCACGCTGAATACATCTAGCAGGTCCAAGACTGAGATCTGGGTGTCATTAGACCCGCAGTTCTCACGGGGCCCACTTGACTATGACGAGGAAAACCCAGCAGTCCATGATACCATAGGACGGTAGAGTTCCCTTCCCTGTGTGACCCTTCCCAGGGTCTGCGGGTTCGAAGTCGCCCGAAAGGATTTTATTAACTTTATCTGCCAATTTTGTCTCAGAAACAATATTGAGATACCGATACTCACGAAAGACACTTCATTATTTTTAATCTTTACTTCAAAAAATAAAAATATAAAATCTCAATTGTAATCACCGTAACCCAAAAAAGTGGCTAAATTTCGACTTATTTTTCCATAATCAAGTAAGTGCTAAAAGTAAATATATGTTACTTATTTTACTTGTAATTTTACCGAGTGAGTTAGCGCGCTAGGCATTGCACGCATGGTGACCTGGGTTCGATCACCAGGGGCGCAGCAATTCTGCTCTGTACTTGGATGTCCGGGTCCAATCATACCTCGTGAGGAAAAATGAGTAGTTACTTGTTTGAGTAACGACCAGTGGTTACACTACCAGAGTATAAATAATAATGTAAAATAATTTGGAAAACTAAAGGAGGCTGTTAGTAATGCTGCGCTATTCACAAAAATTGTGAAGAGGCTATGTGCTTCATCACCACAAAGAAAGCACACTTTAACTTTTAACTTAAATACATATTACTTAATTTTACTTGTAATTTATTTAGTCTATTTCAGAAAATTTAAGTGACTGTGTTTGCCTAAAACTTATCATTGTTAACGATATCTTCAGTATCTTGTAATAACTAGGTAATCCATGTAGAGCTGTAGAAGTATCCCTGTTTTGTTACCTTTTGACTTGGAAAATAATATCGTATATAATGAGCTTATTGGAAACTCAGGCTAAAAGAATATAGTTTTACAGTTAGCTTTCTACAGATACATACATAGAGACTTTCGACAGATACATACAAAACAAGTTACACAGGTGGGTTCGAAGCCACAACCTCCACCGATGGTCAGTGGTCAGCTGCCTGCACCACCCTGTACAAGTGTCATGTGACACCCAAACCATAACAAGACATATTCCACACAAGAGCAGTCATGCAAAATCTTTCTTGATGATACTTCTCATTCAACGGCGAATCTGTGCTTTTAGTAGGTACATGCATAAGTAGGTGGTTATTATTAGATATACCCATGTATTATAGGTATGTTTAAACGAATATTTTTGGTAACTCTTGATTCTTGATATAGGTACATAAATAGTGGTCTTATTTTTACTATTTTACGTTATTGGCTTTATGTATACACCACCAATCCACCATGTATAGGTAAATGTATAATCTACAAAATTATATAATTTTATATTTAAATATTATGTAGGGTATCGATTTTTTTTTAAGTACCTAATTAGAGTAATTGATACCTATTTAGGTACATAGATCTGAGTTAGTCAGTGGTAAAGGTGACACTCTGCAAATCCAGAGGTCTCGGGTTCGAAACCCAGCCGGGACATGACAAGTTATCCTCCCATTTGGGATTTTTACCAGATAATAACACGTCTTGGGCTTACTGCTGGAATAATGGGACTTAATAGTCCTAATCGGGCAGTATAAATAAGGTGATATTATTATTAATATTATCATCCCAATTCTAATTTACGATTTTCACAGGCACATATTAACAATACATATGCGGCAATCGTCATATTATTTTATCTCCAGTTCTAGGAAAATAGGTCCTGAACTTTGTATCCTGAACTTATCACTACTATTTCTGCTAAACAACTTAATTATTACCAATAGCTACATTACTTACCACCAAATTACTGTGTTCGCCTATGTAGATTCTAGATACCATTCCTCAACCCCTATCATATAATAATGAGGTGCTAGTTACTCCCTGAGTCTGATTAAAAAGCAAAATTCTAATTTCCTAGGATTCCGGGTTGATATAAAAAGCTGAAAATGTTTTCCCGGGCTCCACGGGTCACGGATGGGTGACACAGGGCAGGAGGGGTGGGCTGCTATTAGTAACAGTTGTTGCTATTTTAATACACACAAATTAAGTATAGGTAGGTACCTACCTACTCTTATGCATGGAAATCAACCCTGCTCTGTCGAATTTAACTGTAGAAAAGATTAGCATATTTGTGGGGTAAGAAAATGTGCGAAAGAAGTCAGAAACTAAACTCCGAGCAAACAAAAATTGGTAATTAGACTACAAGATAATAATAATAATAATAACACTCTGTAGTAGAAGGTAACCACCAGGCGAGGTTAATGCTTAATACTTTTAGCATTTTCTGCCACCTTCCTCTCTAACCCTCAGAGTCAAATTATATTATGTGTTCACAAACTCAAATTAGCGAAGGAAAATTGATGCACTGGGTAGGATTTGAACCAACGAATCTTTACGCTACCTGAATTACCAGACTAGCGCACTAACCACATCATAACTGCCAGGCTTCAAATATTTGCGAAAAATTCAACCGTTTGGACGAATAAAATTTTATATGCGTTATACCTTATACCCTTCTTAGTAGTTGTAACTAAGTACTGTGAGTTGTAAAAAAAAAAACGACTGTTCTACTTATTTCCAATCCATGTTCTCGCCATGTTCGACGTTGCTTAACTTCAGTGGACTGTGGAAAATCAAGAACCAGTGCATGTGTTCGAAAAATTTGCACGTTTCCTCTCGGTAGTGAGTTTGACGAAGTTTTTTACTCTTAAAGTATAAGGCGATTTTCAGTGGATATTTAAGTGATGCTATATTTATGAAGTATGACGTAGGTATATGGGGTTCAATGGAAGAGAAAGCCACAGGCTTTAACCGCGCCCCTTGGTTCACTACGGGAACTTCACGATTCGGCCCAAATTACCTGAGTAGACCTTTTCCATAGCATGATTCGGCCCCAAAAAAAACACAAAAAAACACAACCTGATTCGGCCATAACCCGATTCGTCCCAAAACACACTATCAAGTTTTGATCCCACACCAAAAATCCCACTTTTATTCCAACAAAAAGTCCCACTTTCATTCCGTCAAAAAATCCCTATAAAATAGTATGGAAACATTGTTTTGAACCAGTAACAGTCACCTCTGTTATCAGTGTTTATTTGAGTGTTTGACAGTAGGGTTAGGTAAAATACATAGAAGGACATGCCTCAACAATATAGTAGGGTTAGGTAAAATACATAGAAGGCCATGCCTCAAGAATATAGTAGTGTTAGGTAAAATACATAGAAGGCCATGCCTCAAGAATATAGTAGGGTTAGGTAAAATACATAGAAGACCATGCCTCAAGAATATAGTAGGGTTAGGTAAAATACATAGAAGGCCATGCCTCAAGAATATAGTAGGGTTAGGTAAAATACATAGAAGGCCATGCCTCAAGAATATAGTAGGGTTAGGTAAAATACATAGAAGGCCATGTATCAAGAATATAGTAGGGTTAGGGATAATACATATATAGAAGGCAAATGCCTCATATAGAAGGTAATTTCGTAATTTAATGTTGAATAATAAAAAATCCCTCAATATGTACGGTACTTAGAATGTTGCACTGGGCCGAATCGTGTTGTTTATTTTTTGGTCAAGATAACGTTTTGGGACGAATCGTTCGGTGACTTTTTTTACCTGAAATCAAAAACCTTTTTCATAAACCTTTTTGGGCCGAATCGTAATGCGCCCGTTCACTACATATTCTATTGTGTTTTTTTTTCATTTCATGTCCTATGTTGCAGAATGTCTCTTGTAGTTTACCAATAAAGTGTTAAATAATAATAATATGGGTTTGTGTAGGTATTCACTATTCGCGGAGCTTACAAGTTGAACCCCCCACCCGTTTACACCATACATATGTCTCCTACTCTCCAATCCCCCTCTCTTTCACCATATTAGCGTCGTTCACACGGTGTTAACCTGCCTGCCTAATTTACCTTCACCCTTATGGCTAAACTTTATAAAGGAGGGAGGGGATTATCAGAACCTGTAGAGTACCTACCTGACCCTGCACTGAGCAGGCCCGATGTAAGCAGGAAAATTACTTTGATTTCAAGGGAAATTACGAGTGTGAACTAGGATTACAAAACAGATAACGTGCTAGTCTGATAATCCAGGTAGCGCAGGCATCCGTTGGTTCGAATCCCACCCAGTGCATGCATTATGTACCAACATACATAAAAAAATCGATATTAAAGTGAATCACGACTTATTTTTGGCTTTTCCACTTTTGCAAGGCGTTTCTCATAGGTCACTCCGTTGTCAAAGGCATCATGCGTCCCGTTCCCATTACCGGTGCACGGGTAGTCAAGTGGTTAACGCGCTAGTCTGGTAATCCAGGTAGCGCAGGGATTAGTTAGTTCGAATCCCACCCAGTGCATACATTTTTCCTCATTAATTTGAGTTTGTGACCACATAATAATAAGACTCTAAAAGTTAGGTGGTAACGCATTAACCTCGCGAAGTGGTTCATAGCTTCCACTAAAGAGTGTTATTATTATTATTAAAGGAAGAACACCCCTTCGGCTTTCCACCATTTATATATAGCACACCGAACCATAAGGGTTGGTCGGAAGAGATTGCCATAGGCAATAACCCCGCTCTTTAGTTAGGACATTTATGTTTTTATATATTTTTCTATTCTTTTTCAATTTACCTATATTGTTTCCATTTTTTTCATTGTTTAAATAATTATTTACATTGTACGTCCATTTATATCTAATAAAGTGTAAAATAATAATAATAATAATATGTTATGTCGGATAATGGACGGTCTTCAACCGATTTCAGGAGCTTGATCGATAGGACGGCGGACTTGAAACCTGGAGGTCGGTGGTTCCAGTCCCAATTCAGGTAACAAATTAGCAGTTTAATTTGTGTCATCCTGACTAGGGGACTCATAATCCCCAGCCCTTATTAGGAAGATCCCTGATACCCAGAGCTTTTCTCAGGTGAAAATGATTATTGCCCACTTCACAACCTTCACCCTACCACCTGTGGTTAATAGCCTGCTATTCTAATGGCCTTCCCACTGACTAGGAGACTCATAATCACCCCTCCCCCCTCTAAGAAGATCCCTGGTACCCAGAGCTTTTCTCGGGTGTAAATCCCAGCTGTTATGATAGGTGGGCACTTCATATACCCCCACCCCAACACCTACTACTTGTTCTTTATAGCCTGCTATTCTAATGGCTCTCCCACTGACTAGGGTACTCATAATCACTGGCTTTCCCACATTCATTACTAAATCATGAGCTCCTATTTTCCTAATGAAACAAAGGGAACTTTTACTAGTTTTATATTGTATACTCACCTGCAGAATTAACCGGACCCTTCCTGTTTTCCATTTGACTCCATGTATTTCCTTACGGACTACCTACCTCACGACGGGGGGGACCTGCTACCCACATTAACCTCACCCAGTCTAGGTTGGGTCGGAATGCCAGCATCACGAAGTCTTCACTTCGCTGGACGTTGCTTAACTTCGGTGATCTTACGAAAACCGATGCATTAATTGTATTTCTCAATGTCGAAATTTTTGTTCTTGTACCATCCAGTTAAGGTGAAGTTGCTCAGTATTATTTGTAACAGGTATGTGCTTGTACTTTACTATTAGATGTTATGTTAAGTAGCACACGTATATAGATAAGTATATCTACAGGGTGATTCAGAAAAACACCGACAAACTTTGAGGGCTAATAGATCAGATCAAGTCTATCATTTTTACTCCCATGACCCCATACCTATTCGCCACGGTTACGGAGAAAAGGCGGCTTTTGTGTTTTTTTTGAAATTGGTCGAGTTAGTCCTAAAAAATGATTTTTGTATTTTTTTGTGTTCAATTTAGAAATACAATTTTTTTTTCATTGTAAAGATAAGAAAATGTCCTATTTAAAAGTGTACCTACACAGCTTTTAATTTCAACTTGAACCTGTAATATCATTCAAAACAGTTGGGAAAATGTTTTCGCGCGTCATTTTCGAAAACTTTCAAACGTGATTTGTGCCGAAAAAACATGGAAAGTTCGAATCTCCGTGACATTGAAAAAACATGCCTCTTTTGTGATCTTTCACATGCAATCATCAGATTTCAGATACGTCAGTTTTTTACGGAGATATTAGCACTTTTATGACGAAAATCGTGATTTCTTCTTTGGATTAAATTTTCATACTAATATTACAATACTTGATGCGAGTAGCAAAAAAGATTGATATTTTACACAAATTTTGGCCAGCTACATTTTACTTTATTAACACGTAAAATGATCGAAAACCATTGGAAAAATTTTCAGTTCGTGTTGAAGTGTCTTTGTTTATTAGTGGTAGTTCTGTGTCGTGGTGGTGTTAAAAGTTTTTCTGAATGGTTTTTTTGTGTTAATTTGGTTAAAAATGCAGCGATTCACGTACAATGAGTACGCGGATATGCATCTTGTGTACGGAAGGGCAGAATGCAATGGTAGAAGAGCTGCTGGATTGTACAGAGCACAGTTTCCCGGTAGACATGTCCCCCATCATTCGACTTTTTCTCAGGTTGACCGAAGATTGAGAGAATCTGGAAAATTTAAACCAAAGAAAGAGGCATCAGGTGCTCCTAGAACCGTGAGGACAGTGGACTTCACAGATCGAGTTTTGGAAGAATTTGCAAATCGACCTCGAACTAGTACAAGGCTCGTAGCATCAGAACTGAACACGACCCAATCGTCAGTATGGAGGGTAATGAAAGAACTCGGACAGCACCCTTTTCACATACAGAAAGTGCAATCTCTACAACCAGAAGACTATGCACCCAGGCTAGAATTTGCTGAGTGGTATTTGGATCGACAAAGAAGATCCCCTCCATTTGCAAGCAATATCCTCTGGACGGACAAAGCATGCTTTGCAAGAGATGGATTTTTCAACGTCCATAATAGTCACATTTGGAGTGATGAAAATCCACACGCTGTTGAACAGGTTAGAAGTCAATGGCAGTTTTCAGTGAATGTTTGGGCTGGCCTAGTGAGCAATTATGTCATCGGTCCCTATCTTCTCCCCGCAAGATTAACAGGTGAAGCCTACGCTACATTCATTGAAGATGTCCTGCCTGAACTACTAGAAGACGTTCCATATGACATAAGGCAGAACATGTTATTCATGCATGATGGTGCACCGCCGCACTTTTCGCGAGTCGCTAGAGAGTATTTGAATGCTAATTTTCCTGGCAGGTGGATTGGGCGGCTGGGTCCAATCGCATGGCCCCCGCGATCACCTGACATGACACCTTTGGACTTCTTTGTGTGGGGTCATGTCAAGTCTCTTGTTTATGAAACACCTGTTAATAACGTAGAAGAACTAGTTGCCAGGATAATTCTAGCGTTTGATGATATCCGCGAACACCCAGCCATGTTCCCCAAAATTCGAAGGTCCACAGTCAAGAGGTACAACTTGTGTGTCAATCACGGTGGAAGGCATTTTGAGAACTACCTGTGAAAAGTACATCATTCAGGTAAGGAAAACTAAAAAAATCTTTCTTACATACTCGCGCGAAATCAGGGTCCGAAATTAATGCACGATTTTCGTCATAAAAGTGCTAATATCTCCGTAAAAAACTGACGTATCTGAAATCTGATGATTGCATGTGAAAGATCACAAAAGAGGCATGTTTTTCCAATGTCACGGAGATTCGAACTTTCCATGTTTTTTCGGCACAAATCACGTTTGAAAGTTTTCGAAAATGACGCGCGAAAACATTTTCCCAACTGTTTTGAATGATATTACAGGTTCAAGTTGAAATTAAAAGCTGTGTAGGTACACTTTTAAATAGGACATTTTCTTATCTTTACAATGAAAAAAAAATTGTATTTCTAAATTGAACACAAAAAAATACAAAAATCATTTTTTAGGACTAACTCGACCAATTTCAAAAAAACACAAAAGCCGCCTTTTCTCCGTAACCGTGGCGAATAGGTATGGGGTCATGGGAGTAAAAATGATAGACTTGATCTGATCTATTAGCCTTCAAAGTTTGTCGGTGTTTTTCTGAATCACCCTGTATATACGTGTGAGAAGCTCATCATATACCTAAATGACGGAAAATGAAAACAACTAATGTTTGTAAGCAGAGAGCAACAAAATGGTAGATCACTGCCAACCATCTTGTTTCTGGTTTCCGGCCTGCATTTTCCCACTCAGAAGAACCAAACAGAAAACAGACACAGATTTGGTTTCCACAATGACAGGATGTTTCGTTGGTCTTGGTAGATTAATTTATGACTTCACATTAAAGTTTTTTTTTCAACTCAAAAAACTAAAACCTCATTATCTCAACTTTGACTGAATTTCTTATCTGTGTGTCTGTTGTCTGTCGTAATATTTATATTTGTAAAACTAGACAATTATTATAATAATATCACAGGTTTATTTATTTGCGTCGCGCTTTCAACTACATGGTCATTTCACGATGACGGATATATTATACATTCCATCAAATTAACCTCACCCAGTCTGAGGGGGGCCGGAAATAGCCAGCATCACACGAGGTTTCGAATTTGAATGGTCACTTATCTACTTGTAGGTCCTAACCTCACTGGACATTGGACATATCTATAGTTAGGTTGCGAACTTTTGCCTGAAAATTATACTTATTAATTTTTACAAAAGGTAGCTTTGGTCGCGTCGATGTCGATGGCACGTTGAATACACGAGTTCTCGTTCTGTCACTCAAGTTAAATATTTAAGCAACATCCAGCGAGGCTAGGACATGAATGGATGATTAACTCTTTGCGGCACGGTGGTCCCAAGGAGGACCACATAAATCTGACCCTTACTGCACGGGCCCTCCTGACTTGTTGTGCCTTGTGAAAGCTACGACAATGTCTGACTACAGCCGAAAACTTTTATCCAATAGGAAGAAGCTTGAGTGGTCCCTGGCTGAGTGAAGCGTGCTGAGACGATACTAAAGACAGTTCTCATATGGACCACCGTGCAGTAAGGTACATTTTCCAAGTGGTCTTTCTGGGGACCACCGTGCCGGAAAGGTTATTCAAAAAAATCCGAGCTGTGCCGCAAAGAGTTAACTGACAATTCAAATTCGAACCCTCGTGATGCTGGCCATTCCCGGCCCCACTCAGGATGGTTGAGTTTAAATTGAGTAGCTATATAGCTGGTTTCTGAGTTTCCGTCGAATGGAGTGTAAAACAATGACGTAATATGACCAAACAGTTGAAAGCTAATTAATAGATACAATAGCATAAGTGTTCGCAATTTTTGGTTTGGTCACCAAATTAATTTGGAATAATATTATCTTCTTTAAATGAATTATTCAAGTGGTTGAGGAGCCATAAAACGGGAAGACTTTATATACTTGACGGGATTAAGACCATAAAAAACGTAAATTTAATAGCTTATCAATAAAACTAAAGGCCCTAAACGTCCCCTTCGGAATTACGGACATATTATGATGTAAGTCGATCGAGTGTAAATCTTAAAAAACCCAATCGTCCCAAAAAAAATTATTGTATGTCCATACTGTCCATTCACTGACAGTTAGCTTGATAATAAATCGAATAATTAGTTAATTATATTAAAGGCAACAAAACTTTGTTTGACTTAATGGATCGCAATCTCCCTGAAGAGACAGGGTATTAGATACTTGATATTTAGGCGGGACGAATCCTCGCGGTTAGCACATGGCGCAGGTGTCCAGAGTCCTGGGTTCTATGCTCTACTGGTCAAGGGTGAAAGAAAAACATCTTGACTTCACTTTTCTTCGCCCCCTTTTTCCTGCTTTGTGTTTTCTAATTCATATCCTGTGACAAGGGAGGGGGCCAGACTTTGGGATCTGCGATTAGTCGAATATCAAAGTGACACGTCAGCGGTGAAGGAATTGGTCAACAAAAGAAAACAGTCGAAGTACTTGGCTTGCATGGCTATTCAGGTATGTCAATATCAATACAAACATACCCTTCACTTTGTTAGGGAGTTTAACGTCGCTTTCAATTCAAGTCACAACGGGGGTTTTACCCTCCATTTGCTGGAAACTCACAAACCAACAACTCAAATTTACCTCACCTAGCCTGTGTCGGGAATAGCCAGCATCACGAGGGTTCGAATTTGAATAGTCACCCATCCAAGTCCTAGGCTCGCTGGATTTTGCTCAACTTCAGTGGCATAACGAGAACTGTGTTATTCAATGTGACATCGACAAGTTATCCTCCCAATATGAAATTTCGACCACATAATAACGCGTCTTGGGTCTAGTGGAGTATAAACATTAATATCGTAATAACATTATTATACTCACAAAAATAAAATAAAGTGAAACTTAGTCTCTATTTATAGTCCCCCAGCCAGACTGGCTGGGGGAGTAGACCAGCATTCTGGCTGGGGGACTATAAACAGGGAGTAGACCAGCAGTCTGGCTGGGGGACTATAAACAGGGAGCAGACCAGCAGTCTGGCTGGGGGACTATAAACAGGGATTAGACCAGCAGTCTGGCTGGGAGACTATAAACAGGGAGTAGACCAACAGTCTGGCTGGGGGTCTTTAAACAGGGAGAAGACCAGCAGTCTGGCTGGGGGACTATAAACAGGGAGTAGACCAGCAGTCTGGCTGGGGGACTATAAACAGGGAGTAGACCAGCATTGGCTTGGTTCTGGGGGTCCTTGTCAATTATTAGCCTCCTTGTAAAGACAGTGGTAGAAGTGCTGAATCATTCCTCCACTCACCACTGTCTGGTTACCATCGTTTGTGATGACGCCACCCTATGATGATGAAACTTATTATTTTGCTAATAGGTGAGTGTGTGAGTTAAACTAGATTTTAAGTTAATGTAGTTTATCCAGTTTAACAGAGGCACGCAATTATTAACAAAACTCAGATCAAGGAAGGGGCCGGGGCTGAAGTAATTCCAAAACGGAAGAGCCTCCAGTTTGGTCACGGTGAGTGCCCAGCCTGAGGAAGTACCCTGCTATGTACTCGCCATTCCTGTGCTCCGCAGTAGTAGTAGGGGCGACGTTAATAGACACAATCGGATCCACAAGTTGGTGTTATTCTCGAGTCAGTTGTAAGAGTGGTATAAATAATAATAATATCACCTTATTTATACTGCCCGATTAGGACTATTAAAGTCCCATTATTCCAGCAGTAAGCCCAAGACATATTATTATGTGGTAAAAATCCCAATTGGAAGGATAACATGTCATGTCCCAGCTGGGTTTCGAACCCACGACCTCTATGAATAGACAAAATTTAATTACCAATTAAGTTGGAGTAAATTCTTCATCTTTCCCGTTGAAACAAATATGCACAGTCAAAACTCAAGCAAGATTGACTTAAGTATCTAGGTATTTCAGGTCGACTCTTTTAATTAATTTCGTTCTAACACTTCTGTTTCAAATGTTTTCATATTGCGTGTTATAAGTTACCTAACTTCGTGGTTATTAAATGGGAAAAGTTGTGACTCCTGTCGTTTCTAAGAATTGGATTCGGATTTAATTTACCTTTTAATTCGACCATGATAAGTCAAGACAGAAAGGATAGCATTATTTTCCCAAACTCAACAAACTTTATTCAAATTTAAATTCTTAAAGGCTGTTGGCTACTTGTTGTCGGGTACATAGCTTACTTTTTAATTATCATATTTGTGTTGATCACAATTTTACTCAAAATTGCTTTAATAAAATTTTACTCAAAGTTGGACTTGAACCACCAACCTCCAGATTTCAAGTCCGCCGTCTTAGCGATCAAGCTGAGGTGGGTGCTGTCGGGTGTCGATGTCGGGAACATTCAGTACTACTTGTAGGTACTCGCTAGGTGTTCTTAGGATAAATTGCGCCTGGATTATTTCACGATGTCTGCAATGTGCGTTGTTATATGAGGACATAATAATAACACTTTATAGTGGAAGGTAACCGCCAAGCGAGGTTAAAGCTCAAAGCATTTTCTACCACCTAACTCTCTGTCTTGTTATTATGTGGTCACAAACTCAAATTAATGAGGAAAAATTCATGCATTGGGTGGGATTCGATCCAACGGATCCCTACGCTACCTGGGTTACCAGACTAGCGTGTTAACCACTTGACCACCAGTACACTATGGACAATTGGACAAACAGGATTGAACCCGCCACCAAGAGGTTCTACGCGATGGATTAAATGTGACAGGTGGGCAGATTGCGTTGATATTTCAGGTAAATAATTTTACTCCTGTATTTAATATGGTTTTTCTTTGAGGTAAGTCACAACACATCTTAGGACAACACAGCAATACAAGTCTCCTTATAATAGAATTCGTCGTGCTGTAATGTCGTCTTATGAATTGCTACTCATTTTGCCTCACGAGTGGATCCGTAACATTTAAGAGCATCGTTTAGTATAATAGTACTTTATTTAGACTGTCAGCTCGAGACAGGGAGGCCCATTACGCTAAGAGTACAGAAGAACAAAGCAATGTTGACGTCTGTGGTCTATATCAACATGGTAAAGGTTATTGTACTATGACTTCTGAGAGACACCCTCAGAACCCCGGATTCTTTCAGTTTCCATCAAGGATCAAAGCAGAGAACATGGTACTTTCGCCTGGCAGATTTCTTCCCCCCACTTCTGAAACCGAATCATCCCCGTACAGTAAAAGCATGCTAAAATACTACCCTAAAGGTTTAATATTTCCAGAACAGTTTGTTCATAAAAAGCAAAACAGAAAGCAAGTAGTAGTTTCAGGTTACATATTATTGGTTATGTATATTATTTTAGTAAACAGGTTTATAAAAATAGAGAAAAGAGTTTGTGTACATAGATTCTGTAATATCGTGTGAACATCACACCACTTTGTCAACTTTACTTTCATACCTCTGGAGTAGTCTAGAGAAAACTAACTTTAGTATGATGTGTCAAAAAATATTAGAACGTAAATTAAATGCGAATTAATTGGAAAGAACTAAACTCTAGAACGATGTCTCAACAATTATTATGATGTAAAAAGAATTCTCATTGACACTTATCGAGGATAATCTTGATTTCCCAAGAGTAGAAAAGCAAAAGAAAAGTCGGACATCTGTGCGATTCAAATGATCAAACAAATAACAAGAATATTGATAGCGCAAGGGTTTTCGCTTTTCAAGTCATCTAACTAACCTAACCGGTTGGGTTTCGAATCCACGACCTCTGGATTACGAAACCAACGCCTTGAACACTGAACTGTTGGGACTGACAAACAAAATATGATACCTAGTAATAAAAATAATTTCTACATGTTCTTAATCGACCTACGTTTATTCTAAACTTTTAGAATCTATGACTACAAGTTAGAAAAAAAAAAGAAATAAATGTAAATAATACTTTAGAAGGTAATACTGAACAGTATTATTTACAACATAGGAATTGGAAGGCACGAAAGTATATCACTTCTTTATCAGGTTTCTGTCAACTCTACTAAATTTTGTCAGAAAGAGAGTTAAGTTAGTTATCATATATTTGCGATAATCACCTAAGATACCTAAGTGATACCACAACTACTCAAACTCGCTTTACTAAATCTACACTGAAACCGTAACTTGAACAACCGACCTCCAGGTTACAAGCCCGCCGCTTTATCGATAAAGCTACTGAGGTCGGTTGTCAGAAAGAGAGTATAAGCAGAGATTTGATTTAATTCAAAGCTCTCATTAGCAAATCAAAGGTAATGTTACGAGAAGAAGAAGAAAAAGAAGAAGAAGAAAAGAAGAAGAAGAAGAAAAAAGAACTTTCATAGAAATGGTATATACAAGGATTGTTATAAATGACTATCAATGTTTTTCGAAGGCAATCTCGAATGGATAGATATAATAGTCGAACAACAAGGCCTATGTCAACCGTTTGTAGTTAAAAGCATTTACTATAATACTCTTGTGTCATACATCTAGATTTATTTTCCACATTTAGAAAAAAATGATTAGTGTTATCAAATAAACGTAATACAGAACAGAAGATTAGACAATTCTAAACTATGTAAGAAAGTCAAACGTACTAGATACGATTTAAGGTCCACAGACCACTCTACAACATAAATTATATCAAGCTATGTCAGGAATGAGAAAAGATATCGAGTCTAAAAATCAAAATATTTAAATCTAAAAACTAAGCTTTGTTGGCTGTATGGAATGACTTTGCCTACCAATGCCAAAAAAAACGAAGCTTTGATCATGCAACGTAAATTGAAAACAATATTCTGGATCAACAGCATTTGGACTTAAATTTAGCTTAAATATACATATTTTGATTTATAATCATTAGATGAAACTATGATGAAATATAGGCGCTTAGCAAGTACAATTGTGGGACCATTTACTACAATTATTTGTCAATGAGGTGCGGCCCGAAAAAACAAACAATTCTATATTTTTATTAAAAATATTTAAATGAAGGTACTTAAAAAAGGGATTTAGTTTTGTAAGAGGAGACAAAAGGCGACTTTGACTCATTATTCTACTATCTTCGAAGGCAATGAGTCTTTTTAATTCAGAGTTTAAAGTCAAATAACATTAATACGACTATGATACTTCATAACTACCAGTCCATAAAAACGGGAGTGTTGCTTCTTGTTTACAAGTGACTGTCTTTATAAATAGAAGCTTAAAGTTCGTATAATCAAGAAGTATAGAATTGCTATGGCTGACGACACGTATCTTTCACATATTTTCAATCTCTGGACTCTACTTAATGTTGGTTAATACACATCTGACTGACTCCCAAATAATGAGTCAACTTTTCCACTTCATTTGGCTGGAGGCTGGAGACCATCACTCCCCCCTTCAGCTGTTACCAAGCTGGTTACAACAACTCTCAAATTACAAAAAATCGACTTTCAACTCTCAATTCAGACGGTAAGGATGAACTCAGAGTAGAGACAAGACTCAAGTTTGACTTGAGTGCAGCTTCAGAGTTTGAGGCGTTTGGCTTGGGTCGGCTCCTCACTCGTATCAGGGTCACTGCGACTTGAAGTGAGGGTCAGTATCTCCTCGCACACTTTCTTGTAGCACCAGGCATCGCCTGTGAGTCGCTTCCTCCTCACGCCCACAATAGTCCTCACGGGGTCTGCAGCATGCTTCACGGGATTCGTTGCATGCCTGTCTGTTGAGCAAGAGGAGTTGATGAGGCACACCTCCAGCTCGAAAGACAGTTTGCAGGACTTGCCGTTCTCGGAGAATATCTTCCCGCGTAGAGTGTACCTGTAACCAGAAGACGAACAGACAACTTGTTTAGGGGTTATGAAATAGTAACTTTGTGTACCTACTTGTTTCGTGAATATATCTTCAATTGTACATACATATTATGTAGTATATGCACATAATTGCTTCATGTATCTCAAGAACATTGGATAGGACATGTTTTGAGAAGGAATGATGAGAGATGGACGAAGGAGATATTGAATTGGAAGCTAAGAGGAGGAAGTAGGAGAGAGAGACCACGAAAAAGATGGGATGCAGAGTTGAAATGTTTAGGAGGGATGAGTGGTGGAGGGAGGCAGAAAATAGAGAGGACTGGAAACAGCTGAGGGAGAGGGGTGTTACACTTCTTCTTAAGTAGGTAACATCTTTGGGCATCTGGACCTTGTACCATAATTTAGGTACAGGGTTCAAATGCCCATAGGAGGCCTTCAATTAGATGAATATAATTATTATCTATATTATGTTAGTTACAAAATTGAATAAATTATGAAATAACTTGTATTGTCAATTGTAAATTAATATTAATAAAGGCTATTTTATTTTATTTATTTATATTATTTTATTTATCTCAAGAACAAATGACAAGGCTTTGATTGTATTTGGGGTATTGATGCGTGAATTTGAAATTGATCAAATGGCAGGAAAATCAAAACTGAAAAATTGATAAATCTCAATAGCACCTGGCTCCTATTGTGATGTAAACAATTCAAGGGGAAAAGCAATTTTTCCAAACTGGAAAAGTATCATTTCCTGGTAAATCTATAAGTTAAGCTCAACTGCCAAAATGTTTCATAGAGCAAAAAAACGCTCACATCGCCTATACACAGATGTCGGTAGTGTTGTTTGTTTTTTTTTTCTATGACCTATAAGGTATAGAAAGTATTGTTTATATGGTGATATTGCACATTTTTTTAATACTTTGATTATAAATTTCCGAAATTTTTGAAAAAATTCCCCTGAAATCACGGGTTAATTTTTTTGTTTGTTGAAATTTTGTATTTTTTTTTTATTGTAATAGAAAGTCGTGTGATATTCACACCAGTTTATTTTACAAGTGAACTATTCTTCATTACTTACCCTTTGACTTTGCAGCTAATGCCTTTACTGAGCAGAGCCAGCTTCAACTCATTGAGCACCTCGTCTGCATCACTGTAGGAAGTGCTGGACACGTTACACACCTCCTGGAAGTTACGCAGTTGTATTATTATTATTCCACTTTCTCTCCTTGAAGGGTAATTATTACCGTTCAATGGGTAGTACACCAGGAGCGGATCATATGATCAAGTCTCCTGGTGTTGTAACTTCAGGAGCGGATCCAAAGATCAAGTCTCCTGAAGTTGTTTTATTCATAGTGTGGGGAGGCAATTTTATGATGGACTCTGATGTCCATCTTTTTCTCTCCCGTGGCTATCCCCCTTGGTGGTCCAATGGATTTTTCCATTATTATTATTATTATAGTAAGCTTTATTAGGTAGAACAAAAATATATACATATAGTAAAATAGAATGAAATTATAAAGAAAAACAATTAGATTAAGCAAAGGTACAGGAAAAAAAAGAGAAAGAGAATGTCCTACCTAAAGGGCGGGGTTATTGCCTGTGGCAATCTCTTCCACCCAACCTTTTATAAGTAATTCATTACTTAACTTATTTATACATAGTCGTCACCGTGGCCAAGTTTTTTCATAATAATAATATCGCCTTATTTATACTGCCCGATTAGGACTATTGATGTCCCATTATTCCAGCAGTAAGCCCAAGACATATTATTATGTGGTAAAAATCCCAAAGGGAAGGATAACTTGTCATGTCCCGGCTAGGTTTCGAACCCGCGACCCCTGGAATCTCCGGATTCACAGAGTGCCGCCTTTACCACTGAGCTACCGGGACAGACAATAATAACTTCATCAAATTTGAAAAAGTACGATAAAATTTAAGATTCCTATCAAATTTTAAGAAATATTTTTAACGAAATTGTCATTTTTAAGTGCATAATTTCAACAAACTACACAAGTACACATACACTACACACTGGACACGGAAGGAGCCCAGAACAATGCTTCTGGGCGTCCAAAGGGTTCAATACTTCCACCACCATGACACCACACATGAACACGGAAAGTAAAGTAAGTAGGGTTCGATATCCAGTAGAATTTTTTCTGCTCTGTACTTGCATGTCCGGGGTCCAATCATACCTCGTGAGGAAAAATGAGTAGCTGCTTTAAAAGATATAGAAAACGTTAAAACCAAATAGAATCAACTGGTCACAATAGATTTAATTAGGTCGCAGTGTTAATTGTAAGGGTTTCACTGAAAACCCTGCAACCAGATCAGATAATAATAATACCTTATCAGAGAGGAACCGACCTCAGTAGCTTGATCGATAAGTCGGCGGACTTGTAACCTGGAGGTCGGTGGTTCAAGTCCCGGAATCAGCGTAGATTTAGTAAAGCGAGTTAGAGTAGTTGTGACATCACTTACTTACTTTCCGTGTCCATGTTTGATGTCATGGTGGTGGAAGGATTGATGTGGGTGTGAACCCTTTGGACTCGCAGAACCAGTGTTCTGGGCTCCTTCCGTGTCCAGTGTGCAGTGTATGGTGTATGTGTAATAGTGTTTTGAAATTAAGTACATACTGAAAACTGAAATTTTTAAAAATATTTTAAAAGTTTGGTAGGTATGTGACATCACGAATGTGATTAACACAAAAATGATAACTTAACTTAACTAACCTTATCAGAGAGGATGGTAGGCTGCACCGGGCTAGCTGTGGGGCTGTTGAATCAAAATAAACAAACAAGTTACCTTATCAGAGAGGATGGTGGGCTGCACCGGGCTAGCTGTGGGGCTGTTGTATCAAAATAAACAAACAAGTTACCTTATCAGAGAGGATGGTGGGCTGCACCGGGCTAGCTGTGGGGCTGTTGAATCAAAATAAACAAACAAGTTACCTTATCAGAGAGGATGGTAGGCTGCACCAGGCTGGCTGTGGGGCTGTTGTATCAAAATAAACAAACAAGTTACCTTATCAGAGAGGATGGTAGAGTTACCTTATCAGAGAGTATGGTAGAGTTACCTTATCAGAGAGGATGGTAGAGTTACCTTATCAGAGAGTATGGTAGAGTTACCTTATCAGAGAGGATGGTAGAGTTTCCTTATCAGAGAGGATGGTAGAGTTACTTTATCAGAGAGGATGGTAGAGTTACCTTATCAGAGAGTATGGTAGAGTTACCTTATCAGAGAGGATGGTAGAGTTACCTTATCAGACAGTATGGTAGAGTTACCTTATCAGAGAGGATGGTAGAGTTTCCTTATCAGAGAGGATGGTAGAGTTACTTTATCAGAGAGGATGGTAGAGTTACCTTATCAGAGAGGATGGTAGAGTTACCTTATCAGAGAGGATGGTAGACTTACCTTATCAGAGAGGATGGTAGAGTTACCTTATCAGAGAGGATGGTAGGCTGCACCTGTGGGGCTGTTGTATCAAAATAAACAAACAAGTTACCTTATCAGAGAGGATGGTAGTTACCTTATCAGAGAGGGTGGTAGGCTGCACCAGGCTAGCTGTGGGGCTCTTGTATCAAAATAAACAAACAAGTTACCTTATCAGAGAGGATGGTAGTTACCTTATCAGAGAGGGTGGTAGGCTGCACCGGGCTAGCTGTGGGACTGTTGTATCAAAATAAACAAACAAGTTACCTTATCAGAGAGGATGATAGGCTGCACCAGGCTGGCTGCGGGGCTGTTGTATCAAAATAAACAAACAAGTTACCTTATCAGAGAGGGTGGTAGTTACCTTATCAGAGAGGGTGGTAGGCTGCACCGGGCTAGCTGTGGGGCTGTTGTATCAAAATAAACAAACAAGTTACCTTATCAGAGAGGATGGTAGAGTTACCTTGTCAGAGAGGATGGTAGTTACCTAATCAGAGAGGATGGTAGAGTTACCTTATCAGAGAGGATGGTAGAGTTACCTTATCAGAGAGGATGGTAGAGTTACCTTATCAGAAAGGATGGTAGAGTTTCCTTATCAGAGAGGATGGTAGTTACCTTATCAGAGAGGATGGTAGAGTTTCCTTATCAGAGAGGATGGTAGTTACCTTATCAGAGAGGATGGTAGAGTTTCCTTATCAGAGAGGATGGTAGTTTCCTTATCAGAGAGGATGGTAGTTACCTTATCAGAGAGGATGGTAGTTACCTTATCAGAGAGGATGGTAGAGTTTCCTTATCAGAGAGGATGGTAGAGTTTCCTTATCAGAGAGGATGGTAGTTTCCTTATCAGAGAGGATGGTAGTTACCTTATCAGAGAGGATGGTAGTTACCTTATCAGAGAGGATGGTAGAGTTTCCTTATCAGAGAGGATGGTAGAGTTTCCTTATCAGAGAGGATGGTAGAGTTTCCTTATCAGAGAGGATGGTAGGCTGCACCAGGCTGGCTGTGGGGCTGTTGTATCAAAATAAACAAACAAGTTACCTTATCAGAGAGGATGGTAGAGTTACCTTATCAGAGAGGATGGTAGAGTTACCTTGTCAGAGAGGATGGTAGTTACCTAATCAGAGAGGATGGTAGAGTTACCTTATCAGAGAGGATGGTAGAGTTACCTTATCAGAGAGGATGGTAGAGTTACCTTATCAGAGAGGATGGTAGAGTTACCTTATCAGAAAGGATGGTAGAGTTTCCTTATCAGAGAGGATGGTAGAGTTTCCTTATCAGAGAGGATGGTAGAGTTACCTTATCAGAGAGGATGGTAGAGTTTCCTTATCAGAGAGGATGGTAGAGTTACCTTATCAGAGAGGATGGTAGAGTTACCTTATCAGAAAGGATGGTAGAGTTTCCTTATCAGAGAGGATGGTAGAGTTACCTTATCAGAGAGGATGGTAGAGTTTCCTTATCAGAGAGGATGGTAGAGTTACCTTATCAGAGAGGATGGTAGAGTTACCTTATCAGAGAGGATGGTAGAGTTACCTTATCAGAGAGGATGGTAGAGTTACCTTATCAGAGAGGATGGTAGAGTTACCTTATCAGAGAGGATGGTAGGCTGCACCGGGCTGGCTGTGGGGCTGTTGTATCAAAATAAACAAACAAGTTACCTTATCAGAGAGGATGGTAGGCTGCACGGGGCTGGCTGTGGGGCTGTTGTACTTGCGTCGCGGCGTCAGCACGTTTCTCATCTTGACGAACCTCCGCTCTATGCTGTTGAGCAGCTTCTTGCAGCCGGGGCTCGCAGCCATGAAGCCGCCCTCCCCGCCCCCCTCTGGGTGGAGCAGGGGCCGCTTGGGCGTCTTGGGAGTGCTGAAGTGAGGAGAAGAAGAAGAATATTTATTTTTTAGACAAATATTCATGCTTCCTACCATATGGTGGGTTGCTAAAAATCACAGCATAACAATCAGTTTTTGAAAAAAAAATTCCCCTTATTTTTTTATAAACTGTTTTTTTATATATAAAAATAGTAAACTGTTGAATCTATTTTATAGCAAGGAAGAGTATTTTTTAGTGGTACTAAAAAATCATCTTATTCATTTTACTTCCGTATACAATATTTTATTTTATCTAGGTACGGTATCTTTGGAGTGCTCAAATGAGAAGTTAATTGATAGAAGTTCAATATACTTAATCACGTTTGTGTGTTCTATTCTATTCTACGCTATTCTGTTCTATATTATTATCATCATTATTATTATTATTATTATTTTACGCTTAATTAATAAGGACATATATACAAACAGATAGTTACAAATTAATATACAACATAGGAAGAAGTAAAAACAGAAAAAAATGGAGAAAAAATAATTAAATATATACACTATGTCCTATCTAAAGGGCGGGGTTATTGCCTTTGGCAATCTCTTCTATTCATTACCTATGGTGTTTTTGGAGTGCTAAAGGATAAATAAATCGCCTTTAAGTGCAAGATTATTTCACATTACCATTTATACCTTTACAAATAAGGACTTTTAAGATTTCTCTAGGCAATATAAACAAGAGGTATAATTTTAAATATTCCTACAACCATTACCACATCAGGAAGAGAATGGCACTGCCTTTGATCAATTTGTACTTCGATAATTTCACTATGTAAATATTCCATGTATACTCGTATATTAATATTGTAAATAAAACTTGGTTGAATTTGTTTAATAAAGTAGAAAGTCAAAATAAAAATCTACATACTATTTCAAGGCGATAAAAAAGAAATTAGTCCTTATTTGAAATTTAAAAAAATAGAGTACATCCCCAAATAGCAATTAACACGGAGGAGGGGGAGGGGGAGAGAGAGAGAGGGGGGGGAGAGAGGGGGAGAGAGAGAGAGAGAGAGAGAGAGAAAGGGAGAGAGAGAGAACCTGAAGAATAAGTTTAGAAACTTAAAAGGGGGTACTTTTTTTCAAAGACAAAAGTAGATTTTCATGAGAGGGGGAAGAGGAAGTCGAGTGAGGGGATGTCCCCGCCCACTTGAGGGGAGCGGAGGGGGGGGGGGGGGCTTTCACTTTTGTCTCCCGTGTGCCATAAACTCAGAGACTTTATTCCTCTAATTAAACTCTCTCGGTCTCTTCTTCTCTCCTAACCAGGAATAGTTTATGATCTTTTTCAAATTGCATTTTAATTCCCAACTTTAATTGGTGGGGAAACACGGTTTGATTTGTGTTTTTTCGGATATTGCCGCGATTATTTTTACCCCTAGACCTTGCGAATCGGTGGTTTTATGCGTCTCTCTTCTTCTCCTATTCAGAGAGACCATTTTACATGGACAGATCATGAAAAATAACATCATTTTTTGGAATTTTTGGTCACTATGAAAACATCAATATGATATTACTTGGGGAATTTTGACAGTCTTTCACAAAAAAAAAAAAAAAAAAATCTTCAAATAGGTGATAAAAAAATTAAAATTCCAGAAGTTATTTCCTAATCCATAAAAGAAATATTTAATCATAGGTTAAATAATATGGTTTCTTGCTATGCATTTACCCAAACTTTTTTTTATAACTTTGTTTTAAAAGACTGAAAATAAAAAAAATTTCAGCTAAGCAGTGTGCGTGTCAAAACATAAATAATCATATTTTTCGTTTCTACCCCATTAAATAATTTCAACTCATTTTAATATTTAAGATTTAAAGGAAGGGGTGATTCAGATAATTCTAATATTATAAATTGGGACATAATTTTATTGTATTGCTATTACGCTTATACGTTTCTCATGAGATTTAAGCAATGATATATTTAATGAGGGGACTCTGGCAAAGCCGATCTCTGTGGCTCAGTCGTTAAGAGCATTGGTTACTGACCCGGAGGTTGCGGGTTCGAATCCCGGCCGGAGCGGAAAATTCTGACCAATTTTTTCCGCTTCCAGAATGGCATGGATGTAAAGTGCCCTGAAGTAATGCGAAAGCGGTTCCGGGGTACAATTACCTTTTTTTTTTCTTCCTAATAATTATGATTATTATTTCATCGTTATTTACTTTTTATATCCTTTTCAAGAGAGGTGTTGTACTATCGGATACTTACGGGGGCAGATCTCTGGTTGGGGGGGCGGGGGTGTTCAACTGATTGTCTCCACTACGACGCGGGGGGTAGGGAGGGGGTAACCTCTCCTTCTTACAGGGAACTGAAAATACACAGAGGAGAGATATTCAGAGTTTCGTGTAACAGACCCCCTCAGTAGCTTGATCGGTAAGGCGGCGAAATTGTAACCGGGAGGTCGGTGTTTGAGTCCCAAGTACGGCGTAATTTAGTGAGGTGAGTTTGAGTGTGACCTCCCACTTGTGATCTCTATATATAAATGAGAAATTAACTCATATATGTTATTTATTCCCTTCTTATTATTCATATAGAGTTACGAGAAATTACGGGAAAAGTAAATAATCGTGCGGTGCTGTAATATGCAATAAAGCAAAATATACATTTGGGCGGGCATCGAACTCACTCTTTGGCTTTCACTGATTGACTTTCCTGGAGAGAACTTAATTCAGACCAAATAATCTTCTTGATCATGGGTGTTCGAATTGTTAAGAGCGTGAGTCAAGCGTAGGTATCGTGAGTTCGAATCCCAGCCAGTGCATGATTTTTTTCTCATTTCTTTTGAAAATTTGACCACATATTAAAAAACGGCTAAAAATTCGCCAAGTATGAATAAAGTCTATTTCATTTTCGAAGATCCAGGTGAGCTTCGAACCTGTAAACCCTGGCATTGGCTAGATTACCTGCAGAGGGGGTTCAAACCTCTGCACCACCTTTATCTTTGTGTATGACTCCACCACTCAGGTGATAATGTCACACAAGATAAACCACGAGACAATTTTCTTTCTAACCTCAATTCTGTTCCACCCAAACCTCAACGCAAAACTCAAAGAATAAAATGTTTTCAGAGTAATAAACTTGCGAGGAACGCTGGAACACGTCCCTCGGGTTATACAGGGTGGATCAACTGGAGGCCAGCGGAAACTTGCGTGGAAGAGAAACTCGAAAGAGGAAAAAAATATTCGAAATTCACCCAATGCATGGGGAATTCATGCATTATTTTGTCATGCAACGTATGAAAAAAATAATGCACCCGCATGATTTTTTCTCATTTCAGACATTGACCACATAAGAACAACTATTGGAGTAATGGGACTCTTCAATCCTGATCGGGCAGCATAATAATAATAATATCGCCTTGTTTATACTGCCCGACTAGGACTATTAAAGTCCCATTATTCCAGCAGTAAGCCCAAGACACATTATTATGTGGTAAAAATCCCAAATGGGAGGATAACTTGTCATGTCCCGGCTGGGTTTCGAACCCACGACCTCTGGAACCTCTGGATTCACAGAGTGCCGCCTTTACCACTGAGCTACTGGGACAGACATATTTATTACTAAAGTATAAATAATTACAGAACAGAATAAACTACATATTACTATTGTTATTTTTTTAAAGCACATAATCTCCATTGAAATATGCTATAGTAGTCTAGTGGTTTGCGTGGGACTGGTAATGCAGGTAAGTTGAAGATTCGTAATTTCTATCCCGTCCAAATTTGAGGTACCTTTGGTCCTATTATAAATAACTATATTTCTCCTGATCAATATCACTTGGTTTTTACAAAAAATCATATATATTCAATCTAACATCACCCTCTCTGCCCTACTCTGAATAATTTCATCAGTCTGGAGTAAGGAATCAAATTAGTACTTTGAAAATTGGGTGACCTTTGAACAGATGAACTCTGTAATTCTGTTTAGGTGGTCTACACTGTATACAAGTTTTCAGTAATTACAGAAACTTATATTATTCTAATTCTAAACTTTTTATTTTTATGTCCACAATAAATACTTAACTCGGGGAGACCGGGAACTTATTTTTCCTGTACTTTATTTCTCTTGCATTTTACTTAAATTGTCTTTCAACATATTGTTGGGGCTGTTGATCAAAATGGTGGAAATAGCTTTTTTTGACATACATGGGTTAACTCCGTTAATATGTTAAAAAAAAAAAAAAAAAAATACATACATACAAATATACATAGTACATAGGTAATGATGAATGTATGTACTGACATAAACTGGCTGCTACATTTATAAATAATAAAGTGGCAAGTTTAAATAATCATTTAATATTAATGTGACATATTCGCGTGAATTTCAAGAGTGATGATTATGATATCATAACTACTCGAACCCACCTTTTTCCCTGTAAAATAGTCTCACACGATCTACGAGTGAATTCGACCTTGTGAGATTCTGCAAAACTGAAATATGACTGGTATTATTTTCCTCCTACTTTCATATAAAAGTTACATCATAATTAATTCATACAACCAGAGCAAAGCAAACAACATCTTTTAAAAATCATTTGAACAGCCTCTTACATTTTGGGGCAAAAGTTTTTTTCCTGTGTTAAGTTTTAATTGAGAAAGTTGCGAGAAAAATAAATAAGCCAGGAATAATTAGATAAATAAGAGTCGTAAGCATGCAGTACTGGGGGCACAGAGTGCTCAGACCCATCGCCATATTAAGACTGGGCCAATCTGATTTTTATTCAGGATTTGCCTGATTTGTCAAACACATAATAATGGTTACTACGAAAGTGGCCCAGGAATTCATACTAATTCCCTTGAATGCTGTTATTGGTGAAGTAGAAGGTCCCTGCCCGCTTTGATTTTTTTTTTTTACGAGGGGAAATTTTTTTATTTATTATTTAGTAGTCAGAAATATCACATATCCTGACTAATCTACACTTAATCAATGGTTAAAACAGATAGAAATTCACATGAGACCAATGGATTGAGATCCTAGTAGGCCACAAAAGATCTAATAGAGGTCGGTGTGATAATTGGGACTTCCCTTGTGTCACTCCAACCAGTTTATAATACCTAATAATTAAACCTAATAATGGTTTATAATACCTAATAATTGTAAGTTCACTTATAACAAGAAAAACTTAAGTTTAAACTAATCTTGAGGTTTTGTCCACTCTTTTTTGTTGGGACGGTCACGGAGTGTTCTTCCAAGACAGTTACTTGATGCACCTCCAAATTAATATAAGATGACATTTGGTTTTTACGGGCACATAAATAGGTTTCAAGAAAACCTGGCCTCAGTAGCTCGATCGATAAGGCGGCGGACTTCAAAACTCGAGGTCGGTGGTTCAAGCTCCAAGAACGGCAAAAAATTGATGAGGCGCGTTTGAGTACCTGTTTTTTTTTTTTTCTTGTGGAGGGAAAATCTTCTATTTTCCCCCCCTAAAAATTACCCGAAACCGTACTGTACATTCATCATCATAGGGTGGCGTCATCGTGAACGATGGTAGCCAGACAGTGATGGAATGACTCAGCACTTCTACCACTGTCTTTACAAGGAGGCTAATAATTGACAAGGGTCCCCACAACCAAGCCAATGCTGGTCTACTCCCTATTTATAGTCCCCAGCCAGACTGCTGGTCTACTTCCTGTTTATAGTACCCCAGCCAGAACCTAACCATGAGAGAGATTGTAAATTACTTGAGGTAAATGTAACGTCACGATTGTGATTATAACAAATATTACGATAACTTAGGTATCAATATTTTCAGAAAGCTGCAAGAGTTACTCACTAGGAGATGTACAGCGGGTGGGACTTCTAATTCTCTTCCTATGCAATATTTCCTGACCGGGTGACTCAGCATCATTCGAGGTGTTCTCTTTCTCTGGTGACTTTATACTGGTGGGGGATGTGAGTCCATCCTGTAACATAGGAAAATGTCCTCTAACATTAGAAATGAAATTTATTTATTTATTTTATGAACTCACAGGAGAGAGATACCCTTTTTACAAGAGTCCCTAACTTATAAAACTACCTATGTATTAAAGCTTGAAAAAAAAACTATGTTTCAAGTCCAAGTTCAGATAATTTTAGTAAGGCTGATATTTGAGTGATAATTTGTCACATAACCTTTTTTTAAAGTAATAAACAGATTTCGTGATGTTTCTTCAGTCAATATTTTTAAAAAAATAAACACAATTTAGCATAAATAAATATGATAAATTTGAACTACCTGAAATGTTAGGTCGAACAATTCAGGTTTTATTTAAATTAAAGAGAAATTTTTAGTCACTTCATTTGCTGTTATTATTATGGACTGCTTGGAGTTCCACAAGAGAAGCACCAATTATCACACCGACCTCTATTTAGATCTATTGTGACCAGTTGATTCTATTCGGTTTTAACGTCCTGATTGGAAGTAGTCAGGGCGGGGGTTTTACCCTCCATTCGCTGGGAATCGTACCAGCTACCCACATTAACCTCACCCAGCCGGGTAGGGCCGGAAATGCCAGTCTCACGTGTTTGGATGGAACAGAATTTTCGTTGAAAAGTCTGCCCCAGCCGGGAGTCGAACACGGGAACTTTGGACTACGGGCAGTAGTCACAACCATTACGCTACGGAGGCTGGCTAAATCATTTGCTGTTAGTATGTATAATGCAAAATGCATTCAATCAAAAAAAAACTGGCTTTGTTCTCTTATATCGAGGTTTCCCTTGTATCCACGTTAGACTCTACAATGCCTTGTTTTTTTTTTTTTTTTTTTTTTTTTTTTTTTTAAAAAAAAAAAAAGGTAAGTGTGCCCCGGAACCGCTTTCGCATTACTTCAGGGCACTTTACCTTGCTTGTTTGTTTGTTTAGACTATTTGTTACCTGGAGTCTTGCTCTGTACTTCCGCGTGAACTCAGAGACTAGTCTATTTGTTACCTGGAGTCTTGCTATTTGTTACCTGGAGTCTTGCTATTTGTTACCTGGAGTCTTGCTATTTGTTACCTGGAGTCTTGCTATTTGTTACCTGGAGTCTTGCTATTTGTTACCTGGAGTCTTGCTATTTCTTACCTGGAGTCTTGCTATTTGTTACCTGGAGTCTTGCTATTTGTTACCTGGAGTCTTGCTATTTGTTACCTGGAGTCTTGCTATTTGTTACCTGGAGTCTTGCTATTTGTTACCTGGAGTCTTGCTATTTGTTACCTGGAGTCTTGCTATTTGTTACCTGGAGTCTTGCTAGTTGTTACCTGGAGTCTTGCTACTTGTTACCTGGAGTCTTGCTCTGTACTTTCGCGTGAACTCGGACACTAGTCTATTTGTTACCTGGAGTCTTGCTCTGTACTTCCGCGTGAACTCAGAGACTAGTCTATTTGTTACCTGGAGTCTTGCTATTTGTTACCTGGAGTCTTGCTATTTGTTACCTGGAGTCTTGCTATTTGTTACCTGGAGTCTTGCTATTTGTTACCTGGAGTCTTGCTATTTGTTACCTGGAGTCTTGCTATTTGTTACCTGGAGTCTTGCTATTTCTTACCTGGAGTCTTGCTATTTGTTACCTGGAGTCTTGCTATTTGTTACCTGGAGTCTTGCTATTTGTTACCTGGAGTCTTGCTATTTGTTACCTGGAGTCTTGCTATTTGTTACCTGGAGTCTTGCTATTTGTTACCTGGAGTCTTGCTATTTGTTACCTGGAGTCTTGCTCAGACTATTTGTTACCTGTAGTCTTGCTATTTGTTACCTGGAGTCTTGCTCTGTACTTCCTCGTGAACTCGGACACTAGTCTCAGGGGCAGACCTTGCTTCTTCCTCGCGAGCAGCAGCAGATAGGTGCAGGTGTCGTAGTTGTAGCTCCACTCGCTGAGCTCAGACCACAGCCGCTCCTCAGACACGAGCCTCTGCTCCGCCATCACCTTCACCACCTCGGCGTCCTTCTCTCGGAGCTGACAAACGAAAATTGAAAATAAATAATAATATCGCCTTATTTATACTGCCTGATAAGGACTATTAAAGTCCCATTATTCCAGCAGTGCGCCCAAGACATATTATTATGTGGTAAAAATCCCAAATGCGAGGATAACTTGTAGGTATGAGAAAATATTCAAACTAAAACTAAGAGACTGGCTCAAGTTAAATGATTTAGACAGTGGTGTATGATTGAAATATTACCTAGCTAGAAAGTGAAAATAATAAAAGTAATTGTGATGGTTAAATAAATAATAATAATAGTAAAAATTTAATGGTGGAGATAATGATAACAATCATCATAGGCGATGATGTTGATGTTAATGGAAATAATGATTATTTTATACAAAAAGAAATAGAAATGTAAAGGATAGTAATTATAATTAACACAAAAACTAGAACAAGGCTGCATCCCACGACACAAGGACCATACTTCATAGGTGTGGCCCTTAGTGTGAGATGACGACAGCCAAAAGAAACTAGCATAAGTTCAAGTAAAAATATTATGAATTATGTAAACTGTCATTGTTATATATATATTTGAACCATTTACTTGTCATGTATTAAATAAATAAAATAAAATAAATAAATAAACTTGTCATGTCCCGGCTTAGTTTCGAACCCACGACCTCTGGAACGTCTGGATTCACAGGGTGCCGCCTTTACCACTGAGCTACCGGGACGAGATAAACAACAAATAAGGGCAACTTTGAATCTAGAGATGACCACCCCGGGAATCAAGCTTGCCGAGAGGCGAGCGCTCGTCAAGTAGCGCCGGCCAACCGGCCTATATTAACACGAAACAGAGTTTATATGTATTTTGTGTTATTGTTTTTTCAATGTACAGAGAATAAAATTTAACATAGCCAGGATTCAATCCTGAACCTCGCACAAGCTAAACCAGTGATATCTACCTTTTTTTTAATGACTATTAAATATTGAAGATTATTAAGAACGGGGGTTTTAAAAAACGTTTTCTGTTAACTTAGAAATCAGCGACACACATTGACCAGCTTTGCATTGATATCGTTTTCCAACAGGCAGGATCTTACAAGAAATGGTTTATTTAACAAGCTATTAGCATTAGCACTGGTTATAGAAGCTACTTTCAATAACAGAATGACACACCTCATGATCTGGCCTGAAATTGACTGGGGCACAATCCTTGGCTCCTCTCTTGACCCAGCTGTGCTCCAACAACTCTTGCACCTTGATTCTCTTGCCTGGTTCAACTTGAAGCATGCTACGGATTATCTGCTTGCTTCCATGCGACATCCACACTGGCTCACTGTATTTTCCGTTCTGAAAACCAAGACAACATTTTCATAAGAATTTGTTTCTGGTGTTAAACGAACCGTTTTGATTTTTTTTTTTTTTTTTTTTTTTTTTTTTTTTTTTTTTTTTTTACTAGGTACCTGTGAAAGAGAAAAACCTCCTTCATGTCAATATTTTCTAATCTTTCTTCTACAAGTATGTGCATAAAAGAACAACTTGTGCCATGACAAAGTTCCCAAACATTTTTTTTTCTTCATTGTCTCCATTTAACTCCATTTAACTCCATTCATTGTCTCCATTTAACTATTGTGAACAGACCACGAACCTTTTTAGCCCGTCGCGGCTCTCTAGGGGAATACTCGGAACACTCACCAATATTTTATCATATAGCTGGTCAATGGAATCACTGTCAAAGGGAAGGTATCCACAGAGCAGGGCATACAACATAACTCCCATGCTCCAGACGTCCGTTTCACTACCATAATACTGTTTGCCTGAAAATATTGGAATTGAATTTTAAAAATATTGTACTGAAAGAACTTACTAAATTTTGGTTCATTCAGTGAAGTATCCCCACAAGAAGAAAAGCCATTTATTACCCATTAAATTTTAAGTATCATCTTGACAAGTTATAGGGTGTCTTGCTGCAAAATGTAATTGGAAATTTAACTCTTCTGCTCTTGATTCAAGGTGCTCATAAAAGCTATTGCTATAATAGATTTTAACACATGCTTACTTTTTATACTCATTGATAATTAAATAATTATAATTAATGTGGTGAATTTGATGCACAAATGAGGAATTCTTTTCACAAAATAGGTATGATGGACATTGTTTTACCTTTAATAACTTCTGGTGCTGCATAGTTGGGGGATCCACATGAGGTTTGCAGCTGAGATTCCAGACCTCCTTCTGGTTTGGCACAAAGGCCAAAGTCAATCAGTTTCAAATTTTGATCTTTATCAAGTAGTACGTTTTCCTAAGAAACAACAAGTATTACATTTTCATAAATAAATTGTCATTTCTGCCTGCCTTTAATTTTATTATGTAGCTATGAAACAACAGGCACATCAGATGCTAGTGGTCACTGAAGGGCAAGAGGAGATACAATATATTGAATGCAAGAAGTGCTAGGTCAACACAAGGAATTGGAAGATACTCAATGGAAATATTTGTAACCAATTTTTGTCTTTGTATTAACATCCTAGGGCTAGGATATCTTCAATACAAAACAATATTTTATTATAAAGTCAAGTTATTTTCATTTTTGTGATTAAATATAGTAATAAATTTATTTTAGGAATATCAAATTGTATGGTTTTACTGTTTACACCTTAAGCTACACCTTAGTAAATTAAAAAGGATTCTCACAGGTTTCAAGTCTCTATGTGCATATCCTGAATGATGCAGATAAGCCACTGCAGAGAGGATTTGTCTGAAGAAACTCCTTGACTCCTTTTCCCCAAGTCTCTGTCTTTGAAACAATATGATCTAGCAGCTCTCCCCCTGGGCAGTATTCAATGATCATGAAGATGTGAGTGTTGGTCTCTATCACTTGGTACAACTTGCAAATGTGCTGATGAGATATGTTTTTTAGGGCATCAATTTCTAACTTTACTCTGGCAGATCTTCCTGTGAAAGCAGAAAAAATATAGTTAAACCAGGTGAAAAAAACATTATCCTGCACAATGATTTTTTATTTATGCTTTTTTCATGTGACAGATTTCTAACACTTACATAAGCTCTTCCACTATTCAACCACTTTTCATTTTCATTAAGAAAAGATCAATGAAAATCAGGATGAAATTTTGTTTCATGAAATAAATTAGGAAGTCAAAATAATTTGTCATAGTTTTCTAAGAAATTTTAGAAAGAGTTACAATAGAATATAGAGGAGAGTTTAAGGAAAGGACAAGAGACCATGCATAACAATATTTTGCAAAAAAGGAAAGTACAAAATAAAAACTAGAACACCAACCCTCCACTACCAGGAGAAGAAAAAGATAATTGCTAAATAGTAGTTTGGAAAAATATTGTTAAATTTTACTACAATGAACTTACACCCAAGTTTGCTTTCTTCATTATTTTGATGGCTACTTTCTCTCCAGTCAAAACATGAGTAGCAAGTTTCACCTTGGCAAATCCTCCAGAGCCAATGGTGCGTTCCAGGATATACTGGTTTCTGAGTTCTATGTACTTCATGACTGAAATTAAATATATTGTTATATAGATTTGATATGCCTCACTATCTCAGCTTAATATGAAATTTATGATTATTATTTAAATCTTTATTAGGAGGACAAAGTACAATATTTACAGTGTAAAATTAAGAAAAAAATAAATGGTAAAATGGTACCTATAAAAAATAAATAAAGATGAAAATAATACTAATGTCCAAACTAAAGGGTGTAGTTATTGCCTGTGGCAATCTCTTCCACCCAACCCTTTCTTTTCTTTACTCCCTCAACAAAAACTTTACAGACAAAGTTTATGTATTTACATCAAAAGGGAGCTATGTTCAGGGACTTAATACAGACATGCCCCATCACAATGAATTCACACCATCCCACTAATGTCACATTACAAATAACTTCTTTTGTTGCTGAAATGCATTTTCTAGGTAATATAGGTACAGGGCTAATGTTGCTCAGGTTGAGTTAGAACTAGAATAAGTGTCTTTAAAGGATTTTTCCTGCCTCCCACAAAAAATGTAACTCACACCATGTTAGACATACCTTAACATGGATGTGTTTGATGATAAAGTAGTGTATATTTGTTCTCTACATTAACTTTCATTGATGAACTTCAAATAAGTGATTACTCTTACCTCTGAACTTAATTCCTTGAGAGGGTTAAACAAATTGAAATTTTTACTCTATTATTGTTTGGTCAAACCATCATTGAACTATTATACTTTTTTTATAAATTAAAAGTTCATTTTCTTCTCTAAAAAATGGTCCTTCAATCCTTCTTTCATTAAATTAACAAAAAAATAAAAAAATCAAATTGAAAAGTTGACAGAAAAAAGAAAATCCGTTTGAAAGTTGATAATTTTGAAATTTGAATTTAAAAAAGGTAAACATAACCCTGCATCCACAGATTTTTTACACTTCGCCCTTGGTCCAAAAACCCTAAAAAACATCAATTTTTTCAAAAACCCTCAAAAGATGCGCATCCACAATGCGAAAAGCGCGAAGATTTGAATTTTCAAAATAAAGTTTAAACTGTTAAAAAATATTAAAATATCAAAAAAATTTATCTTAAATTAATATTTATACCTATCAAAAGTTAAAATCTTGAGTCAGCGTTGATGGCGCCTTGACTGCACCGGTTCTCGCAGGTCCACCGAACCCTGGAAAATAAGCTACATCCAGCGAGGTGAAGAATGTGTGATGCTGGCTATTTCCGGTCCAACCCAGGCTGGGTGAGGTTAATGTGGTTGGATATACTTATATTCCTGTCATAAGATGACCTCACATTTGATATCATTAATACAAAATCTGGCCAAGTCATTTAAATAGATTCTGGTTCTTTGTAACTTCCAAATCCTTTTTGATTGGGTGACTTGAAGAACCAGGAATGTTAAGAAGTAAATTTTAAGGAGAGCAATACCAAGAAACATATCTTGCTGTAAATGTACACCTAGATTCCATGTATAGTTGTTTGCAAGGGAAGTATTGTGTCACTTCTTGACCATTCAAGACCTTAAGCATCTACAGTCATAGCTCCTGTTTCATGGCTACAAAATAAGAAAGGCTGTGAAACACTTGTCTTTTAAAAAAGTGACATTTGTAATTGTCACTCTTCAGATCCTATTTAGTACCAAATTATGAAACAATTAAAGTTAAAATAAGCCAGACTGTTGTCTATTTGGATATGGTGCACTGTTTTTGATTGAAATTTTGATTTGAGGAGGATCTGGCTTATGTAAACTTTAATCCTGTTTTTCATAATCTAGCCTTTTTCAAATAAATTCTGTGATCTGACTTAAAGTTGCGTGTCTAACATTTTTTAGAGAAATATTCATTTAATAATATAAAATTAACATTCAGACTTGAGAACTGTTTTGATGGAAGAGAAAAAACCAGAAGAGAAGGTCAAATTTACAATCAAGACTCCCTATGACTATCAGAGGCTCAAGTTGGAAAAGCTTATGAAAAACCCTGTAAGTAGTTAAATTTACAGTTAAGTCCTATGAAACTCTGACCTAATAGGGTCTTGCTTCATGCACTCTTGTTAAAAAGTAAAATACTGTTTCTTCAAACTTGTATATATATCTATTAATTATTTATTATAATAATTAAAAAAAAACCAGCTACAATTTGAAATATAAGTAGTTTACTTTAGGAAATAGTTTACTTTATCCTCCTATGCTTCATGATTTGAGCACTAATTACAATATTTAATTTTACTCCATATCCATAGGTAAATTTAAAAGTGTTTCATAAAGAAGGAAAATAGGAACCTACTTTGAGAATAGTCACTTGATTGTACATGTGAAATGTGAAGTCACCAGATTTGGCACTTTTTTCTTTGGAACTTCCTCAAATCCAAGGTTTAGAATGAATTCCCAGAATCATAGAAGAACAAAAGATCAATATCAAGGCCATTGCCAAAACTCCTGTGATTTTCACAGAAATTTTGGAAGAGATCACAAAAACATAGAAAAAGGCTTGATCAGTGTATTCAGAGTGAGGGTGCACATGTGTTAGATATGCTGTTCAATACCAAATAAATCTAAATTTCCAATGCTTACATATGAGAAGAAAAAAAAATGATATGTTTTCACCAAATAGATTTTTTTATTTTATAATCCATCCGTCTCCTGCTCTCCACCCTGTACTACAATTTTTTGGCCAAAATGAGGTACATACATCTTACCTTCTAATGTGTTCAGAAGACTGAATCAGGTTCAAAAAATTTAATAGCTAAAAAATACAATAAAATACCTAAAAATTGAACTCTTGGGTTTTTTTTACATTTTGCCCAACTCATTCAGTTTTCTGGACATATTAATAGGTAAAATATACCTCATCTTGGTCGAAAAATGCAGTACTAAGCTTGCCATTAATTTTCAAGTTATACCAAAATTATAATAATAATAATAATAACAACACTCTTTAGTGGAACGTAACCACCAGGTGAGGTTAATGCTCAAAGCATTTTCTACCACCTAACTCTCAGAGTCATATTATTATGTGGTCACAAACTCAAATTAATGCCACTTTGTTGTAAGTATCATCAGAGGAAATAAATTTCTTTTAACTAAGTATCCAATGGACAAATAATTTATTATTTTTATTGTTGGGATTATACTGCTTAACCATCTGGTACTAACTTCATACTAGGTACACCTTTTTTTTGTATCTAAATAATGTTCTTTTACAGCATTACCATTTTGTTACTTAATAAATAATGTTGATGTTTTACAGGAAAAACCAGTTGTGATTCCAGACAGATTAAAAGACAAAAAAAGTCCACATGTTCCAGAGTTTGTCAGAAATGTGATGGGATCATCAGCAGGTGCAGGTAGCGGAGAGTTTCATGTGTACCGACATCTGAGGAGGAAGGAGTACGCACGACAGAAGCACATACAGGAAAAGAGTGAAAAGGTACCTATTATTATTTTTAGGGCTTATTAAGTTATTTACTTTTAATAGATTCACAACATAACACAACCGTCATTGGTTGTGTTATGTGGATTTTTTTAAAAAATATGTTATGTTGGTTTTTTTTTAATACAGCTGTCTGTTCTGTATAGTTCACATGTAAAATGTACAAAAAAACTACAAATACAGTTGATTGAATTTCCTTTGAATAATTTTTATGCAGTTGTTTGTAACCATTAACCATACATCATCAAATATCCTTAGGGTGTGTTCATCAATTGTCATGTATTTTAATCAACTAAGTACATACTTAAGTTTAGCAATATTTATCTTTCAAGCTATTAAACCCAAATGAAAAAAATAACTTTCAAGCAGGCCTCAGGCAAGCAGTTTATCGATTCAATGCAAAAAATCACCTTTGAAAGCACATTGTCTACATTTATATGATGAATGCAATTGACACATTGTTTCAATACATTGATCACCTAAGGGCTGTTTCACTTCCAAACTTATCACCTTTTTTTGATTTGATTGATAAATAACAACCTTAACTAACATTTTGTGATGTTGCAAATATTAAAATCTACCATGAAGAATAAGAAAAGTAAAATATAAATATCATAAGTAGACAATATTTTTTGAAGATTTCTTCTTACTTTTATTTAGAAATGAAATGGTCATATTGTCAGAAAGAAATTAAATTAAAAGTGTTGAAAAAATTGATCTTTATCGAATTTCATGATCATTAAGAGAATCTGGAATAAATGGAGATGGAATAGCTCAAGTACGGAATTCTGTGCGTTGACAAGACTCAATGAAAAGACAGTGACTGAAGAATTTAAGTATGAAAAATCTCATCGCCTTACTTCAACTTTCCAGGAATTGTTGGATGAAGAATTTCAACAAAAAATACAAGATGCACGCCAACTCCTTGAAGACAAAACTGCAAAGAAAAGAGCAAAACGGTTGAAAAAGAAACAAAATATGAAAAAGAAAGGCAAAAAAGTGAAAACTGACGAGAAAGAAGAAGAAGAAGAAGAGAATAGTGAGAGCGAAGAGTCAAAGTCTGAAGATGAAGAAAAAGAAGAAGAAGACAAAGAAAAAAGTTCAAGCTCCGGGGAAGTTGATGTTGCCAGCAATTAATAATAAAATTGTTGTAATTATTATCAATGACATTAAAAACCTAGTGTTATCAAATCAAGTAATCTCTTCAAGGATGTGATAATTTTATAAATAACAAATCATTTTTCAAGTGCGTTGGATTACTGATGAATTGCGTATGACAAGGTTCCAGCTTTTGTTTTTTATTCTGATTTTGATAAGTGCCAGAGATAATTTAGAGGTTGAGTCTACTCTGAAGGTTATTGGCTCAAATCTTGAATGGTTCTAGAAAAAATATCTACTATGGAGTACACAGTTCTTTTGTCCTACTCTATCTAGGTACAATGCCATAATTTGTTCTTTTTAAAAAAGTTCATTGTTACTTTATTCAAAGAATCTTTTGTTGATAACCTTTATTAACAATAAATTAAATGAGTGTTAGCTTTATATGAGTGCCATCTTTCCTGCTTATTAGAGGTTTTCAAAAGCTCACAACACCTGACGTTGCTAATCTCTTATCAAAAGTTCAAAGTATACTCGTTGACTTGTGAAATATTTACCTGAAATCAGATCATTAATGTAAATTATTTGTGATGATATGATAGTATAAATACCTCATTGGTCAATATTGTGAAAAATATTTAGGTAGGATTTATTTGATCAATTACAAAAAACACACACTACATAAAAGATATGGTGGACTTAATCTAATCATAAAATAATATTATTGAATTTTCTAATCTTTGAATAATATTATCTATTGAATTCAAAACAGTGACACTGACAGATTCATTTAATATAGATATACGCTACATGGAACTCTATTTCTTAGGAGTCCTCTTGGCCTTCATTTAATAAATTTTGGTCGAAATAAAAGACAAGTACCTATCAATTACTGTTGAATCAATTACAACTATTGTAAGTCGTGATAGCACGGATACACAAGAAACATACTCAAGCTCTCCAACAGGAGAAAGCTTATTAAAAATAACTAGAATAATAATAAATTTATTTTATTGAGTGTAAATACAATTTAGTATGTGCTCAACGTCATTATTTGTGACTATTGCTATAGCGTATGCATTTTAACATGAACATCTTCTGTGTGTAATTAAAATCACTTTTACTCACACTTTTCAAAATATTGTCTTTTTCTTGATCTATAGAAATAGATTGTTTTCCTACTTCAAAATGTTCCTAACCTGTGTTATAAATTCCTCGTAATTTTTTAGACTTTCCAATACAGAATACATTATCTATTTTAATACTAAAAGTAATTATCAGTGATATCACAATCAATCAAATCCGCGGTCTTAATATATGGCTTGCTAGGACTCGAACCACCGGCAAGCGACATTCAGATAAGACATCGCCTACCTGAACAATCAAGTTCCGGGGTTCGCTCCAATGTAGTGTTTTTTTTATTAAATTAACTCCAACCAGGTCATTCCTTAACTTTTTATACTGTCACGTAGGTACTGTTTATTATTATTTTTACTGATAGTAAGTATTTGAATTTGCTATTTTCTTATCAATAGTTTTTAAGTGATACCGTAAGCTGTACAGCTCTAATCTGAATCCCCTTATCAATTTTATAATTGCTATTTGCTCTCAAAGCTCATTTGCTTTTTGAGCTAATCCCTATCAATTGTTAAAACTAAATGAGTAAAATCTTTTATTTTTCTTCGTTGAAAAAGCCTGATCAATCTCATGTGTTCAGTCTTGCTTTTTTTAAAAATCTGAATGGTTTATGGAAAAATGAGATAATAATTTTGTATTTTCAAAAGAACCATTTCGACTATTTTACTTGAAATTTAATTACCATTGCAGTTTTATGATTACTTATTTATTTATTTTATTTGACAAATGGTCTTGACATATAATTATTATGAATGACCCATCAGAAAAAAAATAAAGAAACGATTAGAAATTAAATATCAAGGGGAAAAAATGAGTTTATGATTATTCGAATTTACTAGGTATGTTATTGTTATCTTTGTATTAAAAAAAATCTGATATTTTTACCAAACTCCTTTATTGAATACCTATGAGTCTATGGGTATAAGCTGAAATTTGGTACGCGATCAACATGAAGATGCTTCACCCGTACCCGTCGTCCCAAGATGGGTTTTGGAAAACCCTTTCTCATTGCTTATCTATCAACAAAATAAACCTGTGTGAAAACTGTCAGCTTCCAACGTATTTCCATAGCAGACATCATTCAGTCAAACAGAGGATTAAGGTAAGGTATCATGAGTATACTGAACTACTGATTGATGTTTCACAAATGAATAGGTAGTCCTTGAAATTTGAACACTTACTCATCAACAAATAACTTCATCCATTTTTATCGTTTCCGAGATATAAGTCATTATCATATATATCTCTGTCATTAAGGTAAAATTATTAAGGTAAAATTCCATAAAGGCCAAACATCATGTAGTCTACAACTCTAAATCTTACATTATTATTATTATTATTATTATTATCTGACCTGGTTTCAGGTTTTTCAGTAAAACTCTCACAATTAACACTGCGACCTAATTAGATCTATTGTGACCAGTTGATTCTATTCGGTTTTAACGTCCTGATTTGAGATGGATAGTCAGGACGGGGGTTTTACTTTCCATTCGCTGGGAATTGTACCTTCTGCCCACATTAATCTCACCCAGCCTGGGTATGGCCGAAAATGCCGGCCTCACGGATCTGGAGGGAACAGAATTTTTCTTCGAAAAGTCTGCCCCAACCGGTAATCGAACTCGGGATCTCTGGACTACGGGAAGTAGTCAGAACCGTTACGCCACGGAGGCTGGCTGTGCTTACAACATATTGTTTGCCGCATCTTGCCTCACTTGCCTAAGTGGCACCCCTTGCCTTAAGAATTCTCCCGCTGCTTACGTAGGTCGGTACTTGGCATGACGCACTGCCCCGGTATTGCAATGCTCCACTCATCTGTTATCATTCTTATCAACAGAAACGGTCAGTACTCAGTTGCAGTTCACTCGCGGAACTGATAACAAACTCAGTTCACCTCTGCACGCCAAATAATTTCGCAATTTTTTTACCTTCGCCAATTTTCTTTTTAAATTATAGGTATTTTCAGTTAAAATCTTGTGTATTTTCTCGTTTTCTTTAAATATTCTTTTTCTTTAGGTGAGTTTCTTTTTTAAATTTAATATTTTGTCTGTTTTTGATATCTTAATTTCTATAGCACCTGTTGTTCTTGAAACTGCCGAGGATAAGGGTGTCTTTGTATATTAACGGCATTTCCACCTAATTTTTTTTTTTAGCACAAACTAGATGAAGTTAGGTTGGGCGAAGTAAAGCCATAAAGAACAAGTCAGGCCTAACCTAATCTGGTTTGTCCTAAAACTAGTTTTTATGTACATATTAGGGTAATCTTGTTTAGCCAAAAAAAAACTCCCAATTTTATCCTAAAAATAAGTTCGTTATGACAACAAAATAATGTTTGTTGACATTTTTTCAATGGGCCCCAATTTATGATAAAAAATGATAAATATAGTAAAAAAATTAAACAACAGGCAAAGATCCCAAGGTATAATAATTGCAAAAAATAATTAAGAATGACGATGATAAAAAATTAGTTACATACCTAAACCGTCACCTTAAGAACTAGGGTATTTATAATTTACAATTTAAAATGTTATATTTGTGTTAATCACTTTCATGATATCACAACTACTCAAACTCACGCTGTTAAATTTTCATTACCGAAATTGGGACTCGAACCACCAACCTCCCGGTTACAAGCCGCCACTTTATCGATCCAGCTAATTAGGTCGGTCTAATTGGCAGTAACTAGGATAATTATCATGTCAAACTTGCGTTTTTATGTTTTTCAACCATGGTTTATGTTTAAGGTTTATAATAACTTCATTAGAAATAACCCCAAAACATCATTTTTGCACTTCCACATGTAATGTGGCCCTCCGCTATATTAAAATTATATCGACCAAGAGCTAGGAGGTTTGAAGTTCTTTATTACACGTCTCTTTAACATCTAGACCATCTGAGGCAGGAGTTTTAGCCTCTATTTACTGGAAACTCACTAAATACCGACACACAAACACATATTAACCTCACCTAACCTAAGTTGGGTCGGAAACAGCTAATAGTATCTCGAGGATTCGAACTTGAATGGTCACCCATCAAGTCCTCCTGACCTGACTAGACGTTTATTTATTTCACTGAATTGACGAGAACTGGTGTATTCTACGTGTTATTGACTCTGATGGCTTTACTGTGTGTCCAGAGGTCGCGTGTTCGAAACCCAGCCAGGGCACGACATGATATCCTCCCGTTTGGGAATTTGACCACATAATAATATACGTCTTGGGTTTACTGCTGGAATAAGGGGACTCATTAGTCCTAGTATAAATAAGGCAATATTATTATTGTTGTCATTCATTACATTCTTTGAATAATAAAATAAACAGTTTATCATATACGTATTTGTGTTAATCAAGAGAGTGATATCGCAACTAGCTTACTAAAATTAACCACGCTTGTAACTCAAACCCCAAATCACCGGTTTATCGTGCACTGGTAGTCAAGTGGTTAACGCGCTAGTATTGTAATTCAGGTAGCGTAGGGATCCGTTGGTTCGAATTCCACCAAGTGCATTAATTTGAGTTTGTGACCACATAGGTATAGTAATAAGACTGTTGGTGGTAGAAAATGGTTTGAACATTAACCTATCCTGGTGGTTACCTTCCACCAAAGAGTGTAATTTTTATTATTATTATTATTATTATTATGTGTCAGCTGCTTTAACGATCAAGCTACTGATGAGGTCTGTAGGTACCTACCTACCTCACAAGTATCAAGTCAGAACAAAAATCTATTTTGGTTCCCAAGATACAAGTATTCTTCATCTCCAGAGCAGTTGTGTGTGTGTCAAATGAGTCTTCAGTCTTCTATTAAGATCTCATATAGGAGGGAGTGCTCTCCAATAGAAAAATCTGACATCTGCTGAGCTATAATGAAGAATAATTGAACGCCTAGAATCTTAAATACTAGATACGTATTGTGCATCCAACAGGACAACTTGATTTGAATTAACTGCTTTGTTATGCGCGGGCCGGGTCCATACAGTAACTTACCGAGTGTTAGTTTGACTTGATTTTCCCTCTATACATATCTGTATTAATCGAACGATTTTTGTCCACGCTCTGTGTATGATATGAAGAAAACCTTGGACTTGACATCTGGCATTGAAATTGCTTCAAACTTTTGGCAACCTACCAACCACATTGCGATCGATATTTCTCTATATGTTGATAGTTATGTCAATTTAATTGATAACGGATATGTCGCGTTAGCAGGTGCACTGGTAGTCAAGTGGTTAACGCGCTAGTCTGGTAATCCAGGAAGCGTAGAGATCCTTGGTTCGAATGGTTCGAATCCCACCCAGTGTATGAATTTTTCCTCATTAATTTGAGTTTGTAACCACACAATAATAAGACTCTGAGGGTTAGGTGGTAGAAAATGCTTTGAGCATTAACTTCGCCTGGTGGTTACCTTCCACTAAAGAGTGTTATTATTATTATTAGTTGGTTATAATAATTATAGATCTAGTTTTCCCCCATCCCTGAAGTTAAGCAACGTCGAGCGTCTCTTGAATGGTTGACTATGGAATTGATCGGAAAATTTCTTCATTTAGCTTTAGCCCCAGAAAGTTTTAAAATGTTTATCATGCGGAAGATCCGAACCTTAGACAAAGAAATTGTTTGTAAGGGATACCTTCTGGTGCGCTCGTGTTGACCCAGCACCTAAATGTGAAGTATTGTGTCACTTCTTCCCCATCAGAGCTGAGGCATACGACGGGATGCTATAACATAGACCAAAATCGTCTACAGTAGCTGATGTTGTTTTATAACTACGAAATACAAAAGACAGTAAAACACTTATACTTAATAATAAATAAATAAAAATGGTCTCAGAAAGTCTCTATATCAAAAATTTTGAACCTAGGTACCTATTATAAATTGAATCTAGGTACCTATTATAAATTTGAAACCTATCCGATGATGGAATAAGACCTGAAGATGAACACATTCTCTTCTACAGTAAAACTGAAGTCTGCATCTGATAGGTGGAATACCAATAAAGTTTCGCGGTATATCTTCTCTGCTACGACGGAAGATTTCCCCATAGTGCCAAAGTCACGTAGGCGTCAGTTTGTTGGGAGTGGGAGGAAAATGGATATGAAGAGATAGTAGATCAGCAAAAATTACACTTCGTGTGGAAAAAAAAAGGAGAACGCCTCACTCATCTGCTCATTTCTGAACTTCTTATACTACTGATGCTACTTAAACGAGTGTGGCTTCGACGCTGGCTTTGTAGCGTCAATGGCACGTTGCAACGTCCAGCGAGGTTTGGACTTAGATGGGTGACCATTCAAACCCTCGTGATGCTGGCTACTCCCCGCGTAGCCAGTCTGGTTCAGGTTAATTTGAGTAGCTAGTTTGTGAGTTTCCAGCGAATGGAGGGTGAAACCTCCGTCGTGATATGACCATGCAGTTGAAAGTGATGTTAAAGCCCAAATAAATGTTCAGTCTCATAGCTTTCAAAAAAAAATTATAAACTTATCATATTTGTGTTAATCACTTTTGTGATATCACAACTACTCAAACTCGCTTCACCAACAAATCTACGCTTAACACGTTGATCGCCACGTCAGGTGAATTCACCTGACACTAACCTTTTCCAGCTGGCCCCGTCAGGCATATTCACCTGACGGGTAGTTGTTCACTTTTTCATTTGAGCCCCTGAGGAAATGTAACTCTATAGCGTTGGCCATCAACGTGTTAAAACAGGAATTTAACCACCGACCTCCGGGTTACAAGTCCGCCGCCTTATCGATCAAGCTACTGAGGTAAGCTACTGAGGTCAGTCATAGCTTTCTAATTCAACATACACTGATTATGCTGACATTACACCACTGATTATGCTGACGTCATAAATAGTAAAGATCTCACGTGCTCAAGTGAAGCTCAAGGCCAACCTCTCTACTCCATGCTCAGGATGGTCCACTAAGGATCGCCTTAAGTATCCGGAACTGGTTAAATATTCAAGATTAAATCATCTGTATGGAGCATTATAGAGATATTTCTGGCTCGTGACGATAGTTTTTAGTGCGTGGTTGTAGTTGAAACTCAAGTTTGGTTGCGTTTCCTATCGTCACAAGCCGCGTTATGAATTTTTCTTGAATTAAATTAAGGTGCGTTCAACTTTGTACGCAAATGGATTATGTATGTTTTCTGCCTTATTTTCCGCATAGGTATGGGGAAAAGATGGTGAAAAAACACACGCACACACGTTTTATAATTCTGGTGGACTGGTTTATAATATTATTTGAGGATACCTACACAAACTATAACTATGTAAATTTATATTGTACAATAAGTATACACATTATTTATCAGGTAGGTATGTTGTAAGCTTACAATAAGTATACATATTATTTATTAAGTATTATGTTGTAAGCTTCGAGCTCCTTAATTCTTACCTCATGTGGCTGTATTTAAAACTCTGAAGCAAGAAAAATATTCTGAAATTCCAAGATGTTAATTCGTTGTTCATTCTACTAATATTGACTGTTATAATGTTGAGTAACACCTCCATAACATGGACCTTGTTAACCAAGTTTAGTTGATCATTCCCCCTAGAGCAAGTAGCACGTGTTTTTTATTTCATTGTTTGTTGTGTTGAGATTGAGTGTTTTAAATATTATTTTATTATCAGTACAATATTGAGCAATAATTCATCTCGTTGTATGTATGTTATCTCTCTTATCACTTCAGGTTTGTATGTTATCAATTTATCAATTAATTTTTATTTTTCTTCGAAGGCTCGCGAACATTAAAGAAGCATTGCAGTCTGTCCTACCTTTTATCGATTTTTTTCATGATTTATTATTATCTAGGTAACTTTATACCTCTTTTGAAACACCTGTTCTTCTGAGATCACCGAAGATAAGAAACCTTCATACAAGTTAGAATTTGAGTGACCACTCAAAGTTATATCAGTGCACCGCCTCGTATTACCGGCTCAACCCAGGCTAGGTGATGTTCATTGGAGAGCATGTTGGAGCGTGAGGCTGCCATTTCCGGCCCTACCCAGGCTGGGTGAGGTTAATGTGGGTAGCTGGTACGATTCCCAGCGAATGGAGGGTAAAACCCCCGTCCTAATCAAGGACGTTAAATCAAATAGAATCGTTGGCGTTAGGAAGGGCATCCAGCCATAAAAAACGTGCTCCACCCTACCAACCTCAACCATGAGGTTGAACAATGCCGACCCCAAAAGCAACATAAGCTAATATGGGATAAAGGCAAGGGAGATATATATTCGAGAGGTTGCATATATTATAATTATTATCTTCCATTTTCTGTGAACTTTAAAACAATCTACTCACATTAATCTCACCCAGCCTGGGTTAGGTCGAGAACACCCAGCATTACGCGGGTTTGAATTTTAGTGGTCATACTGGTCAGCCACGAAGTCTTGACCTCACTGGACGTTGCTTCACTCCATCGATCTTGCGAGAAGTTAAATGTATTCAACGTGCCATTTTCGCTTGCACGTTCTAATCACGACGAGTGAATGTTTCAAGTGTAGATAGGCGAAGGTTTAATCGTTGCATTACTTTCTTGTTTTCAGATATCAGTGAACGCCTAGCAGAAAGATGATAACGTCGTGATAATTGCATTAAAAATACGGGGTGTGTATTGCAACCAACTGGTCCAGTGAAGACACAAGCATGTCACTAGCGGAGGAACAAGCGCTGTCCAAGAAAGAAACTATTCGCCTGAGGAAGCGGCACGTTGGGTAAGAATATTCACTTCTTACGGCAGTTGTTCTGGTGCATTTTTATCAAGCGAAACGGGCGTTTCGCGGGAGAAAGCCTCCCAGAAACTACAGTGCTTATACAAATATACATGTTGTCAAGTGGTTAACGCGATAGTTTGGTAATCCAGGTAGCGTAGGGATCCGTTGATTCGAATCCCACCCAGTGCATGAATTTTTTTCTCATTAGTTTGAGTTTGTGACCACATAAAAATAAGACTCTGACGGTTTTATGGTAGAAAATGCTTTGAGCATTAACCACGCCTGGTGGTTACCTTCCACTAATGAGTGTTATTATTATTATTATATTACACGTCATGATATGACCATGCAGTTGTTGTTTTTTTAATTAAGATGAGTGTTTGATAGCCCTTTTTTATTTTGTAACCATAAAGCAGCAGCTACTTTAGACATGTAAAAAGACCCCCCCCCCCCCAAAATTCTGTCACTTCTTTCCTATCAGAAGGGTTGGGTGGAAGAGATTGTCATTGTGGTCTGTGTTTTAGCTTGCCCAACCCGTAGTATGCCTCCCGTCTGATAGGCAAGAAGTGACACAATACTTCCCATATATGTGCTGGGTCAACACGAGCACACCGGAATATATCCCTTACGAACAACTGTGCCCAAATTTTTGATACATTTTTTTGCATGGTCATATCACAACGGGAGTATCACCCTACATTCGCAGGAAACTCACAAATAAATGTGGAAATGTAAGTCCTGACTTGAACTTGTTTTCTCGATTTTGTCTGTTAATTTCGCCCTGAAACACTCTGTTGTCTTAATTGAGAAAAAGATAAACACTTGTCTTCACTCGACAGAAATTTCTATCGAGTGAAGACAAGTGTTTATCTATTTCTCAATTATGACGTTACTTGACAAAGTATCCCTCTTGCAAAAATACTCCGTTGTCTGTTCCAGAGAATCTTGTAAGCTGTTCTTTCGTTCAGATCCGCTGAAAATTATCCGCGCGGAAGGCCAGTACATGTTTGATGAGGAGGGTAGGAGGTACCTGGACTGCATCAACAATGTAGCGCATGGTGAGTATATATTTCGAGTTATGGTAGTCACTCTGTCTAGTTGGTCGCGCCAGCGCTTTGCACGCACGGGTCTCAGGTGACCCGGGTTCAAATCCCGACTGAGGAGTTTTTTTTGTCACTTTTTTTTTTTTTTTTTTTTTATTGGGGTTTAACGTCGCTTTCAACTGCCATGGTCATATCACGACGGGGGTTTTACCCTCCATTCGCAGGAAACTCACAAACCTGCTACTCACATTGACCTCACCCAGCCTGAGTGGGGCCGGGAAAAGCCAGCGTCACGAGAATTAGAATTTGAATGGTCACCCATCCAAGTCTTAACCTCGCTGGATGTCGCTTAACTTCGGTGTTCTGAAGGGAACCGGTGTATTCAACATGCCATCGACGCTGGCTTCACTTTTTTTAATTTTGGGTTTAACGTCGCTTTCAACTGCATGATCATATCACGACGAGGGTATTACCCTTCATTCGCAGGATACTCACAAATCTGCTACCCACATTAACCTCACTCAGACTGGGTATGACCGGAATACCAGTATGTTCTAAAATGGGAAGTGTTGCAGAGCGTTGTGAAGTCAGTGGGGTTTGATCTCATTTGATTTGAAAGAGTGGAGCTTGAAACGTTGCACAGTGTTGCACAACGCAATGTTGCTCTCAATGGGATCCGGCTCTATTATTATTATTATTATTATTCAACACTTTATTAGATATAAATGGACATATGAACAATACAAATAATTATTTTAACAATGAAAAAAAAAAAAAAAAAAAAAATGCCGACCTCCATGGCACAGTGGTTAAGAGCATGGGTTTCCGACCTGGAGGTTGCGGGTTCGAATCCCGGCCGGAGCGGAAATTTTCCGATTCCGGAATGGCATGGATGTAAAGGTAAAGTGCTCTGAAGTAATGTGAAAGTGGTTCCAGGGCACACTTACCTTTACAAAAAAAAAAATGAAAAAAATGGAAACAATGTATGTAATAAAAATGAAAAAGAATAGAAAAATAAGTTTTTTTTAAGTTATCATAATTGTGTTAGTCACTTTCGTGATATCACAACTAATACTCAAACTCACGTTACTAAACCTACGCTGAAACCGGGACTTGAACCACCGACCTCAAGCTACTGAGGTCGGTTAAGAATAGAAAAATATATAGAAACATATGTCCCAAACTAGAGGGCGCGGTTATTGCCTATGACAATCTCTTCCACCCAACCTTTTCTTTGACACAAAGCTCGCCCATCTGTTGTTTCAGTGGGTCACTGTCACCCCGCCGTGGTGAAGGCGGCATGCGCACAGCTGGCCCTACTCAACACCAACAACAGATTCCTGCACGACAACTTGGTTCTGTGCGCGAGGAAGCTCACGTCACTCCTGCCCGACCCGCTGAGCGTGTGCTTCTTTGTCAACTCCGGCAGTGAGGCCAATGACCTGGCGCTGCGCCTGGCACGGGTCCATACCAACAACGACGATGTGATCACGCTGGACCAGTGAGTATTTGTAAAAAAGATCGGAGCAAAAAAATATATATTTTTTTTACAAAAACGAACAGTTCGTTGGAAGAGAAAGCCACAGGCTTGAACCTCGCCCTTGGTTAACTACATATTCTATTGTGTTCTTTTTTATTTCATGTCCTATGTATGTATCAGTCTAAGTGGTGCCGCGAAAAGCCAGCATCACAAGGGTTCGAATTTGAATGGTCATCCATCTTAAAGGAGCCTTACTAGACGGTACTTAACTTCAGTAACCGTGCACTGATAGTCAAGTGGTTAACGCGCTAGTCTTGTAATCCATGTAGCGTAGGGATCCATTGATTCGAATCCCACCTAGTGCATCAATTTTACCTCATTATTTGAGTTTGTGAACACTTAATAATAATGATGGGTTCTTCACTTACAAAAAAACACCGTGTTTTTAGAAAAATGTTAGTTCCAAAGGATTCTTCAAGATAGCGCCAGTAGAGTTTTGCTCTCGCGAAACGGAGTTGGCGTATTTTTTGTGATATACGCCAAAGGTAGAAAAAAAGTAAAAGCGCCAAAATTTAAAAATTCAAGAACATAAACAGAAAGCATAAAAACAAGAAAAGCTAATGTACCCGAAGCTACCAACGTCTTGAAATTTTTATCGAAATTTCTACAGGGTACGGCAAAATATTTTCTCTTTTTGCTGAAGTTACCAAAGAGGTACTAATAATACATACCTCAGTCACAAGATTTTTTTAACTAAGATGTTTTTTCTCGCAGAGTAAATATAATCCCACTACTAGCAGAGGTCATTTGCGTTCTATTTTTATGATATAAATTTTTAAATCAATTTTGTAATTTTTATAAACTTACACGCGCACTAAAACTTTTTTTATTATTGTTGCAAATACAATTGCCTGTAATTAAAGGCAAAATAACTCGATTATAACCTAACGGCACGCAGTCATATCCGACATTGAAGGAACCAAAAGGTCTGTTGTAATCGTCTGTCGTAATCTTAGTTCCTTCAATGTCGGATATGACTGCATGCCGCCATCTATAACATTCAATATTATTTGCAACAAGAATATAAAAAATTTTAGGGCGCGCGTAACTTAGTAATAATTACAACAAAAAAATATTTTACAAATAGTATACAATTATATAATAATAATTCCGTGTCCGTGAGATAGGTATTGATACCTAAATCACGGTGGTGAGAGGATTATATGGACGCCCAAATCCAATGTCTAGGCTCCTTTCATGTCCATAGTATACAATTGATCACAAGCTAGATTACGACAGACCTTGGTTCCTTGACATTCGTATATAATATATATATGACTGCGTTCCGCCAGGTTTAAAGCAATAATCTTTTAGGGCGATCCGAATTTCGTTGAAACAAAATTCGATTTCGACGATTTTAAATTTATGCACAAAAATAGACCAAGTGCCATGCGCGATCTCCAAAACATTAATCTCAGCGACTTCACTTTATCTCATCGCCCTCATCGGCAAGTTAACAGATGAAGAAATATAAAAAAAATGAAGCTGGGAAGCAATGACTGTACTAAGGTAAAAGAGAAAAAGGGATAGTTTAATGAGAATTAAAAATGAATTATTCTAGAGAATTTTTCGTAAATAATGTTTATGGTTGTTTGTTGAACCCTGTTGAATAATCAAATTCGTTGTTTATTTCTATAGAGTAAAGATTATTATATTTAATTATTTGACAAATGATCAAACACCAAATACGCCTCAATTTCACATAATGAAGGTTTTTTTTTAAATTACCGCCACAATTTTGTTTTATATTCTTGCCAATCCCTGAATTTGCAAAAAGCCCAGACAGCACAGTCAACTGGATGTATACCATACTGTTAGGTGGAAAAAGTCTACTTGCCCACCTGGAAATCAACTGGAGATTTCCACCTTCCACCTGACCTCCACCTGGAAATCAACTGTAAAGTAACCCAACTTTTAACTGGAAGTCAGTTGCCCAAAGTCAACTGGATTTGTTCCACTTATTTCCAGCTACTTGTAGCGCTCTCTAGTGGATGGGTAGTAACTCACTACCACAATGTTGACATACCTATTTACCTATACTGTACATTATACTACATAATAATCAAATGCTACGCTCTTGGTTTTGAGGTTGTGGGTTCGAATCCCATTATATGCATTTTTTTTTTTTTTTTTTTCAAATAATAATAGTAATAAAAATACTAGAAACAAATGTATATTAGGCATAAATTCAATTTCAGTTATTTAATTTAGAGGCCATACATTCAAATCTCATGAAGAATATTTTTTTTGTATAAAAATAAAGTAATAAATTTTAAATAGGTTTTTTAACACGTACACACACACAATTTTGAGTATATTTTTTTTCATATATAAATTTGGAAAGAAAAAGAAAATAACTACTCTGTTTTAAACAACACAATTCAAATAAGACTCTTTAACATTATTATATTTTTACAATAAGAGTGTTTATTATTAAAAAAATTGTCCCAAAAGTGTAAAATGCACTATCAAATTTCCACCATGTCACAAGACCTTGTACCAATGTATCACAAGTATTTCTAAGTAGGTATAATCTCTATATATAAAACTCAAAGTTATGCATGTCTGGCTGACTATGTCCTCTTGGGGTTACAATACCAAACGGTACTCTCACTGAGAGTTCACCCCCCCTAAGCCACCTTCAACATACTAGAAAATTATCAAAATTAAAATATCTAATACAATTTTCAAGTGCACTGGTAATCAAGTGGTTAATGCACTAGTCAGATAATCAACCTAGCGTAGGTTCCGTTGTTTCAATTTTTTCCTCATTATGGTTGTGACCACATAATAATAAGACTCTGAGGGTTAGGTGGTAGAAAATGCTTTGAGCATAACCTTTAACCTTACCTGGTGGTTACCTTCCAGTTAAAAGTGTTATTATTATTTTTATTGGGACACCGGCCATGAGAAAAAACCTTAATGGTGACAAAATGCCAGGTTTTAGCTAGTATAGAAATAAAATAATGATATCCAATTATAAAATATGCTCATAACATGTACATAATCACAATAAAATAATAATACTATGTAAATTAAAATATATTTCTTTTGAGAAACCAAAAATAACAAAGAAATAAACTAATAGCCAGCAGAAAATGAAGATGGGGCATGGAATACACCAGTTTTCATGAAATTGCAAAAGTTAAGCAATGTCTAACGGGGTTGAACATGGATTAGTGAATGTTATTATGTATTTGTAATCCTTCATGACAATTTATATACTGCTGTGGCTAATTAGAATTGCTGGGTTGTTTGCTTTGAGAATTATTACCAAAAAACATTGTTATACTTAAATTAAAACAAAATTGACTTGTTAAGACTAGTGAAATTATAAAACACAATAGTGTGGAACACTTTTTTTAAATAGATATAAAATTAACTCAAAATTTAAGGGCCTTCATAGTAATAAGGTGGTAGAGAGAGCACAATAGTTATTATTGTTATTATGAACAGTGCACAGTAAATTGGCCAATTAATTTTAAATCAAGTAATCAAGAAGCATGTCACAAAGTAAACATCATTTTTTAGTGTGGCAGAACCACCTATCAGTGAAATATTCATTTTATAATGAATATTTATATTTTATAAAGTATTGTACATCTAAATAAAATCCACAGAGTGAAAAATTTCACTATCTAGCACTATGCAGTCAGCTGTTTCTTTGCTTGAACCAGAACCTTTTTTTAGCCAACCTATGGTCAAGAGATCTTGAGCATGAAAAATTCTGTTTCCCTTAACACATGAGACTAGCATTCATGGTCCTGCTTTGGCTTGGCTAGGCTAGGTGAGATTAATATGGGTAGCTGGTATGATTCCAAGTGAACTGAAGGTGTTAATCCCACTGAAGGTCCAGGAACAGCAGAGTGCAGAAAGTTCATTAGGGTCCAAGTGGATGTCTCTAGAAATGGATGGTTATTGTCAGATGAAAAAGGTGATCCAGTATTAACTGCTTCTTGTCCTCTCCTTTCCTTCTGTCACGATTTAGACAAACTTAAGAACTATTTTTTGAAACATCTCGAAAGCAAATTTGGAGTTCAGAAATGACAAAGTAAACACTTTCATAGTTATAAAAAAGATGTTCAAAACTAATTAAAATATTATTTGTATTTAAAATATGTTCAAATAAATGAAATACCTATTATTTAAGAGAATTATTAATTATTTAAAACAATTCACAATTTGTCACAAAAATATCACAATTTCTGAATTTCCTTCAACAAAGGACGAGTTTTATCTAAACACGAGTTTTATCCATTAGTTATAAAAAAGATCAAAACTAATTAAAATGATATTTGTATTTAAAAATGTTCAAAACTAAATGAAATACATATTTAAAAGAATTATTAATTATTTAAAACAATTTACAATCACCATATCACCAATATCACAATGATTCTGAAATTACGAAAGATCAAAGATGGCGTCTTCAACAAAGGACGCGTTTTATGTAAACTGGAAAAATATGGAACATTTCCAGCTGACTGGTCAACTGACTAAATTCTACTCATGTCCTAGCTGGAGAGAGTCGTTATATTTCCAGCTGACTGCCCAGGTGACTGAGTCTAGATGGATTTTTGTTGGAAATATCCAGGTGGCTGGTCAACTGATTTAATCCATGATGGAAAAATCCAGCTGTCGGGACAGTTGGAGGTCCAGTTGACTTTATACACCTGGATATTTCCACCTTAAATCCAGACTGGAAGTCACCTTCCGTGCTGTCTGGGAGTAAGCGTATTTCGAGCGAAACGCTGATTTTGAGGTTAGGTGGTTCGTGTTTTTGGCAAAAATGAAGAATCGGGCATAAGACTCTTAGGGTTAGGTGGTAGAAAATACTTTGAGCATTAACCTCGCCTGGTGGTTACCTTCCACTAAAGAGTGTTATTATTCTACTCACCCATTCAAATACTGCTCTGATAACGAGTTTCAATGATCGAAAAAGATTCTTCTTTTTTTAAGTGCTGGCGGATTTACCTTCCACTAAAGAGTGTTATTATTAAAGTTAAGTTCAAGTTATCATATCTGTGTTTTAATCACTTATTATTATTCGTAACACAAGAAGAAATCCAACTTTTTGAAAGAAAGAAGAAAATAAATAATAAGAATGCAACATATTGCTTTCACTTCCAGCGCTTACCACGGTCACCTGTCTTCTCTCATAGACATCTCTCCGTACAAATTCCGACAGTTTGGGTCAGCAGCCAAGAAGGATTGGGTCCATGTTGTAAGTAAAATAATAATAATAATAATGTTTTTCTTTGTGTTATTATGTTACAATTTTAGTGGGTAGCACTGTATCATAGGACTTTACCACTTATATTTACATAATAATAATAAGACTCTTTATTTGACATCAAAGTAAGATTTGGCAATAAATGTAAAAAGGGCGTGATTATTGCCTATGGCAATCTCTGCCATTCAACCCTTACATCTTGTTTTTTTGCCTACGATTCCGCCACTGGTCGCTGCTCAAATTAAAGCAGCTACTCATTTTTCCTCACAAGGTATGAGTAGACCCCGAACATCCAAGTACAGACCAGAAAAAATCCTGCTCCGCTGGGGATCGAACCCAGGTCACTATGAGTGCAATGCCAAGCGCGCTAACTCAATCGGCCACGGTTACTACTTGTTGTAAGTGAAATTCTATGACATCATAGTCAAGTAAATAATCCTTGCGGCTTTCCTTTCTTCTCTAAACATTTTTTCAAGGGTTCTCATGAACGTCACAAACCAGATACTCAAATTAAGCTCACTCACCTAGTCTGAGTTTGGTCGGGAATAGACAGCATCACGAGGGTTCAAAGTTGAATGGTCACCCATCCAAGTCCTAACCTCGCTGGACGTTGCATAACTTCAGTGAGAACTGGTGTATTCAACGTGCTATTGAAGTTGGCAACGTGAGTTGACTGGAGACCAACTGAAGAACCCCAGCTGTAGTCAATCTCATAAAAACAACAACAACAATATGGGTCTCAGAAGCCTTCATCATCATCATAGGGTGGCGTCATCGTGAACGATGGTAGCCAGACAGTGGAGGAATGACTCAGAACTTCTACCACTGTCTTTACAAGGAGGCTAATAATTGACAAGGGCCCCCAGAACCGAGCCAATGCTGGTCTACTCCCTGTTTATAGTCCCCAGCCAGACTGCTGGTCTCTCCCTGTTTATAGTCCCCCAGCCAGACTATAGAAGCCTTAGAAGCCAAATACAAATGGCTTAGGATGGGTCCTCTGTAAACAAAAAAAAAGAATATGAAAATAAATAAATAAAAATAAAATAACAACAGTACTTTCTTATTTCCGTAACTGTCCCGGTAGCTCAGTGGTAAAGGCGGCACTCTGTGAATCCAGAGATTCCAGAGGTCGTGGGTTCGAAACCCAGCCGGGACATGAAAAGTTATCCTCCCATTTGGGATTTTTACCACATAATAATACGTCTTGGGCTTACTGCTGGAATAATGGGACTAAATAGTCCTAATCGGGCAGTATAAATAAGGTGATATTATTATTAATATTACTATCCCATGGCTTCTAATTTACGATTTTCACAGGCACATCACAATACATATGTGACAATCGTCATATTATTTTATCTCCAGTTCTAGAAATAGTGTTACCTAATCGGGCAGTATAAAGAAGGCGATATTATTATATATATATATATTATTATTCCTTATTTCCAGGCCCCATGCCCTGATGTGTACCGGGGCAAGTACACCTCCGACAAGCATCCAGGGGGGGATCTAGGGGGCAAGTACGCTCAGGACGTGCAGGATATCATAGAGGACATGGCCCGGGGGGGCAAGAGACCCTGTGCCTTCTTCTCGGAGAGCCTGCAGTCCTGTGGGGGGCAGATTGTGCCCCCGCCCAACTACCTGCGCTCTGTGTACCGCTATGTCAGGGCGGCAGGGGGGGTGAATGTGGCGGACGAGGTATGCATTTTTTCTTAAAAAAAAAAAAAAAAAGATGAGTGTTTCACAGCCGTTTTTATTTCGTAGCCATGAAACAGGAGCTACTGTATACGCTTGTGGTCTGTGTTGTAGCCTACCCATCCCGTAGTATGCCTCCCCTTGATGGGCGAGAAGTGACACAATGCTTCCATATTAGGTGCTGGGTCAACACGAGCGCACCGGAAGGTATCCCTTACAAACAATTGTAACCAAATTAAGAATGCAAATTTTTGTCAGCACGGGGGATCGAACCCGGGACCTTCCGCATGGCAAGCGAGTGCTTAACCACTGAGCTAATCGCGCGCTAAAGTGGTTAAGTGCCCACCAAAAGCATTGGTAGTCCAAGGGGTTAAGGCGCTAGTCTGGTGATCCAGGTAGCGTAGGGATCATTATTTATGGGACTTTTTAGTTATGAAATGTGTCCAAGTTTTCCAGGTAGCGTAGGGATTTGTTGATTCGAATCCCACCCAGTGCATGAATTTTTCAGCCACATAATAAAGGGTCAGGTGGTAGAAAATGCTTCGAACACTTTCCACTAAAGAGTGTTATTTTTATTATTTATTTTCTAACGTTTCACCATGTAAGTCAATCCAAGCATTTCTTTTTACTTCCAGGTTCAAGTCGGTTTCGGCAGAGTAGGAACGCACTGGTGGGCATTTCAGCTTCAAGGCGATGATGTCATTCCTGACATTGTCACTGTAGGTACGTAGAAACAAATCCGATTTTTATGTTCAACGATAAAGTCAATTTGTGAATTGAATATTTCTGAATGTCCACTGTTACTTTATTATTATTTATTTTTATTTTAAGTCCACTTATTTTTATTTTAAGAATGCAAAAAAAAAATGTTTTACTTTGTGAAGTTACCATTTAATAAAATTACCTTTAATAAAATTCAATGATTTTCTATTTCCGGTGGTTTACAAAATTACCCATCCAAGTCCTAACCTCGCTGGACGTTGCTTAACTTCAGTGGCAGATTGAGAACAGGTGTATTCAACGTACCATCGATGCTGGCTAAGGATTGTCTTTGATTCAGGCGAGCGTGGCTCTTTATAAGATTAACATGCATTCTAGTGGGAATTTCAACCAATCACAGCGCACTATTTATTTATTTACACTTTATTAATAGGACATCTTAATATATAAATGTCAAAGTCACTGACTGACTGACTGATCATCGCTCTACAGCCCAAACCGTAATACCTAGCGAGCTGAAATTTGGTAGGTAGCTTTGTCTTATAGTCTAGATGTGAATAAGACGGGATTTTTCGAAATTCCCACTACAACACCTGCCATTGGCGAAAAAGGAATTTTTGCTTTCACGGCCATGCCTCGGCCCGCAAAGCGGACGACAGCCCGCTAGTATTATATACAACACCAATAATTACAAATTAAAATCTTCCACCCAACCCTTAAGTGTTGACTTAAGTGATAGTGTCTGAGTTAAGTGATAGTGTCCACTTAGTTTAATCTAAATCTTGCCCGAGAGTTTATTTTACAAAGGTACTACGTCATACATTCTGTTGTTAGGTAAACCAAACTATAGCCTGAGTTAAGTGATAGTGTCCACTTAGTTTAATCTAAATCTTGCCCGAGTGTTTATTTTACAAAGGTACTACGTCATACATTCTGTTCTTAGGTAAACCAAACTATAGTCTGAGTTAAGTGATAGTGTCCACTTAGTTTAATCTAAATCTTGCCCGAGAGTTTATTTTACAAATGTACTACGTCATACATTCTGTTCTTAGGTAAACCAAACTATAGTCTGTGTTAAGTAATAGTGTCCACTTAGTTTAATCTAAATCTTGCCCGAGTGTTGATTTTACAAAGCTACTACGTCATACATTCTGTTCTTAGGTAAACCGAACTATAGTCTGAGCACTTAGTTTAATCTAAATCTTGCCCGAGTGTTGATTTTACAAAGCTACTACGTCATACATTCTGTGCCCAGGTAAACTTTACAAAGGTACTACGTCATGCATTCTGTTCTTAGGTAACCTTTACAAAGGTACTACGTCATACATTCTGTTCTTAGGTAAACCAATGGGCAACGGGCATCCCGTGGCGGCAGTGATCACCAGCAGGGAGATAGCCAAGAGCTTCCAGGACACGGGGGTCGAGTACTTCAACACGTATGGCGGCAACCCTGTGTCCTGCGCTGTTGCCAACACTGTGATGGAGATTCTGGAGAAGGAGAACCTGCGTGAGCATGCGCTGCTGGTCGGGAATCTACTGCTCGAAGGTAATATATCCCCACCTTCAGCTCAAGATTTTTTATCTTTTGAAGGTGGGTATATCCTCATTGTTTGTTGAAGATGTTAATGTAAAAAATAAATAAATGGAAACTTAAAAAAAAAAAAAAAAATACTTGGGTAAAGAAGGTAATGGTTGGGTGGAAGAGCTCAAGAAATTTGAGAATCCTGCCATTAAAGCTTAAAAAAAAATACATAAATTTAGTGAATGTTTATTTTTGAGTCGTCTAGGAGCACTGGAGCATACTCTGAGTTCGCTCAGTATTAAGATCCTCGCTTACCATTCACGACAATCTACTGCTGGAAGGTAATACATAAATGTAGTTTTTTTTACCGTGTCCATGATGGTTGTGTCATGGTGGTGGAAGGATAAATGGGGTCCCGATAGCTCAGTGGTAAAGGCGGCACTCTGTGAATCCAGAGATTCCAGAGGTCGTGGGTTCGAAACCCAGCCGGGACATGACAAGTTATCCTCCCATTTGGGATTTCTACCACATAATAATATGACTTGGGCTTACTGCTGGAATAGTGGGACTTTAATAGTCCTAATCGGGCAGTTTAAATAAGGCGATATTATTATTATTATTACTACATTTTATTCACTCTTTTTTTTTTATTGTGTTCCCATGTTATCCAGGCCTCCGGAGTCTGATGGACCGCTACCCTCTGATAGGGGACGTGAGGGGGGTGGGGCTGTTTGTGGGGGTGGAGCTAGTCACTTGTAGGAGACTCAAGACTCCTGCTACCGCGGAGGCGCAGCATATCCTCACCAGGTAGTAGAAAGCATATCCTCACCAGGTAGAAAGCATATCCTCACCAGGTAGTAGAAAGCATATCCTCACCAGGTAGTAGAAAGCATATCCTCACCAGGTAGTAGAAAGCATATCCTCACCAGGTAGTAGAAAGCATATCCTCACCAGGTAGTAGAAAGCATAGCCTCACCAGGTAGTAGAAAGCATATCCTCACCAGGTAGTAGAAAGATACGATAAAGAAAGTCGTGTGATGTTTACACCAGATTTTTTTCTTTCTTCTAAAAGCTGTTACCTAGGCTGGTTACTCTGTTCAAGGTATGGGTTTGACATTAGATAAAGAGCAGCCTTATCTAAATGTGTTTCAACCTACTACAACAACACAATGTATTTCAGCCTGGTGCATGTGCAGATTTCACAAGTGCATATGATTGCACTTGTGAAATCCACAAGCCAGACAAGATCTGGCTGGGGGACTATAAACAGGGAGGAGACCAGCAGTCTAGCTGGGGGACTATAAACAGGGAGGAGACCAGCAGTCTGGCTGGGGGACTATAAACAGGGAGTAGACCAGCATTGGCTTGGTTCTGGGGGCCCTTGTCAATTATTAGCCTCCTTGTAAAGACAGTAGTAGAAGTTCTGAGTCATTCCTCCACTGTCTGGCTACCATCGTTCACGATGACGCCACCCTATGATGATGATGATATGATTGTTCCCAGGTTAAAGCAGCAGCATATCCTCTTGAGTTCAGATGGGCCTGACAGGAATGTTCTCAAGTTCAAGCCTCCCATGACATTCAGTCAGGAAAACGTGGACCAGGTTATATCGGCTCTGGAGAATGTGCTGGATGAATTGCTGAGCGAGAGTCAGATCAAGAAGCTGAGAGTACACGATGATTCGGTGGGTAGTATTAATGATAATATATAAAATAATAATGTATTCTTTTCGTGCATTCTAAATAATAAAAAATGTAAATAAATAAGTTATTTGTTGAGAGAAAAAAAAAAAAATGTTACTAAAAGTTTAGTATAGGCCCTCAGTCAGATAAGTCTTTGTTTCATATTTCAAACATTAATTTGCTAAAATATAGCCAGGTCTAATTTGCTAAAATTTAGAGTTTAAGGTATTTTTTTTGTTGTTGTAACATATAAAAGCGTTTTGTATAAATGGATACGAACAGCGTAAAATTGAGAAAGTCATTAATGGAGTACTTAAGTATGAATTATTTGTGCTCAAGCAAGATCCATTTTGAAATATTGGTCGACAAAACTTCATTTTTAGAGCTTCTATCACATCTTAAAGAAAGTTTCAGTCTTTCATGCGGCCACTGGTTGTTACTTTTAATAATAATAACTCTTTAGTAGAAGGTAACCACCAGGCGAGGTTAATGCTCAAAGCATTATCTGCCACCTAACCCTCAGAGTCTTTTTATTATGTGGTCACAAACTCAACTTAATGAGAAAAATTCATGCAATGAGTGGGATTCGAACCAACGGATCCCTACGCTTACTCATAAAACTACTCATTTTTCTCACATCACGAGGTATGATTGGACTCCAAAGAATTTAGTCGAAAATTTTCTACCCTATCGGGATTCGAACCCGAGACATCTAGCGACCTAGCGTGCAATCCTAGAGCGCTACTTCGCTACTGATGAATTATTTAAGTACATTTTTCATTTCCCTTGTTCCAGGACGAAGTGGCTATAGTGGAGAACAACAAGTGATGTTTGCACAAGGCCAATGCTATGGTTGCTAAGCAACAGTAGTACCACTGATGAGTGTGGTTGCTAAGCAACAGCATACCATTGATGAGTGTGGTTGCTAAGCAACAGTTACCATATATTTGTTTACGTAATTCAGAATTGAATCTGGGTGTCCATATAACTTGACGAGCGCTCGCCTGCCGGCGAACTTGATTTTTCCACCATTGTACGATAGTATCTATGCCTATCTCACGCACATGATATTATACTTTTACTATACTATACTAAATTTAAATTATTTCTTAACATCGAGGATATTAATTAATCATTTATATTTTGGTTCCTTTAATGGTGTTTAAAATCTATATTTTTTTTTAATTTCTATTACAAAAATGGTATAGAAAGTATTGTTTTTGGTCCGTGTATTCGAAAGTGAGCTGATAATTTTACTTGAGATGAATTTCTAATATTAGAAATTGGAACTATTTTTTGCTGTTCGGGTTTGCTTCCTATGAAGTTCGTGCCATTTACCAGAATTTTACGTACTCTCTGTAAACAGTTCTTTACTTAAGTTACCATTATAATAATTATTATGAGACTGAATAGTTTGTCTTTATCCAGCGCTTCCAACTAAACAGGTTGGGGTATTTCTTCATTTGCTTCTATCGAAACCACATACATGATAAGTCTGTTATCTACCACAGATCACATTAGTAATTGCAAAATAAGTTACCTTCGAGGGATGTTGAAATGTCAAACCATTTTTCAATTAATTATACAAAATAATTGAATACCATTTTTAAACTACACTGAACTTTACCTGTTATTCGATACTTGATACATTACGGTTGTCAAGCAGAACCTATATATTGTTTTTTATTTTTTGACAGAAACTTAGAATCACTTGATTTTTTTACAGGTCCATCGAAAAAATAACAGGCTGAAAATTAAAATTAAAATAAAAACCAACTGATTCGACATTGTATAGAATGCATTTGTATATATTTGTGTGTTGTATATAATATATTATATTTTTAAATAATATTGTATAAGATAAAATATAATAATGTAAATAAAATACTTAATTCTATGTTGACGATACATAGGCTACTTGAATATGATTAACCCTTTGACTACCTGAATGATTTTTCTTCGTAGATAAATTTACATCTTTTGTATTACACCTAGGAACAATCTTTGATGATAAAAGTTCTTTTGTTTATACTGTCCCATTAAGATTTAAAAGTCCCTTTATTCTAGCAAAGTTTTAGTTTAAATATGAGGTCAGATTTTTAAATATAATAAATTGAGGAAAAATCTATGTTTGTGGTGAGATTAGAAAATCAGTGATCAGGAAATGTACCTCTCCTTCGTGACTTCAAAACTTTTAAACTCTATCAAATGATCTACTAGAAAATGGTTCTCAAGGAAATGGATGAAACATAATTTTACTATTCTGGACTCTTACACACCATTTGCGTTAGCGAGCACTCGGCTCGCTAACGCAAATAGTTAAAGGCCGTTACCGAACGAAAAGTTAAGGCCAACTCAAATAAAGGCGCCGGTTCGGTCCGATCACGATCAATTATTTGCTGCAGGTAAATTGAAAGGAGTGTTCACACTTTCTGTTCAAGTACAGGTACAATAGCTCGCTATCTATTTACATGCGCTCGTGTTCACCCAGCACCTAATTGGGAAGTATTGTATCACTTCTCGCCCATCAGAGGGGAGGCATACTACGGGATGGGCAGCTACAACACAGACCACAAGAGTCTACAGTAGCTAATGTTTCACGGCTACGAAATAAAAAAGACTGTGAAACATTCATCTTTGTTTTTTCCTTTTTTTAACAATGTAATTGAGCTTCAACTGGAAAAATATAATAATAATAATATCGCCTTATTAATACTGCACAATTAGGACTAATGAGTCCCATTTTTCCAGCAGTAAGCCCAAGACGTATTATTATGTAGTCAAAATACCGAATGGGAAGATAACTTGTAAAGTTCCGGCTGGGTTCGCCAGAAAGATCGGCACTATAGTGTGAATCAGCGTTTACAAATCGCGCAAAGATCTAAAATTGTATGAAATCGGTGGCGATGTAGCGCAACATAGCGCGTGTAAGGTGTGGAATTGAATAGTTGTCTAGAAGAACCACCTATGTGTTTTAGGGCACTTTTCAGTAGGGTACTTTTGAGTAATACCATTAATGCAGCACTTTTAGTAATACACTTTTCAGTAGGGTACTTTTAGTAATACCATTAATGCAGCACTTTTAGTAATACACTTTTCAGTAGGGTACTTTTAGTAATACCATCACGCGCAACTACCTTCTTATCCTATGCCCCAACGTGGCCAGACTGATTTTAGTTCAACAAGTGCACATAGGTGGTTTTACATGAGATTTCTTCTGCTCTGTTTTGACGAAAAAATACAAATAAAAACGAGTAGGAACAAAAATTTTGTATGCTGACTTCTCTAGTGATTCAAGACATACACATAGGTTCCATTTTTGAAATAAAATAAAAACGAAATTTTCACATAGGTGGTTCTTCTAGACAACTATTCAATTATTGATTTGCGCAATTCTAAGGAGTGGCGCAAAGAAAAATATTTTCTTATATGGGTAAAGGATAGACAGTCGAACCTGGTTATAAGAGAACTGGATATAAGTAAATAAGTATATTTATTACAGGTCGAGCTCTTTTTACAATTACAAGAAACAACGATATGAGAGAACAATTTCCACGTTCAATTTACTTCTCTAATATAACCTCTTTATTAGAGACACCTGGATAAAAGAGCAAGTATCGGTCGCTTGAGTTTTCTTATATCTAGGATTGACTGTACTATGATAATTGTAGTGTTTTTTTTGCAAGCCGTCAAAAAATAATAAACACCTCTCTATTAATGAATAAATTGAGCAAGGAAATGAGCTGCCAAACAAGGAAGGTAGTCAAAAGGTTAAGGCCTATATTTATCTAAGTGAAACCTGTATAGAGGGCATCTCTAGATGATAGAAAATGAAACCAAATCAAACTTGCAGGGTGCAACAGCCAAGGGACATTCTATACATGTCGAAATTTTGAGCAAATGATTAAAATGATACCTAGTGAATTTCCAAATTTCTTTTTGGAAAAGTCCACGGTATAGGTAATAATAATAAAGTTTTTTTTTTTTTTTTTTTTTTTTTTTTTTAAGTTATCATATTTGTGTTAATCACTTTCGTGGTATCATAACTACTAAACTCGCTTTAGTAAATCCACGCTGGAACCTTAACTTGAACCACCGACCTCCAGGTTACAAGTCCGCCGCCTTATCGATCAAGCTACTGAGGTCGGTAAGTTTATTATACAGGGTCTTCATAAAGTCTCACCCAGGCCTAGGTTTCTTGAAAACGACTCTGAATATCAAAAAACGCAAAAACCCGTATTCCTTTATATTTAGGGGGATTGATTTTCAGCCAAAAAATTTTTGCCTACACGGCCCCAGTCAGGCTGGGCATGGACCAACTTTAAAATCTTAAATAGAATGGTATGTCTTGTGGCATATTGTTTTAAAGGCCTTATTGAGAGAAGTTCATTACAATAAATTTCAGTGTGCTACGACTTACCGTTCTTGAGATACAGGGTCGGACGTCCTGCGTAATATCCATATATTTTGACCTATAACTCGTTAACCGTAAATTATGGAGAAAATTTTTCATGTTAATAATAACTCCTTATGACAAGATCTTTCGAACAAGTTATAACTCGACATACTCTGTTGATGTTAGTTTCTGGTCGGTTTCGTCAGCCAGCCGGACGAACAGTCGAAAAAAATTTAACGAAAAAACAAATCAAATTTTAACTTGTTCGAAAGTTCTTGCCATAAGGAGTTATTATTAATAAGAAAAATTTTCTCCATAATTTACGGTTAACGAGTTATAGGTCAAAATATATGGATATTACGCAGGACGTCCGACCCTGTATCTCAAGAACGGTAAGTCGTAGCTCACTTAAATTTGTTGTAATGAACTTCTCTTAATAAGACCTTTAAAACAATATGCCACAAGGCATACCATTCTATTTAAGATTTTAAAGTTGGTCCATGCCCAGCCTGACTGGGGCCGTGTAGGCAAAAAATTTTTGGCTGAAAATCAATCCCCTTAAATATAAAGAAATACGGGTTTTTGCGTTTTTTGATATTCTGAGTGGTTTTCGAGAAACCTAGGCCTGGGTGAGACTTTATGAAGACCCTGTATATTAAAATACATGTTTCTTCTTCTCTTGTTCCTCTTTAAGTACTGATAGTACTTTTCAGGATAGTATAAATTTATAAGTCAGCGATATCATGCTTCGGTAGAGACCATTTGCCTCATACTCCTAATTAACAATTGTAATGGACCTTATTTATAGTCCCTGGATGGAACTTAAGTCCCTTTAACCCGGCAGTTAGGTGGTTACCATTACTATGTGGTTGGTTGTTGATCGCAAGACTATGATTGACTATGATGGTTCAAGACGTACTATCTGACCGGGTGAGATGGGCTAGAGACCATCAACCCTTCAGCTGTAGCCATACTGGTTACAACAACAACATAATGTGGTTATAACTTTTAACTATAAAAAATGTAAAAAAAATCCTGCATTGATTGGGATCTGAACTCTAGGGTCCCTGATACGCTTGCCTATTTACCAGACGGGCGTGCACCACAAAATCAAGGGTTGGGTGGAAGAGATTGCCACAGGCAATAACCCCGCCCTTTAGGTAGGTGTAGAGTCTAAAAAATCAAGAGTGCAGATTCCTTAGAGTAAATTTTCAATGAAAAATACTGCTTTTCAAGAAAAGAAAAAAATACCAATAATAAAAGCAACATGATTTAAGACTCTGAGGTAAACCAGTTGCAATAAAACTTGGCTGTTACACGCTGCTATCTTTTCTTACACAAAAATAAAACCATGAACATGTCTCAAACTTCTGTTCTTCCCACATTTTTTTATATGGATAAAAAAGTTTAGTTAATTTCTGCTGGAACCAGGAACTAATGAAATCACCTGTGGAGGGTAACTCAATGTAACTCATATAGACGTATCTTAATGCTTTCGTATTCAAGTGGTGGTAGAAGTGCTGAGTCATTCCTCCACTGCTTGGCTACCATCGTTCAAGATGACGCCAGCCTATGATGATGATTCAAGCAGTTATCAAACACCTCGAAGAAGAACGCCCTATACAAAGAGACAGTGCGGTTTACTCTTCTCTCATTGAGTCCAAAAATGTATGAATTATTATTGAGTGGTAAAGCAAAACCCTTTTCTCAAAATCTTTGAGGGTCAAATCAAAATCACCGTGGCAACTACTCCACTCGGCCACAGTGACAACCATTGAGTAAAAAATTCGACGGGTAAGTCCTAATATTATTTTAAACTGGTTGGAGTCCCACGAGAGAAGCCCCAATTCTCACACCGACCTCTATTAGATCTGTTGTGACCTAATTATTTGGAATGAAAATTTACTTATTTGAGGAGAAAGAATTTATGAAATTTTAATTGTTTGAGGAGGAGGAATTTAACTATATTCAAAGTTGTTTGTTACAATATTCGTTCTTGCTTAAAACAATTGGTATTAAAAAAAAAAGACCAGAAATTGAACCGCAACCTCCAGGATAGAAATCCAGGGCTCTAACAGGTCGGCTGCTGAAGGAGGTTTAATGTTATCCATATTGATCTATTATCTATGACTCAAGTATTTTTTTTTGTTTTGTTGTTGTTTTTTTTTTTTTTTTTTTTTTTTTTTTTTTTTTTTTTTTTTTAATGAACAGCTCCTTAACATCGGATATTAATCGAGATGTGAGTTTTATAATACAATTTCAAATTGAAAAACTGCAAAGTCACTGTTGGTTTTGGATTGAAAAAGATTTTCTGCTATGATATCAAATCACTATTGATCAATACCATAGCATTTTTTTTTTTGGATTTAATTGAAACTTTTGTATTTATTTAGATATAAAACAGCTCTTCGAAACGCAAGTCATCAGGAAATATAGCATTAGACCACAACACGAACTTGCACTGACAAATAACAAGAAAGTTTGAGACATGTTGACGCAGAACAATAAAAGTAAAGTTGGTTCACTACACAGAGTGGAAGCCAATAGATGTTTCATCATGGGTGACTGCAGTCCGTAACATAATAATAATAACACTCTAAAGTGGTAGGTGACCACCAGGCGAGGTTAATGCTCAAACATTTTCCTACCACTTAACCATAAGAGTCTTATGTAGTTAATGCTCAGGTTAATGGATAATGCACAAAGCATTTTCTACCACCTTACCCTGAGAGTCTTATTATTATGTGGTCACAAATTCAAATTAATGAGGAAAATGCACTGGGTGGGATTCGAACCAACGGATCCCTACACTACTTGAAATACCAGACTAGCCCGTTCACCACTTGACTACCAGTGCACGGTACAAGTGACTGATAGCTACTCAATAACGTCTGATTCATAATATTCCTATCTATGTCAGTTAGATGAAAAAATTAATATTTTTTTTACGCAATAGGTATGTATGTATATTTATATCAATTTAATGATGTTATTTAAATCTCCCTGACAAAGGTCCTTAGGTGAAAAATAATTTCATAAATGAAAAATAATTTTATAAATAAAGAACCGTTATTAAGCTTGATTTACAAACATGGGTTAACCCCGTTAATATGTTAAAATCTAAAAAAAAAAAAAAAAATTTACTATGCTCGGGAACCAATCGATTTGAATAAATCAGAGGTAGTCATGATTTATAAATATTTTTTTAAAAAATTGCGTTCGTGCGGATTTTTTTTTTTCAATTTTCCTAAGAGAGCTTTTTATTTATATACGTGATTCAGTTGATCAATGCTTTCTTGAAAACTAATTGGTCCATAAGTCACCCAGGAAAAAAAATCTTTAGGCATTCAACATATTAGCATCATAAGAATTAAAATTAAAATATTGTATAATTATTCTAAAAGAGAACAGCAAGAAGAGAGAAAGAAGTAGATTACCAAAAAATATAAATTACACACTAATTCAAATTAATTTAAATTTAAAATTCAAAATATATACAACGCTAGAGTTAGTTATTCTTTTCAAAACTGCTGTAGAAATTAGCTAAGGAGGTACCTAATGTTTCTGTTTTCGATGAACTCATTCTAAATAACGACAGGATCGTCGAGGTTGTTACCAACATGTCTAATGGACAGCAAACGCTGATTGGTGATGGTCTCCAGCCAGGTTCACAAGAAATAGTAAAAATTAGCTCGGTAAACCAATCGGTTCAAAGATGTGATCGGTTCAAGATGTCTGTCCCGGTAGCTCAGTGGTAAAGGCGGCACTCTGTGAATCCACAGGTTCCAGAGGCCGTGGGTTCGAAACCCAGCCGGGACATGACAAGTTGTCATCCCGTTTGGGATTTTTACCACATAATAATATGTCTTGGGCTTACTGCTGGAATAATGGGACTTTAATAGTCCTAATCGGGCAGTATAAATAAGACGATATTATTATTATTTTTCTTCATTGCAAGCTTTCAATGACTTCTCTTAGTCATGACTAATTACTCACAGGTTGCACAAAATTGTTTTGCCGCATTCAAATTTATCCCTTTAACTTTTGCGATTATATTGAAACTGACATGAAAATTAAGTAGCGACAAAAAGGTTATCAGTCGTACATTTAGGGTTAATACCTCATAAGAAAAAGTCTAAAAAATCGCAAAAATAAGTAGCCTGTAAGTACTATTTGAAAGTGTCAAAAGGCTCTCACCATTTTTCTTTGTGGAAATCCAACCTACATATTCAATAATTATGTAATCATCACCACCAGAAATATACATCAATAAGTAATGAAATACCTCACTAGGCATTCACTATTTTCTTTTGTATCTACGCAAAGCGATTGTTGACATATAGTATTTATTAAGCTACGTCTAATAAAGTCAATTAATTCTTACTCAGTACGCAGCGTGCTTTTCTTCTAAGACAAAGCCTAAAACTAACTCGAGGGAATAATAATACTTGCATATGCGCCCACCGCGGGTGACGCGGTAGCTATTAACGTTAATCAAAGGTAGACCCAACGCAAAAGAGATCTAGTATTGATTAGGAATTAGAGCTGCAAGAACAAAGCAGCACACAGAACACCTACAAAACTAGAAAATGTAATTTCTCTGAGATAGTTGACAAAATATTGAGAGGAAAAAAACCAAAATGTTTTCTTAAGACACTGAAGGTTAACGTTAATATTGGAGAACATAATATTCCTTACGAGATTATGCTTAATCCTAATATCTAACTTCAAAATAGAAAGAATGAACACAAAAAAGAGTTGTTTTTCTTCGTACAAATTCAAGAAAACGAAAAAGTCTCAAGCTTAATGTCTAAATTTCTACAAACTAAAGAAATATCTAACTATGAATATTTTACACAAATTAGAGAAAGTTAAATAAAAATAGAAATGATAGATTTCGAAGAGAAAATAAATTAACTAAGTAGAAATATCTGCTAAGATGAGATGAATTATTGAACCATTTGATCGCGATCCATCAATTTAATGACATTATCATTGAATCGAGAACTGCAGATCTACAAAAAGTGTCTGCAGTTTAATGGAAAATGTCGTGTGTTTGTATGAAGTCTACTGGGAATAGTTTGCAACCTATGTAAACCGAATAATTTTTTTCTTTCTACGTCATGTTAATGTTGAAAAACAATTTCCACAACGATTAAATATTTACATGAGTAGAAATTTGTAAATTATTTCCGTAAAAACAATTAAAAGAACGAATTTCGTCTCATCTTAACAAATAAAAACGGATATATTTTTCAAATCTAGTAAGATTCAAACCATTGAGAGAAAAAAAAAATGTGATAGTAACAAAGCATTTTTAATTCAAAATTCCATGTAGGTACAGACACTTCCTGCATATTTTCACAAGAATAATAATACTCTTTTGTGGAAGGTAACCACCAGGCGAGGTTAGTGCTCAAAGCATTTTCTACCACCTAACTATAAGAATCTTATTATAACATACTCTTCGTCTCTTTACTTCATAGATAGGAATTTATTTCAATACATTTGTGTTCTAACTTAATTCAGATAGTTAAAATGGGTACAGCATTTTTGTTTACTATTGACTGACATGCTATTACACTCGAATACCAATTTTTCCTAAGGTACAACATCCTAACATTTTGGCTTTTACATGAAAAACAATCATTATTTTTTACTTTTTTTTTTTACTTTCTATTACCTGTGAGAAAGTATTGTTTTTCTTCTTCTTAAGAAATAAATTTATGTTTTCTCAATCGCACTCGTTCATTATTTTTAATTTTATTTCATGATAGTAATTGAGAGAACATGCAATTTAATGACTTGTGTCATCATGTTAAGATTAAATTCATAATAATGTTTCTCCATTTCATTTAAAAAAAAACTCATAAATCATTTTCTGTTCCTCCATCATCTTGCCCGCCGGGTTTTTATTTCATGAAGAAGAAAAAAAGTTGAATGTCCATTCCAAATTAAATTATAATTTATTTAAGTCCATTTGAAAATAAATAATTTACTGTTGAAAAAACAATAAATGAATACTATTCCATGTTAAATTAAATTAAAAATCTATTCTTACTCCATTCTAATATTAAATTAAGTTAATTAATTATAAACTTAATTATTAAATTATTTTATCCAAATGAGGTCATATGAAAATTGTTGAGAAAATATATCATCAGCTCTTAGTCGTTACGTTCAATTGAAATGAAATAAGAAACCCATTTCTATTCAACGTTAGATTAGATAAATGTATAGCCGTATTCAATTCATGGGTTTATTTTTATTTATTTTTTATTTTAGGCGCTTTAACTCTGTTGGGGCTGGTCGGTCGGTCCGTCATGGGTTTTACTCAAGAATTAAGTTTGACATTTATTCGTCTAAATTAACCCCACATTGCTTCTTTCCTCATGAGTTTTTTTATAAACTTCAGATGTTTTTGAACTGTTTTGATGTCTTGGAAGCAAAGCATTTCCCTGCGATGCGATGAAAGCAAAAAACATTTCAACTGCTTATTGAAGAAGGACCTTTTTATTTTCAGTAGGCTTTGTTGCCTAATCTATTATAAGTCCATACTAGTCCATGATCTTGCTTACATTCAAGAGGTGAATGAAACAAGACAATATGATTTATGGCTCTCAAATGCCTTAGCCTTATAAGATCAAAGACAATGCTCATTTCAGGGAAAGCAGATATAGTCGGACAGCCAGCAATGAAACGTAGAGTTATCATTTCATAAATTGCAATGACATTTTTAGATTTGATAATGACCATTGGCATTAAAATTACAATACATGAAAAAGGTCAAGATAGAGAATTTCTTAAAATACGTTTAAGATTAAATTGAATAATTCATTCTACATAATATCAATTTAAATGAATATACGATAGAAGAAAGTTCATAAGTACACGAATAAAATTAAAATTAAAACAAGTCTTGTGTGTTGAAAATTGAATAAAGGTCTAATGAAATTTGATCCTACTTACAGCTAGAATAATTAAAATTAAGAGGCCTGCTCCAGGGAGCGCTTACTTATGTCACTTGGCGTTGTTCTGCAGAGCATTCTGGATCTGCTGCCAGAGATCTTTCTTGCACGACTTGGACCTGTGAACAAACAGGAAAGAGTCTTCAGCATACATAAAATACATCCTATATTCTAACTTTTTTCATATGAATGCATGCCAACCTCCAAAAATTGTAAAATAATAATACAAATAAATAAAATCTAATCTAAATATATCCTATAAAAATATAAGACCTGATTGACTGCTAGAGTAAAGGGACTTTTCAGTCTTATCTCGGCAGTATAAACAAAGTATATTCTATTCTATACACGTCCAAGTACTACCCCGCTCCAAGTAACACTCTGTGGTTCTAGAAGAGGCAATCTTCATGTTTCACTTTGCCTTTTCCCAAACCTACTTAGGGTTGCAATTGGTCAACCTCTTCCTCAACCCTTGTTTTCTAATACTCATGAACATTCTTTCCAACACTCAAACGCTTATTTTCCAACACTCAAACACAGACTTTCCAACAGTTAAACACAGACTTTCTAGAACTCAACTTAATTTCTAATACTCATACACATACTTCCCAACACTCAAACACAGACTTTCCAGAACTTAACTTAATTTCTAATACTCATACTTCCTCATACATATACTTCAAAACACTCGCACTATCTTTCCAACACCAAACACTTACTTTCCAACACTCAAACACAGACTTTCCAGAACTCAACTTAATTTCTAATTATCATATACATACATGCATTACATACTTACCAACATCAAACACTTACTTTCCAACGCTCAAACACTTACTTTCCAACACTCAAAACACTTTCTTCCCAACACTCTTAACACTTTCTTTCCAACACTTAATTTCCAACAGTCAAACACAGACTTTCCGAAACTCAACTTACTTTCCAACACTCAAACACTTTCTTTCCAACTTATTTAACACCAGCTTATTTAACACAGTTTCACATCTCGAGAACACAGTAGCTTTCTTTCCAACGCTCAAACACTTACTTTCCAACACTCGACTTACTTTCTAATGGACTGCAGCCACTCCTTGAACTGCTGGGCCCCGTTCGGATTGATCTCGTACTTACTTTCTAATGGACTGCAGCCACACCTTGAACTGCTGGTTTCCAACGCTCAAACACTTTCTTTCCAACACTCGACTTACTTTCTAATGGACTGCAGCCACTCCTTGAACTGCTGGTTTCCAACGCTCAAACACTTTCTTTCCAACACTCGACTTACTTTCGAATGGACTGCAGCCACTCCTTGAACTGCTGGTTTCCAACGCTCAAACACAGACTTTCCAACACTCGACTTACTTTCGAATGGACTGCAGCCACTCCTTGAACTGCTGGTTTCCAACACTCAAACACAGACTTCCCAACACTCGACTTACTTTCTAACTGCTGGTTTCCAACACTCAAACACTCGACATTCCAACACTCGACTTACTTTCTAATGGACTGCAGCCACTCCTTGAACTGCTGGGCCCCGTTCGGATTGATCTCGTACGCGTTGCGCGCGGAGCACACAATGGACACAAAGTCCTCGTGGTCCGCGCCTGACAGGTGGTACAGCTTCTGGTTCATGCAGTGGATGTACATCTGCTGGCACTTGGTCATCAGGGGCGCCAGCGTGGTGCGCAGGTGTTGCACGATCAGGGCCGGCGTGTTCCTGAAACGAACAAAATAATGAAATCGCCTTACTTTCATTCTATATTCTATTTCTAATAATAATAATAATAATATCGCCTTACTTTCATTGTATATTCTATTTCTAATAATAATAATAATAATAATATCGCCTTACTTTCATTGTATATTCTATTTCTAATACTTTTTCAAAAGTATTAATACACTAATACAAAAAAAAGGTCTGACTGGGGGACTATAAACAGCGAGTAGACCAGCATTGGCTTGGTTCTGGGGGCCCTTGTCAATTAATAGCCTCCTTGTAAAGATAGTGCTAGAAGTGCTGAGTCATTCCTCCACTATCTGGCTACCATCGTTCACGATGACGCCACCCTATGATGATGATGAATACTTTTTCCAACGGAGTAAAAAGACTTTTCAGTCTTACCTCGGCAGTATAAACAAGGTATATTCTATTCTATTCTATTCTTCTTATACTGCCCGATTAGGACTGATGAGTCCCATTATTACAACAGTAATAGTAGGATTAGTATTATTTTTAATGATAAATTAGATTAGAGCGCACGATTAGCTCAGTGGTAAGTTACTCGCTGTAGTAAGATACTCGCCGGGTTCAATCCCTAGAGTAGACAAAACAATTGTATTCAAAACTTGGTTTTTTGGTTGCAATAGTTCTAAATAATGGACGCAACACATCGAAATTTCTTTTAGAAAAAAACTCCCAGAAATAATGTAATGTAATGGTTACAGTTGTTTGTAAGAGATACCTTCCAGTGCGCTCGTGTTAACCCAGCATTTAGGTAGTGAGTTGCTCAGTATTGTGTCACTTTTCACCCATCAGAGGGGAGGCATACTTCGGAATGGGCAAGCTACAACAGAGACCTCAAACGTCTATAGTAGCTTATATTATTATTATTATTATTATTATTATACAATTCTTTATTAGATACAAAAGGACTTTATGTACATATAAATAATAATTTTAACAGTGAAAAAATGAAAAAAACACTGCCAATTATGGACACAATACTTCCTCGTGATTGTTTCACATTGTGTACACGTGCGAATTTTGAGTTTTTATACTAAATTGCTTGTATCTCCAAAACGGCTGAACCGATTCTCTTCAAATTTGTTTTATATGGTAGAAAACCGTTTTTTCTACATTCTAGATTTTGCAAAAAATTCTGTATCGGCAAGTCGTGGTCCTTATTTTTTGACTTTATTGTCCAAAATTTCGGATTTTCTTAAATATCAGAGTCAAATTAAAATTAATTAATAAGAAAATATAAAAAGCCTGTGTAAAACAATAATATGCATATACATAATAAAATTTCATCAAAATCGGGTGTACCGTTCACGAGATATAAGCATTTAAGTAAAAAGTTAGTGGTCAGGCGCATGGTCTCTTTCACCCAGAGCCGCTAGTACGAATTCAATGAATTTAAAATGGGACCATCTACAGAATGTCTCCTAGATGTGTGCAAAATTTCATCAAAATCGGTCGAGTAGTTTCTGAGATTTGCGCGTTACAAGGAATCGTTTTAACAGACCGACAGACAGACCGACAGACCGACAGACGGACACAAAACCAAATTTGCTCAGGAGGTTATGAAACGTCCAGAAATATGAAAAAAATTGAAATCGGAGCAAAAAAATATTTTTTTTTTACAAAAACGAACACAATACTTCCGATTTCTAATATTAGAAATTTATCGGAAGTAAAACAATATATACAATAAAAATGAAAAAGAATAGAAAATATTTGAAAACATAATTATGTCCTAACTAAAGGGCGGGGTTATTGCCTATGGCAATCTCTTCCACCCAACCCTTACAGTCTGTTTCCTGACTACAAAATACAGTCAAACCTAGATATAAGAGAACTCAAGGGACGGGTTTTTTTTTTCTCATATGTCAAGGTTCCTCAGAAGTTATTTTCCCCTGTGGGTAAATGGGACCTGAAAATGAATAATAATAATAATGTCCGATATACGGGTACATTTATTAACAGAATAATACCTTTATACAAATTATTATACATGTCACAAAACAATTTAAGTGGAACAATGTTGAACACAATCTAGAAAGATTTTTTTTTATTTTATTTTATAAAAATCAGAAAGCTATTAATTATAAGATTGTTCTCTTAAATCCAGGTTTCTCTTATGTCCAGATTCGACTGTAAAATAGGATATGAAATACTCAAAAGTTAAATTTAGAGATATAGACCCCAGACTAAGATCTGCAGCTACAAGGCAAATAATAATTCCTAATAAAAATGAAACATAAATGCATAAATCACCTATCATCAAAGCCATGTCCTTATTTAATGAGGCAAATCAGTAATGATTGTTCTCTCACGTCACTTATTGCTGTTATTTAGTGACACATTGGTGATATAGATATTGGTGTGAATCGGGTAACAGTGTAGACGTTAGTAAAAAATAAATATTAATAATCATACCTGTTGAGATAAATACTCAAAATAATAATAATCATACCTGCTGATATAAATACTCAAAATAATAATAATCATACCTGCTGATATAAATACTCAAAATAATAATAATCATACCTGCTGATATAAATACTCAAAATAATAATAATCATACCTGCTGATATAAATACTCAAAATAATAATAATCATACCTGCTGAGATAAATACTCAAAATAATAATAATCATACCTGCTGATATAAATACTCAAAATAATAATAATCATACCTGCTGATATAAATACTCAAAATAATAATAATCATACCTGCTGATATAAATACTCAAAATAATAATAATCATACCTGCTGAGATAAATACTCAAAATAATAATAATCATACCTGCTGAGATAAATACTCAAAATAATAATAATCATACCGGCTGAGATAAATACTCAAAATAATAATAATCATACCTGCTGAGATAAATACTCAAAATAATAATAATCATACCTGCTGAGATAAATACTCAAAATAATAAAAATCATACCTGCTGAGATAGTGCGCAGCCTCGAACGCCACATCGTGCAGCACGAAGGGCGAGATGATGGAGTTGACGGCGCAGACGCAGAACTGGTGCAGATACTGGGAGCCCAGTTTGGCCGCGATGCGCAGAAGCCACTTGACGTCTTCCCCGTACGGGGGGTTCCGCGCATACTTGGCCTGGGGTCGGTCGTCATGGATACGGCGGGCCAGCGTGTCCATCGCGAGCATGCCGACGCGATACGCGGACAGCAGATAGCGGAATTGCTGACGGGGCACCTGCGCATAGGCGGTCATATTTATGTGTTAGTAGAAATTATGAAATAGTGTGCACTGGTAGTCAAGTGGTTAACGCGCTAGTCTGGTAATCCAGGTAGCGTAGGGATCCATTGGTTCGAATCCCACCCAGTGCATGCATTTTTCCTCATTAATTTGAGTTTGTGACCACATAATAATAAGACTCTGAGGGTTAGGTGGTAGAAAATGCTTTGAGCATTAACCTCGCCTGGTGGTTACCTTCCACTAAAGAGTATTATTATTAATTATTATATTATTATGAATACGCTCGGAATGGATATTAAACCCCACTGAAAAATAATCCTATTTAAATTTTATTTTCAACAAATAAAAACATTAAATATATGTAAAACAACTCAAACCGTGTTCCGAAAATGCTCACAGCAATTCCTCGTTATATGGCGATTGATATCTTCTGCAACGTTGATCGCCATTCAAATGAGAAAAAAGCTGAAATACTTTTGAATCTGGTGTAATTACATTCACTCTTCTGATTCTCTTATCTGAGAGGGAAAAAAAGAAAATGAAAAGAAAAAATTCAGGACATCCATGTCTGTCATTTTCTCTACAATACATAGTAGGTTCCAATAATAATTAATAACCCAGGATTAGTATTAACGTTCGTTACAAACTTCCAGGTTCAAAATCTGCTGTTTTAACGATCTAATGATATCTCTTTTACAACAAACAAACAAAAAAATGACCAGGACTAACTGGCACAGCAATTTTTTTTCATCTTAATCTAACTCACCTAGCACTCAAAACTGACTGATGCGACTAACCATTGTAAAGAATTTTTTTCTCTCTCTGAAAGGTCGATTCAAACACCAGGGTTTAATTATTATTATTTTAATGAAGTCTTTAAGTGACAGCGTTTAAAGGTTTCAAAAGGTTGCCTGGCCAGCGTCGATGGCATGTTGAATACACCGGTTCCCCTTTAGAACACCGAAGTTAAGCGACATCCAGCGAGGTTAAGACTTGGATGGGTGACCATTCAAATTCTAATTCTCGTGACGCTGGCTTTTCCCGGCCCCACTCAGGCTGGGTGAGGTCAATGTGAGTAGCAGGTTTGTGAGTTTCCTGCGAATGGAGGGTAAAACCCCCGTCGTGATATGACCATGGCAGTTGAAAGCGACGTTAAACCCACTTCAAAAAAAAAAAAAAAAGGTTGCCTGATTACAAAATGTTACCTGCTGATGAGGGGGTCTATTGACCTGCTGGTTGGGTGGGGGCGGCTGCTGGGGGGGAGGAGGGGGGTGCTGCATGAGCTGGGGAGGGGGAGGCGGGGGACCCTGGGGGGAGGTGAGGACCGTGATCTGACCCCCTGCCCGTCCGAAACCTGGGGGGGGGCATTATTTTACAGTGAATCTTAGTGATAAAAGCCTAACAAAATTTAACTATCCAACAAGGATACTTTGTCAAGTAACTTAATATTTTTTTTTAATTCACGATGAAATCTCCATTATACAAGTACATTAGTTAAGTAAATAATAAATACAAAGAAAGTAAAAAATGTCTAAAAATACAAAAAAACATAATAATAATAAAATAAAAAAATCTACTTACATTATTAGCGAAGGTTTTGAGATGGGGGTAATGACACTAATACAATAATGATATAAATGAAAAATTCTAGTAGTCTTCACTTGACGTTTGACAAAAATATAAACAAATCCATCACAATCATGGTGTCACAATATTATTCAAACCTGCCGGACTAAGAACCAATGTATTGAACTATTGTAGTTATATTTGTATGTAATATACAAATATTGAGACTTGGTTAAACTGCTAGCAAAAATGAAAATAAAGTAAATTGATTTGATGTGATCCCAATAATAATAATAAATAATGCAATACCCTGCACTTATGCTTCATAATGAATTTGTAATCACCCAATTTAATTAACAACAAAAAAAGATAATAAATAATGACGCGCAGTAAAAAACGCTAACTTAGTAATAATATACATATACTTTTTGATGTACATAGTTAAAAAGTTCATAAGCAGTTATTCATAAGTTGCATGCTAAAAGTCCTAAATGAATGTGATAAAGCTAATTTCATATTGCTATTTGACAAGAGTTTCAATAGTGAAAAAACAATTTTTTTTTTCATGATTAAAAAAGCAATAGTGCAATTAACTGCTTATGAACTTTTGAAGTACACCCCGTACTTATAGAGGAACACGATAGACCATGATGTTATTTAATGCATAATAAACAATATTATTACTATTATTAAATGGCTAATGACTAGTTAAGTTCATGATTAGTAAGTTTCTAGGTTACCTGCATGGTTGTGAACATGGCCGGATGATGAGGATGGGGATTCACTCTCATGCTGAACAGTTGTGTTGTGTAGGCAGGTTGCTAGAAACATTGGAGGACTTATTTTAGTATTTAAAAGAAACAAAACCGATAGCACAATTATTATTTAACTATTTATTAATAGGAAATATGTACAAAGACTGGCTGGGGGACTATAAAGAGGGAGTAGACCAGCATTGGCTTGGTTCTGGGGCCCTTGTCATTTATTAGCCTCCTTGTAAAGACAGTGGTAGAAGTGCTGAGTCATTCCTAAACTGTCTGGTTACCATCGTTCACGATGACGCCGCTCTATGATGATGATGTATAAATAATGAAAAAATTAAAATTCAAAATTGATAAAATATTGTCCTAACTAAAAGGCGGATTTTTTGCCTATGGCAATCTTTTCTACCCAACATTTGAACTATTGCTTTTTTATGAGCCAAATAGGAACAAAACCCTTCACCAGATTGGCTAGCTGTCCGATTTCCAAGGGTTTAAAGATATTTATAGAGAATCAAAAACCCTGATAGTTAAAGCTACTCTAGAAAGAAATATATATATTATATATATTTAATTAGCTGTTTTTGTTATACAATGATAGTAGTTGGTCGTTGTAATAGCAGGTATGGATAATAATAATAATAATGATATCGTCTTATTTATACTGCCAGATTAGGACTATTAAAGTCCCATTATTCCAGCAGTAAGGCCAAGACATATTATTATGTGGTGAAAATTCCAAATACGAGGATAACATGTCATGTCCCGGCCGGGTTTCGAACCCACGACCTCTGGAATCTTTGGATAGTGATCGGTAACTTTGTTAATTCTGGTTTCTTTCTTAAAACTTTACTGTAATATTTAAATAACTGTTCTCTATTATTAAATTACTATTAACTATAGACCGACCTCAGTAGCTTGATCGATAAGGCGGCAGACTTGTAACCTGGAGGTCGGTGGTTCAAGTCCCGGTTTCAGCGTGGATTTAGTAAAGCGAGTTTAAATAGTTGTCATTTCACGAAAGTGATTAACACAAATTTGATAACTTTTATTATTAAATTATTATTAATTGTAGTAGGTAAAAAGGTTTCACCTGATTGGCGCTGTGCGGGGGGTACTGGAAGGCGGGATACATCTGGTGGGGGGCGGGCCAGTGCGTGGGGATGAGACTGTAGGGCGGGGCGAGGTACATGGGGTGGTGGAACTGCTCGATCAGGGGCGGCTGAGGGGGCATCTCCTCGGGGGGAGGCGTGGGGTCGAACTCCAGGAACGGATTCTGATCGTTGCCGGGCGGCGCTTGACGGAGATACAGCTCGAACCAGTACTTGGCCACTTGGAAGAGGACCTGCGGAAGACCATTAGAGAACGCTTTAGAATCTTTAGATTCAACGAGGGGTTGTTTTTAGTGGGTTCACTAAATTCCATTCTCCCGATCTCATAGTTGGTAAGGTCTTTCTCATACATATCGCTATGTATTGATACTCCGTGGTCCTTGTTCTTGGGCTCGATTTTGTTTGCTATTTGCGTATCATTGTTTCCTTGGATTTTTTTTAAATAGGGCTAAATCCGAAAATTCATAATCATCCGTTATATTATATTATTATTAATATTATTGTTACAACAAAAAAATATACTCAAGCTTCCCACTGAGTGCAGCATTTTGTGTCGAATTTTGAATGAGAAATATTGCATGGCGTTGCGAAACAATGTTTCAGTCACGAAACCTCACTTAATGAGGTCTCTTAGCTACCTCACTGTATTCTGTCAATTATATAATACAGAACAACATAAAATATAATGCAATTAGGGTAATAAAGTTATCACTGTTCGAACGTAATAATAATAATAACACTTTTTAGTGGAAGGTAACCACCAGGCGAGGTTAATGCTCAAAGCATTTTCTACCACCTAACTGACCTAACCCTCAGAGTCATATTATTATGTGGTCACAAACTCAAATTTATGAGGAAAAAATCATACACTGGGTGGGATTCGAACCAACGGATCCCTACGCTACCTGGATTACCAGACTAGCGCATTAACCACTTGACTACGAGAACGGAGATAATGATAACAATCATCATAGGCGATGATGATGTTGATGTTAATGGAAATAATGATTATTTTATACAAAAAGAAATAGAAATGTAAAGAATAGTAATTATAATTAACACAAAAACTAGAACAAGGCTGCATCCCACGACACAAGGACCATACTTCATAGGTGTGGCCCTTAGTGTGAGATGACGACAGCCAAAAGAAACTAGCATAAGCTCAGTTAAAAATATTATAAATTATGTAAACTGTCATTGTTATATATATTTGAACCATTTACTTGTCATGTATTAAATAAATAAAAAAAGCATTTTCTACCACCAAGGTTAATGCTCAAAGCATTTTATACCACCTAACCCTCAGAGTCATATTATTATGTGGTCAAAAACACAAATTTATTAGGAAAAAATCATGCACAGGGTGGGATTCGAACCTACGGATCCCTACGCTACCTGGATAACCAGAGCAGCGCGTTAACCACTTGACTACCAGAACGTATTATTATTATTATACAATTCTTTATTGGATACAAAAGGACATTATGTACATATAAATAATAATTTTAACAGTGAAAAAATGAAAAGAAAAAAAAAATATAATTATACAATAAAAATGAAAAAGAATAGAAAATATTTGAAAACATATGTCCTAACTAAAGGGCGGGGTTATTGCCTTTGGCAATCTCTTCCACCCAACCCTAACCTACCTCAGGGTACACGCCTCCGCCCTTGGCGGCATTCTCCACAAGGAGACACGCGTGCTCCAGCATCAGGTCACTCTGCTCCTTGCACTGGAGGATGGCGCGCGTGATCTCGTTCGGGTTGAGTGCGTGCGCGTGCGGGAGGCACGAGAGGGCCAGCTCCGCCGCCGCGCGTGTCATGTGGGGGTCACACCCGCGCGACGCTTTGTCCGCTATGCTGGCGGCTTCGGGCGGCGTCAGGTGACCTGGCGAGAGAGATTCGCAAGCCGAATGATGATGGATTACTAAGTTATCATATTCAGTAAAATATATTTTATTTTGTTCACATTCTATTCAAGTAAAATCACACAAAGTTTTTGACTTTGGCTATCCAGAGAGAACACTTGCTGCGTTACCTCTCTGGATTGCTAGAGACAATCTTTGTGTGAGAAAAATGCCCGCTCTCGTGTCTCCTGTCCTTCGGGCTAAAACGTCGCCAACTCTCCTGAAAAACTGTTTTGTCTTCAAGCTCCACGGTCTTATCATATTTGTATTGTACTCTATCATCTACTGAGGTCGGTAAATGATGGATTACTCTTAGTTTACCGATCTAAGTCTAGGAGCGTGCTCGAAACCTGGAAGTCGGTGGTTCGACTCCTAAGTACGGCAAATAATTTTAAGACGAGTTATCGCCAACCATTGGTCCGCGATGGTCTAGTTGGTGGTCCGCGGAGCCATTTCGGAGATCAAGCCAAAAATGTCATATTTTCCACATCTTAATATATAAATGTCAAAGTCACTGACTGACTGATCATCGCTCTACAGCCCAAACCGTAATACCTAGCGAGCTGAAATTTGGTAGGTAGCTTTGTCTTATAGTCTAGATGTGCAATAAGACGGAATTTTTCGAAATTCCCACTACAACACCTGCCATTGGCGAAAAAGGATTTTTTGCTTTCACGGCCATGCCTCGGCCCGCGAAGCGGGCGACAGCCCGCTAGTTATACTATAATTTTACATAAAAATAATAATCTATAGAAGAGAAAAATGTTATTGTTAAAAAAAAAAATGACTAAACAAGTAATCAGCCCAAGTTTCCTCTATGTATGTACCAAATGTCAAAGTCCCAAGTACCCCAACTTTCCGCGAGTAGGTATGTTCAAGGATTAAAAAAGAAACCATATTTCGGTGGTGGTGGTCCGCCAACTTTCTTTTGATGAGTTTGTGGTCCGCAGGTCTGAAAAGGTTGGTGACCGCTGAGTTAGAGGACTTGTGACATTTCTCTTGTGATTTCACAAAGAAGATAAACTTCAAAAGACTAGTATTTTTTTCTCACACACTTTGAAGACAGGCTGTACTTGCTTACCTTCCCAGGTGTCGATGAGCATTTCTCTTGTGATTTCACAAAGAAGATAAACTACAAAAGACTCGTATTTTTTTCTCACACACTTTGAAGACAGGCTGTACTTGCTTACCTTCCCAGGTGTCGATGAGCATTTCTCTTGTGATTTCACAAAGAAGATAAACTACGAAAAGACTCGTATTTTTTTCTCACACACTTTGAAGACAAGCTGTGCTTGCTTACCTTCCCAGGTGTCGATGAGCATTTCCCTTGTGATTTCACAAAGAAGATTAACTAGAAAAGACTCGTATTTTTTTCTCACCAACTCTGAATCTGAAAGGCTGAGCTTTCTTACCTTCCCAGGTGTCGATGAGCATTTCTCTTGTGATTTCACAAAGAAGATAAACTACAAAAGACTCGTATTTTTTTCTCACCAACTCTGAAGAAAGGCTGAGCTTTCTTACCTTCCCAGGTGTCGATGAGCATTTCTCTTGTGATTTCACAAAGAAGATAAACTACAAAAGACTCGTATTTTTTTTCTCACACACTTTGAAGAGAACCTTGATATTTATTATTATTTTTTCTTTTTACATACTTCTAAGTTTTTTTTTTAATTATTGTTATTAATTCTTTGTTGATGATTGTTTTGTAAAAAAAAAAACTGTGCTTACCTTCCCAGGTGTCTATGAGGAAGAGAATGGCGGGTGTGCCCAGCTCCATGGCCTGGCCCGACAGCCAGGACACGTGGCTCGAGTAGGTGCGGGACAGCCAGTTGTGGGACACACAGTTGTGGAGGCCGAGGGCGTAGAGGCCGAGCTGGAAGGCGCACATGTGGAGGCCCCGGTGAGAGCCGTGGTGGGGCGTGGAGGCGGACGGCTGCGTGAACAGGGAGGTGGAGGCGTTGCCACCTGGAATATGGCGGGGGTTTTTTTTTTTTTTTTTTTTTTTTTTTTAATGAACATTTTTTTAAAGAGAGGTCCACACCATTCAGAGTCTCCCTGATGTGAGAAAAATGAGTAGTTTTATGAGTAAGCGTAGGGATCCGTTGGTTCGAATCCCACCCAGTGCATGAATTTTTACTCATTAATTTGAGTTTGTGACCCCGTAATTATAAGACTCTAAGGAAGGGTAGGTAATAGAAAATGCTTTGACCCATATTATGTATGTATGAGTTGTATGACCCATAAGTCTGTCCCGGTAGATCAGTGGTAAAGGCGGCACTCTGTGAATCCAGAGATTCCAGACGTCGTGGGTTCGAAACCCAGCCGGGACATGACAATTTATCCTCCCATTTGGGATTTTTACCACATAATAATGAGTCTTGAGCTTACTTCTGGAATAATGGGGCTTAATAGTCCTAATCGGGAAGTATAAATAAGGCGATATTATTATTATTTTTATAATATCACTCTTTAGAGGAAGGTAACCACCAGGCGAGGTTAAAGCTTAAAGCATTTTCTACCACCTTACCCTCAGAGTCTTATTATTATGTGGTCACAAACCTAAATTAATGCACAAACTCAAATTAATGAGGAAAAATTCATGCACTGGGTGGGATTCTAACCAACGGATCCCTACGCTACCTGGATTACCAGACTAGCGCGTTAACCACTTGACTACCAGTGCATACATTTATTATGTACACTTCCTCCTCCAAAATTTAATCACAAAATGCTCGCTAAAGTTAGGGCAGCACTCAGGCAGGGCGGGAGACTCACCAGCCTTGACCAGCAAGGTTTTCGACAGCTCGAAGGTGAAGTGGGCGCTCGCCTCGGAGGGCTGGTTGGGGATGCACGGATAGTTCCGCTTGCTCTTGAAGCGCGAGGACTCCTTGCGCATGTTGCTGTTGCCCTGCCCCGCTGAGGCTGGGTGAGGCGCGCTGGGCATGGCCGAGGCGGCGAGGGAGAGGGGAGGCGGGTTCAGACAGATGGACGCCAGGGAGGACTCGAGACTTTCACTTGCGCCCGGGCCTGCTGGATACAAGACATTACATTATTTCTGGGGGTCTATTCATTTTTTTTTTAAAGAACATAACATTGTTTCAAAAATTCATAGAACAATAAATTGAAACAACAATACCAATGTTTATATTAAAATAATAAAGCAATAATTATAATGCATTATTTTAACCCTTTTAACCTGATAACCCCGGAGACCGGACTCAATTCAATCGATTTTAGCTGTCTATCACTCTATCACATATATTACACAGGTTTCCTGTGATAATTAATATTTTTTATTTACATAATTATGTGATCTATCACATGTGATACCCTAATAAGGAGTCTACTAAGCAAGCAAATTTTGTTATACTGTCCATCATATTTGATAACCAGCCTCTAAGATAAGGATGACCCCGTCTAGCATATATCTGATAACCAGGTATCCAGAAAACATTTGGTGTCTTTACTGTCTATCATATATGATACCCATGGTAAGCAATGGGTTAAGTAATAATAATAATAATAATGATACCAGTATTGAGGTACAAGTGGGCTGTTTAAATCACCGCGCACATTTAAGAAGGAAAATGGGGATGTGAAATAACAACAAGAACGCTAATTTTAACAGTAATAAATTTTTATTTATAATGTCGAACCTGGATGTAAGAGAATTCAAGTGACCGGAATTTTTCTCTCATTACATCCAGATTTTTCTTATATGAGGTAAATTTCACTTGAAAAATGTTCTCTTATATCCAAACCTACACCAATTCATACGAAATTAGTGCTAATGGTGCTCTAATTGCAGGATACCTCATAATCCTACCAACAGACGAAGTCTACTGGTGGATAGAGATGGGGGAAAGAAGAAAAGAAGGAAGAGAGAGAGAAGAAAGGAAGGAAGAGAGACAGAGAGATGGGGAGAGAAGAAAAGAAGGGAGGGAGAGAGTCTCGCAAAAAAACCTAGGTGTAAATATGTACAATAATGTTAAAAAAAAAATATAATAATTGTGATTATCACTTTCGTAATATCACTAGTCAAACTCTCTTTACTAAATCTACGCTGAATCCAGTACTTGAACCTCCAGGTTACAATAATATAATATTAATAATAAATTATCGGACACGGAAAGTAAGTAAGTAAGTAATAATAAATCATGTTTTTTTTTCTTTTCTTTTTTGTATACAGAGGACCCATCCTAAGCCATTTTTATTTCGCCGCAATCGAGGTCGGTTGAATATGTATAGTAATGTTGCTATCAGGCTTACCAGATGCTTGTTGAGATTCTGAGGCGTCTCTATGCAGAAGCATGTTGATGTTGTGATGCCGTCTGTTACCGGACGCATTGCGCAGACTCACGTATTGTTGATTTGAGTAGTACCTGCAGGGATAATGAGGAGGTGTCATGTAATAACGTTGTTGTTGTTGTAGCCAGCTTGGCTACAGATAGAGGGATGAGTGCGATCAACCATCATGAGGACTTGGACTTTTCTGTACAAGCCATTAAACCCTTGGGAAACTGCAAGCTAGCCTGGCTTGTAAGGGTTGGCTAGTCTGTTCTCTGTTTATAGTCCTCTAGCGAGACACTGGTCTTCTCCTGTTTAACGTCCCCCAGCCAGACTGGTCATACAAGTCATATAATAATAATAATACTCTTTAGTGGAAGGTAACTAACCACCAGGCGAGGTTAATGATTAAAGCAATTTCTACCACCTAACCCTCAGATTCTTACTATTATGTGGTCACAAACTCAAATGAATGAAGAAAAATTCATGCACTGGGTGGGATTCAAACCAACGGATCCCTACGACACCTGGATTACCAGACTAGCGCGTTAACCACTTGTAATAGCATGAAATGTGATAGCAGTGTGCATTGAGTTAGTAACTTGATTTCGATTATGTGTGACAGTTAATTATAATAATATCACCTTATTTATACTGCACAACTAGGACTAATAAGTCCCATTATTCCAGCAGTAAGCCCAAGACGTATTAGTATGTGGTCAAAATCCTAAATGGGAGTATAACCCGACATGTTCCGGCTGGGTTTCGAACCCACGACCAACGCTTTAAATACTGAGCTCCGGGACAAATTCTTAAGCGCACGAATAGCTCAGTGGTAAGACACTCGCTTGCCATGCGTCAGGTCCCGGGTTCGATCCTCAAAGTCGACAAAAAATTGTAATCAAAATTTGATTATCCGTCATGAAACCAAGCACCTAAATGGAAAGTATTGTATCACTGCTCGCCTTTGATAGATAAACAAAATGGAAATTGATAAACAAAATTCTACCCTGGAAGAGGCTTTAAGAATTAACTTAAAATAATATAAAAAATAGATGTATTTTTTTAAATAATTATGAAGTTTCACCACAAAAATAAAATACCCCAGCAAATAAGCTCAATGGGAACCAGTTGGTCTGATATATGTATTAATTTTGATGTATGTAATATTTCTGTTCCAAATAAAGGTTTATTTATTTATTTATTATTTATATGAAGTTTCACCTATGTGCATAAGACTCGCTTACCATGGCACTACAGGTGTCTTGAGAAGCTGATGAACTTCGCGATCCAACAGTTTGTCCATGATTCTGGCTATCTTCACGGGCTCATCCTTGTACTGTACAAGCAGGGTGAAGGCTAACTCACCGCGCTGAAACAACAATAAAAAATAATGCATTTATAATTCATAAAACTCGTTTGAAACTCTCTTTCTTGAACAGTTTCTTACAGGTCTCTCATAATAAAATGCATTTTTCGAGCAGTTGACAGGGACATTAATTTATTTATTTATTAACATTGAACGGGAAGACCCTTTGCTAACTATCCTAACTAAGCTAATTACAATAATGGACCCTAAACCTATCTAACGCTGTCTATGACCTAACAAACCTAGGTACTAAAGCTGATAAAAATATTGCACTAATGTCTCCTTTTCCCTCAGGACTGAATTAATATAGACGTTTTTGTAATACCTCTGTGGAGCTAAGTCCAGATAATGCATATTGTCTAAGATAAGGAAAACTAACGCTAAGTCATGACTTGAAATCTCGATTTTGTCTATTAATTTCGCCCTTGATTTCTCGAAGTAACTTCCAAAACGCACGATAAACTATAAAGTGTACTTAATTTTTTTCGAACCACAAAAAATTGTATACAGTGTTTTTGGTATAAAAAAAAATAGTATCTAAATAGTTAGAAGGAGCAAAATGTCTCGTAGTAAAAAGATATTTTAGTTTTTCGCCAGTTTTTCTTCAATTGTTATTATCAAAAATCTATTAATCGAACATTGTGATTTTTTTTTTTAACAAGTAATAATTTCTGTATTTATTTAAATATAAAACAGCTCTTCGAAACGCAAGCCATTAGGAATAGTGTCCATAATGCTCACAGCATTTCCTCGTTGAATGGCGATTGATATTTTTTGGATTAAGAAGCTTTTTTTCTCAGAGCTAACGCAAGTCTCTGAATTTGAGCCTCGCTTACCTGGCGCCTCGTGCCTTCACACAGGAGGGGGTGCTCAGCCTCGGACACGTTGGCTTTCAATCCTAGAGCCGCCACGGCCGCTTCAAAGCCCAGGACCTCGTCTGAGTTGTACTGCGGCTTCTTGTTCCCGAGGCCAGACAGAGGCTTGTTCTGATTGGCTGAGGAACATAACGGTTATCACAATATTTAAACTAGAGGCCAGACAGAGGCTTGTTCTGATTGGCTGAGGAACATAACGGTTATCACAATATTTAAACTAGAGGCCAGACAGAGGCTTGTTCTGGTTGGCTGAGGAACATAACGGTTACCACATTTTTTAAACTAGAGGCCAGACAGAGGCTTGTTCTGATTGGCTGAGGAACATAACGGTTATCACAATATTTAATCTAGAGGCCAGACAGAGGCTTGTTCTGATTGGCTGAGGAACATAACGGTTATCACAATATTTAAACTAGAGGCCTGACAGAGGCTTGTTCTGATTGGCTGAGAATGCGAACATAACGGTTATCACAATATTTAAACTAGAGGCCAGACAGAGGCTTGTTCTGATTGGCTGAGGATGCAAACACAACGGTTATCGCAACTAACGTTTAGATTTTTTTTTTTTTTTACTAACATTAATCAATTGGTAGTTATATTTTTACAATATATAAAAAAAACTTCTCCAAGGATAAAAATATGTTTTTTTAATCTAAAAATAAAAATATGTTTAGATTAAAAAAACATATTTTTAAACGGAATAAATGAAGAATTGGAAATATTAATAATAACATTAACAAGGCTAAACTTGGTAAGGTTCGTTAGACAGGCCTCATTCATACTGACAGTCTTTTTATTTTGGTAATTTATATGGTCTAACTGTCTTCTAGATCCATTTAATCGAACAATTGTTAATTAAATTATGAATTGCATAGTCACTAACAGACTGATTAATTCGAAATCATAATGGCCCATTCGCCATTTGGTTGTCTATATTTGTCGAGCCATGATTAAATCTCTACTGAGGGCTCGTGTTGACCTATTTTGGTGCTGGGTCAACGCTTGTCATGGTTTCGAATCCCATAGCAGACAACAAATGTGTTCTAAATTGGTAACAGTTTTAATAATAATAATTATTATTGAATAGGTTTGAAGGAAGAGTGCGCTCGTGTTGAACCAGCAACAAAATGGGAAGTATTGTCACTTCGTATACTACGAGATGGGCAAGCTACAACACAGAACACATGTGTCTACAATAGCTGTTGTTTCATGGCTACGAAATAAAAAGGGCTGTGAAACACTCATAAAAAATTGAAATCGGAGCAAAAAAATGTTATTATTTTTACAAAAATTAACACAATACTTCTGATTTCTAATATGTATGTATTATTGAATTGAATACTTTTATTTATTTGTACAAGAAAGATATTATAAACAATACATCTCCTATGAGCTAAGTCTAACTTCTGAGGAGAAATTAATTAATTAGAAATTGATTAGAAGTAAAATGTTTTACCTGTAGTGACCAGGGCATCGAGTATGAACCCTGCCAGACTGATGGGCAGCAAGGCGTCTCCTCTGGATCTGAGGACACCGTCCTTGAGCTGTGTGGCTCTGTCGCGAATGATATCCAGCTCCCCGCAGCTGAGGGGGATGCGCTTGAGCAGGCTCACGAGTTCTGACTCCTGGTGAGCGAGCTTAACCTGGGGGACAACAGGCATGATTTCATTTTTTTTATATCCTATGGGGTAGTAGTCACCGTGGCAGAGTGAGTTAGCGCGCTAGGCATTGCACGCACGGTGACCTGGGTTCGATCCCCGGCGGGGCAGGATTTTTTTCTGCTCTGTACTTGGGTCTTCGGGGTTCACTCATACCTCGTGAGGAAAAATGAGTAGCTGCTTTGATGTGAAGCAGCGACCAGTGGCGGAATTCTAGGCAAAAATAAGATATTAGGATAATAAAGATATGGAAAAGTCCTATAGTTCTGCGCTACCCACTAAATTGTGATATAATATATACTATGGGGTTCGGCGGAAGAGAAAGCCACAGGCTTTAACCTCGCCCCTTGGTTCACTACATATTCTATGGTGTTCTTTTTTTTTCTTTCATGTTATTTCATGTTTGTTGAATGTACCATGTAGTTGACCAATAAAGTGTTAAATAATAATAATAGTAATTATAATAACGATGTGTTCAAGTTTTTTTTTGTGGGAGGCAGGAAAAAATCTTTTCAAGACACTCAGATCCAACTCATCCTGGCCTGGGGTGTATGATTTCCACCCACTAAAAAACCCTCCTTCTCTATTAGCTGACCGCACTTGGAACCGAAAAAAAACATTACTTCAAGTGAAGTTTCAATCATTACTTCAGAGGCGGCATTCCAAGAAAGCAATGAGTTACACAAACAAATGTTGGTATCAGGTGTCTTGTAATGTTGTTGTTTGTGGTGGTGGTGGTGGTGGTTGTTGTTGTTGTTGGTATTGGTGTTGGTGTTGGTGTTGGTGTTGGTGTGGGTGTGGGTGTGGGTGTGGGTGTGGGTGTTGGTGTTGTTGTAGCGACGTGAGCTACGCCGAATCGTTCTGATGGTCTCTAGCCTGATCAGAAAATATTAGTTTCAGATTTTTATCTGATAGATTTTTTACACACAACTATTCTTAGCTTGTCCTGGCCCACAGTATTAATTTGAGTGATTTGATGCGGGACCAACCATCTTGAGGACTTTTGGTTTATAAGTCTGTAGCAAGCCTCTTAAAACTCTTTAGAACCTGGCCGTTGTCCTGGCCCACAGTATTAATCTGAGTGATTTAATGCGGAACCAACCATCTTGAGCACTTTTGGTTTATAAGTCTGTAGCAAGCCTCTTAAAACTCTTTAGAACCTGGCCGTTGTCCTGGCCCACAGTATTAATCTGAGTGATTTAATGCGGAACCAACCATCTTGAGCACTTTTGGTTTATAAGTCTGTAGCAAACCTCTTAAAACTCTTTAGAACCTGGCCGTTGTCCTGGCCCACAGTATTAATCTGAGTGATTTAATGCGGAACCAACCATCTTGAGCACTTTTGGTTTATAAGTCTGTAGCAAACCTCTTAAAACTCTTTAGAACCTGGCCGTTGTCCTGGCCCACAGTATTAATCTGAGTGATTTAATGCGGAACCAACCATCTTGAGCACTTTTGGTTTATAAGTCTGTAGCAAACCTCTTAAAACTCTTTAGAACCTGGCCGTTGTCCTGGCCCACAGTATTAATCTGAGTGATTTAATGCGGAACCAACCATCTTGAGCACTTTTGGTTTATAAGTCTGTAGCAAACCTCTTAAAACTCTTTAGAACCTGGCCGTTGTCCTGGCCCACAGTATTAATCTGAGTGATTTAATGCGGAACCAACCATCTTGAGCACTTTTGGTTTATAAGTCTGTAGCAAACCTCTTAAAACTCTTTAGAACCTGGCCAGGTAGCTAGGCTGGTTAACAATTTGTCCGTTAGTCGCCTCGTACGACAGGGGGAACAGATCCTTGTCCTATTCGTTCCCCGCGTACCATACGGGCATCGACACTCATTTCATTTCATAAAGCCAAGTCTTCTTATAGGTTTGGGTTGCCCATACGCCTCGGCCACATTGGACCCTTTGTGTGTGGAAGAGTCAGCTTCGTTATCTAATCAAGTTTAAGCTTCTCAGAAAGTTTGAGAAGCCCTTTGATTAGATTGTGTTAAGTGGCAGAGAATGCCTAAGGCATTAACTTCGCCCCGGATTACAAAACAATTGTAATTAAAAATTGATATTAATCTTTATTTTTTTTTGTACATACTTCTAAGTTTTTTTTTTTGTTGTTGTGTTGATAATTGTTTTGTAAAAAAAATAAAGTGTAAAAAAAAAAAATCGTGTTGAATAAGTACTTTTCTTGGGTTCAGGGTCCCAATGATGCTTATTCTCCATTCTGAGGTTTGGACACTCACCTCGAGAGGTTTGGACACTCACCTCGAGAGGTTTGGACACTCACCTCGAGAGGTTTGGACACTCACCTCGAGAGGTTTGGACACTCACCTCGAGAGGTTTGGACACTCACCTCGAGAGGTTTGGACACTCACCTCGAGAGGTTTGGACACTCACCTCGAGAGGTTTGGACACTCACCTCGAGAGGTTTGGTGCTGGCGGGCGGCCGCGCCATCTCGAGCCCGTGCAGGGCCACACGGAAGGCCAGGTGATGGTGGGCCTCGTATTCGGTGAGCACCGAGCAGAGGAAGGCGCACTTCTGCAGCGTGTTGGAGGACACCACGCTCACCTGGTGCCAGGAGGCGGGGTTGATGTGCTTGTTCCGGCGGCGGCCGCCTTGCTGCAATGGGACAATCAGTACAGGTTTTTTAGTTTTTATTATTATAAAACATCTCATACAAACTTTTAATAGAGCAATTAGACCTGACAACACTAGAAAGAAGATGAGAAGAGACAAAAATTAAATTTCTTCATAAAATCATAAGGTAAGTTTCTGTGAATCAGAATCATGAACGATGGAATTCAGACAGAAAATAATTATCTTGTTTTTTTTTATTATTATTATTTATTTTTTTTCACGCGCAATTTATTTGAAGAAAATTTATGAAATTTACTGTCTATACAAGCAGGCTGAGTATTGTTGGTATGCCGTTTTATTGCTAGTCGAACATCCAGTTTGCAGGGATTCTATTTCAGGTTTGAATTAAATACTTTGGACATATTTACCTTGGATAAAGTAGCGGGTATATCTACAAAAGTGAGGATAGGGTATAATTTACCTTGCATACAGTAGCGGGTATATCTACAATAGTGAGGTTAGGGTATATTTACCTTGCATACAGTAGCGGGTATATCTAAAATAGTGAGGTTAGGGTATATTTACCTTGCATACAGTAGCGGGTATATCTACAATAGTGAGGTTAGGGTATATTTACCTTGCATACAGTAGCGGGTATATCTACAATAGTGATGTTAGGGTATATTTACCTTGCATACAGTAGCGGGTATATCTACAATAGTGAGGTTAGGGTATATTTACCTTGCATACAATTGCGGGTATATCTACAATAGTGAGGTTAGGGTATATTTACCTAGCATAGTGTAGCGGATATATCTACAAAAGTGAGGTTAGGGTATATTTACCTAGCATAGTGTAGCGGATATATCTACAAAAGTGAGGTTAGGGTATATTTACCTTGCATATAGTAGCGGGTATATCTACCCTCTTCGCGCTCAATGTCCTCGTAAGAGGACATTTATTTTATAGTCCTAAGTGCCCAAGCTAAAATTTTATACTACCAAGTAGTATAAAATATTTGTTCTCAGGTGAGGACACCGATCACTTTGTACTACAAAACAAAAAATGGTCTTGGGCGCGAAGAGGCTACAATAGTGAGGTTAGGGTATTTTTACCTTGCATACAGTAGCGGGTATATCTACAATAGTGAGGTTAGGGTATATTTACCTTGCATACAGTAGCGGGTATATCTACAATAGTGAGGTTAGGGTATATTTACCTTGCATACAGTAGCGGGTATATCTACAATAGTGAGGTTAGCCTCTTCGCGCCCAAGACCATTTTTTGTTTTGTAGTACAAAGTGACCGGTGTCCTCACCCGAGGACAAATATCTTATACTACTTGGTAGTATAAAATTTTAGCTTGGGCATTTAGGACTATAAAATAAATGTCTTCTTACGAGGACATTGGGCGCGAAGAGGTTAGGGTATATTTACCTTGCATACAGTAGCGGGTATATCTACAATAGTGAGGTTAGGCGGGTTGGCCAGCAGTTCTTCTGCAAGCCTAACACCTAGTTTACAGGCCTCTTTGCTGTGGCCGTGTGCATGCAGTCCTTCAGCTCTGGCAAACAGAATCTGGAATCACACGAGATGCAGAAATGTTCAACTTTCTATGTGGGTAGTAATAATATAGCTGAACGTTCCTTAACTTTAAATAAAAAAAAGTTTTTAAAGTAATCATATTTGTGTTAATCACTTTCGTGATGACGTCACAACTACTCGAACTCGCTTCGCTAAATCTACGCTGAAACCGGGACTTGAACCACCGACCTCCAGTTTACAAGTCCGCGGCCTTATCGATCAAGCTACTGAGGTCGGTCCTTAACTTTAATATTTTAGGGGTATTTTTTTACCCCAATAACTTTCAAAAAAAATTTATCATACCCACACGCCCTTCAACTAATATTTCATAGTTCCTGCAGTGCAAAATACTTTACACTATGTGGTTGATTGCAGTAAATAGTATTATCTTTTTTTTTCTAATGTCTCATTTTCACTATAATAATAAATAATAAATGTTTTTTTTTGTGTTATTATATCACATTTTTTAGTGAGTAGCGCAGAATTATAGGACTTTTCCATATCTCTTAATATGGTAATATCTTATAATATCGTAATATCTTATTTTAGCCTATAATTCCGCCACTGGTCGCTGCTCGTATTAAAGCAGCTACTCATTTTTTCTCACGAGGTATGACTGGACCCCGAACACCCAAGAACAGAGCAGAAAAATTCCTGCCCCGCTGGGAATCGAACCCAGGTCACCGTGCGTGTAATGCCTAGAGCGCTAACTCACTCGGCCACGATGACTTCTTTTTTCACTATATTTTTTTTTTTAAAGATGAGTGTTTCACAGCCTTTTTTTTATTCCGTAGCAATGAAACAGGAGCTACTGTAAAAGCTTGTGGTCTGTCTTGTAGCCTGCCCATCCCGTAGTATGCCTCCCCTCTGATGGGCGAGAAGTGACACAATACTTCCCATTTAGGTGCTGGGTCAACACGAGCGCACCGGAAGGTATGCCTTACGTATGTTACCGGAAGGTATCCCGGTAACATAATCAAAGATTATGTTATTCTAATAAACTCAAGACCCACCTCCCATGGGTCCAAGGTTTTGTTGAGGTTGGCAAACACACTCTCGTACGTATTCTTGATGGCAGAGTTGTCAGGACTGGGCACCGAGGCCACCACAGCATTAGGGTCATAATAGTACACATTGTAGTCATCCTCGTTGCTTCTGTTGCTACTCGAAGCAGCAGCAGCAGCGGCGGGGACATCTGAGACAATCAATCAATCAATTTTACTGTATATTTATACATTACTGTATGTTTACAATTAAGATAAAGATAAAATTAAATTTGATAAACATTTAAAGTACATTATACATTTAAAATATATTTAAAATATTCGCGCATTGTAGTTAAAATTGTCGAAAACTACTGTATTAGAAAAAAAAAGAATAGAAAAAAGATGGAAACAGAAAGTTTGAAAAATAGAAATTAGATAGATTGAATAATGTAACGAAAAAGAGAGTTGAGATGAATTAAGGTGGTATAAATTGGAAATGGGATTTTTGCTACTGGACTGGATTGAATACTCAGACCACGGCTGTCTACTGAGCGAGGGGCCACTCTCACCTGGGGCACTGGAGGGGCCCGGGGCCTGTTCAAGAGCAGGGGCCGGGGGGGCAGGCGTAGCGGCCGGGGCAGGCGTAGGGGCCGAGTAGTCACTCTCGTCGTCCCCTGAGGGGGAATCGGACACGGAGGAGGAGGGCTGGAGCGGGGGGAGAGACGCGCTCGCTGAGGAGTCGCTGCCACCTGGAACCGGTTTTGCGGACTCATTCAAATAACTTACATTACTTTTTTTTACATGAACAGGGGTTCCATTATACATTTTTACTTAACATTAAAAACTATGTATATTAAAAAAAACTAAAATCCTAACTACCTTAACTGGTTAATATAATAGCTTAAAATAAAATAAGTTACTAGCATTAAATTAAAATTAAAGTTTAAATTTTAGGTGCTAAAGAGAATGGTAGCTTTCCTGATCTTGCTAGGTCCACTACACTTCCCGGAGGATCCGAAAAGATATCCACGCCCCCATCACTGGCTTCGTTCCACATTTTTTTACTTTCCTTATCTTATAATAAGGAAAGTATTGTATTAACTCTTACAATGGCTGTATGTTCATCTTTGTTGGCTCTGAATTTTTAAATTATTTTTTAATGCAAAATAATTTCTTTTCACGGGTGTTTCTAACAGAGTACAATGGTAACAGTATAAAATTAAGAAAAAACAAACAAAAAGAAAATAACAATAATGTCCTACCTAAAGGGCGGGGTTATTGCCTGTGGCAATCTCTTCCACCCAACCCTAGGACATCCTGTGCACCTAGGACATCAACACCCCCTCACTACCTCAACACCACCTGACCCCAGCACTTACCTCCTTCCTGTGAGTCACTCTCATCTGTGGGCAGCAGGGACGAGGAATCCTCGGGCTCATTGTTCTCACAGAAGCCTTCACTTGACACACTGGACCTGACCACCTCACTACCTCAACACCTCACTCCCTCAACACCACCTCACTCCCTCAACACCACCTCACTACCTCAACACCCCCTCAACACCACCTGACCCCAGCACTTACCTCCTTCCTGTGAGTCACTCTCATCTGTGGGCAGCAGGGACGAGGAATCCTCGGGCTCGTTGTTCTCACAGAAGCCTTCACTAGACACACTGGACCTCACCACCTCACTCCCTCACCACCTCACTACCTCACCACCTCAACACCACCTGACCCCAGCACTTACCTCCTTCCTGTGAGTCACTCTCATCTGTGGGCAGCAGGGACGAGGAATCCTCGGGCTCATTGTTCTCACAGAAGCCTTCACTAGACACACTGGACCTGACTCCGTCATCATCCCGCGCGCTACTCACCACCTCACTACGCCGCGACAGAAACTTGGACATGGACTCTCTGTGAATCAAACAAAACAAATGTGCATTTCCTTGTGTTATTAGTTATTGCCAGCTTTGCCATGAACTGTCTGCCAGAAATCTGTCATACTGTCACTCGCTTGCCATGCGGAAGGTCCCGGGTTCGAACCCCCGCGCCGACAAAATTTTTGTATGGTTACATTTGTTTGTAAGGGATACCTTCCGGTGCGTTCGTGTTGACCCACCACCTAAATGGGAAGTATTGTGTCACTTCTCGCCCATCAGAGGGGAGGCATACTACGGGATGGGTAGGCTACAACACAGACCACAAGCGTCTACAGTAGCTCCTGTTTCATGGCTACGAAACCAAAAATGCTGTGAAACACTTATCTTTAAGAAGAAAAAAAAATCATCAGAAAATGTCTCAATGTTAAATGATTGTAATGTTGCCTTACTTATGCATCTTGTTTATTTCACCGATGTATGATTTATTACCTCAATAAAAAGTGATGTGCTAATAATATAATAAAATAAAATCATATTTGTGGTAATCACTTTCGTGATATGACAACTACTCAAACTCGCTTTACTAAATCTTCGCTCAACCCGAGACTTGAACCACCGACCTCCAGGTTACAAGTCTGCCGTCTCATCGATCAAGCTACTGAGGTCGTGTTATTAGTAAGCCAGGATCCCGACGAGTGCAACATTCTGTTGCGTAACGTTTTGTCTCGAATTTTAAATGAAAGTGTTGCAATGCGTTGCGAAGTCAGTGGGGTTTGATCTCATTTGATCCCCGAAAAAAAAAAAAAAAAATTGAATTTATTATACTTTTGAAATATTTTTCTAGTTAAAAAATGTAATTTACACCATTGCTCTGGGATTTATTGTGTTAATTATTTATTTTTACTTTATTGAAAGTTTCTAAATGTATGTAAAATTATTGAGACTGCTTTCAACAAAAATCTTTCATATTTGTGTTAATCGCAGTAACTCATACGCAATTTACAATTTTTTCCCGTACTGGGGACTTCAACCTTCAAGTTGTGAGTCCACCATCTAATTGATCAAGCTACTAAGGTCCTTACTTAATTCTTACGGTTTAATGTCCTTACTGCAAATTATACCATAACTTTCAAAATAAAATCTCATTCTTATTGAGAGCTTACCTTTTGTGTTCTGAAGAGCGTCCTGTAAATCGGTTCTTGACTTTGTAGTGATAGCAAGATGTGTGGCCTCTGTGGTGATGGTCACCCACTATACTATGAGATGAATTGACCTAGTGCAAAAGAGAATAATCATCAATCAGTAAACATATTTGTGTTGATCACTTTCGTGATGTCAAAATTAATCAAAATCACACTGCTAATTTTTAACCAACTTTGGGACTCGAACCACCGACCTCCGGGTTACAGGTCCTCTGCCTCATAGATCAAGCTTCTGAGGTCAGTATTTACAATCATTCACTAAAACGGAACACTACATAAAACACATACACACAAGAATCATGTATTAAATGAAACTTTGCTACGACAAAAAAATCACCGATACATATTACATACATGTAATTAGGTACACAATGAATCGAGTTAAAACTCTACCCACAAAAAATGTGAAGAGGCCTTGGACTTCACTACACAGAAATTATGTACGAATTTCTTTGTGGTGAAGCACAAGGCCTCTTCACAATTTTTGTGGGTAGCGCAGCATTACTAAGAGCCTCCTTTACATTTCGAATTATTCTATTACATTAATTTCTTTTTACTCTGGTAATGCCGCCACTGGTCGTTACTCATACAAGTAACTACTCATTTTTCCTCACGAGGTATGAGTAGACCCCGAACATCCAAGTACAGAGCAGAAAAAATCCTCCCCCGCTGGGAATCGAACCCAGGTCACCATGTGTGCAATGCCTAGCGCGCTAACTCGCTCTGCCACAGTGACTACCACTACACAGAAATTATATTTAAACATTTTAACGGGGTTAAGTGGCAGAGAATGCATAAGGCATTAACTTCGCCCGGATTACAAAACAATTGTAATTAAAAGTTAATAATGTTCTTAATTTTTTTGTACATATTTCTAAGTTTTTTTTTTAAATTTATTGTTATTAATTTGTTGTTGTTGATTGTTTTGTAAAAAAAATTAATAATGTGTAAATAAAAAAATAACATTTTAAAACTATATCTTTGGCTTACCTCACATCTGTTGGAGGTGTCTGTGTGCTTGAAGCCGGCAGTGAAGGGCTGGGTGTGGTAGAGCCAAGCTCCGCCTCCACTGCACGTTATGCCTGGAAATAATACAAGTTGAGATTAAAAACATAAATTTCAGAAAATTTTCGGCATTTCAGTGAGTAATTTAATTCGAATAGAAAAAAAAGTTAAGTGAGTAATTTAATTCGAATAGAAAAAAAAAGTTAAGTGAGTAATTTAATTCGGATAAGAAAAAACATTGGAAGATTGTTCATAAGAAACCAAGTTTAATCTCATGCGTTGTATCACAATTACTCAAGCCTGCCTTTCTAATTTGTGCTATTTTTTTTTTGATCACCGGCCTCTAGATTACGAGTCTGTCGACTTATTGATCGAGCTACTAAGGTCGATTTTGAGGTCTTTTTAACCTTCAAAATAGTCATTAGCTTCGTGGTGAACTACAGAATCATAGGCATTGAAGAAGCTATTGCAGTGCAGAACGCACTAAATTTCCTTGACATTACCTGGAATAGGGTATGTGCCCCAATCTATAAAGCTACTAAGTTCGATCTTGAGGTCTTTTTAACCTTCTGAATAGTCATTAGCTCCGTGGTGAACTACAGAATCATAGGCGTTTTCCTTGACATTACCTGGAATAGGGTATGTGTCCCAGTCCAGAAAGCAGGCCTCAATCGCAGGTTTGAATCCAGAGAAGATGTCCACGTCTTGTTTGAATGATATCGAAGAGGCCGTGGAATTCTTGTGAGATCCTACGCCGTGACTTTTCATTACCTACGATTCAACAAATAACACATTAATTTAATGAGATAGGTACATCTGTACATTAGAACCAATAAGTAACAAAAGTGTCTTCCACGAGACTGCTCATTAGAGTAGTACATCTGAAACCAAAGTTAAATTTCAAGAAGTTAATATAAAATTAAAAAAAAAATCTAATATAGCTTTAATAACTTCACTCTTGAGAAAAAGTAAATGAAGAAAAACAAAGAAAAGACTTTAACAAAATAACTGTCGTCCAATGATTGTGAATATTATACCTAAGAACCATGTTATTCAGATGACGGTTAAATAATAATGTGGCATTGAGAAATATACAACATAATATACAAATGTTAATCACAAATTTAGTTCATTAGAGGGACAGTAAATAAACTATGAGCCTTAGGGGTTGAACAGAAACTTATGATTATATGTAGTTGTGAAGTGGGAAAAAAAAGAAGTCGACCAGTTCCTTAACGGAACGACAAAGGATATTCATGTATGTAGTGAAAAAATTCAATTAGACTGTCAAAAGTATATGCTTTCAGCTGTAAATGAACTGTCAGTGTTTGATGGAAAGTATGCCATTAGCGGCATTAGCGGTATTAGCACTGCCTTCGATCAAGATTTATTTTATTAATTACCGGGACAGTGTTAACTCTTTGGGGTTCCTTTTCTCACCTTCTCCACAATCTTCATGTGCCAGGTTTTGAATTGTCGCTCGAGCAGGGACCTCTCGTCGGGGGAGATCCCCGGGTTCAGCGCAGCCAGTCGCCACAGCACCACTATTTCGTCACACAGCGCCGCGCCGGCATGCTGCGAGGCATTGGTGTTGCCGCCCATGTTGCCGCCGTGCTTGCCGTTGTGCGGCCAGTGGCAGGAGGCCCCGCCCTGCAGGGCCACGCGGGTGTTGAACCACCACACCATCACCTGGACAACATCAGATATATATTATTATTATTTAACACTTTATTGGTCAACTACATACATTCAACAAAATAGGACATGATAAAAAAAAAAACACAATAGAATATGTAGTGAACCACGGGGCAAGGTTAAAGCCTGTGGCTTTCTCTTCCACCGAACCCCATAGAATATAAGAAATAATGAGAGAAAAAAAATATAAGTATATAATAATAAATACTTGTAAAAAAGTAGAAGGAAACAAAAGTTAACAAAAAAAAAGAGAAAAGATAAATTTAAAGGTACAATGAAAAGTATAGAAAATAGAGGAGAAGAAGAAAGAAGAGAAGAAGAAGAAGAAGAAGAAAGAGGAGAAGTAGAAGAAGAAGAAGAAGAATTTTATGTATTTGTTTTGTGAAAACACGGAGAAACTATGTGGAAGAAGATATAAGAATAAATGAGGCACAAGACCTGCCTAAGCGGAAAAAAGACAGAGTAGAAGAAGAAGAAGACTTAATTTTACATAGTTCAAACAGAACTGTAACACATCGCAAGGGGAGGCAACTCCTGTCTTTTTTAAAGCAGCACAAGCTACTCCAAATATTACATATTTCTCATTCGCAATTTTAGCATTTTAGAAATGTCTAAAACAAAATATTTTAGAATTACAGTTGGTCGTCTTGTACAGTGGGAAAACAGCCCTTGATTGTTTTCTGGGTACTAAACAAGCAATTCACTGTCGCCTTTTCTGCTTACCTATTTAGAAGTCTTTCACTGCTTAATTGTTCTCCAGTCCTTCACTCCTTACTTATTTACACATCATTCAAAACTTACCTGTTCACAACTCCTACACTCCTTACCTGTTCACAAGTCCTACACTCCTTACCTGTTCAAGAGTCATACACTTCTTACCTGTTCACAACTACTACACTTCTTACCTGTTCACAAGTCATACACTCCTTACCTGTTCACAACTCCTACACTCCTTACCTGTTCTCAACTCCTACACTCCTTACCTGTTCACAAGTCATACACTCCTTACCTATTCACAAGTCATACACTCCTTACCTGTTCACAACTCCTACACCCCTTACCTGTTCACAAGTCCTTCACTCCTTACTTATTTACATATCAGTCAAAACTTACCTGTTCTAAACTCCTACACTCCTTACCTGTTCACAACTACTACACTTCTTACCTGTTCACAAGTCATACACTCCTTACCTGTTCACAACTCCTACACTCCTTACCTGTTCACAACTCCTACACTCCTTACCTGTTCACAACTCCTACACTCCTTACCTGTCCACAACTCCTACACTCCTTACCTGTTCACAACTCCTACACTCCTTACCTGTTCACAACTCCTACACTCCTTACCTGTTCACAACTCCTACACTCCTTACCTGTTCACAACTCCTACACTCCTCACCTGTTCACAACTCCTACACTCCTTACCTGTTCACAACTCCTACACTCCTTACCTGTTCACAACTCCTACACTCCTTACCTGTTCACAACTCCTACACTCCTTACCTGTTCACAAGTCATACACTCCTTGCCTGTTCTCAAGCCCTTCACTTCTTTCTTATTTACACATTCAAAACTTACCTGTTCACAACTCCTAGGGCGAAATGAATAGACAAATTCTATATCACAAGTCATTGCTAAGCGTCGGTTTTACCTATCTTACACAGTACACGATCCCTTACTTAGCGCCACAGACGTATTACAAAAACATCTATTAATTACGACCCTACACTCCTTACCTGTTCACAACTCCTACACTCCTTACCTGTTCACAACTCCTACACTCCTTACTTGTTCACAACTCCTACACTCCTTACCTGTTCACAACTCCTACACTCCTCACCTGTTCACAACTCCTACACTCCTTACTTGTTCACAACTCCTACACTCCTTACCAGTTCACAACTCCTACACTCCTTACCAGTTCACAACTCCTACACTTTTTACCTGTTCACAAGTCATACACTCCTTACCTGTTCACAACTCCTACACTCCTTACCTGTTCACAACTCCTACACTCCTTACCTGTTCACAACTCCTACACTCCTTACCAGTTCACAACTCCTACACTCCTTACCAGTTCACAACTCCTACACTTCTTACCTGTTCACAAGTCATACACTCCTTACCTGTTCACAACTCCTACACTCCTTACCTGTTCACAACTCCTACACTCCTTACCTGTTCACAACTCCTACACTCCTTACCTGTTCACAACTCCTACACTCCTCACCTGTTCACAACTCCTACACTCCTTACCTGTTCACAACTCCTACACTCCTTACCTGTTCACAACTCCTACACTCCTTACCTGTTCACAACTCCTACACTTCTTACCTGTTCACAACTCCTACACTCCTTACCTGTTCACAACTCCTACACTCCTTACCTGTTCACAACTCCTACACTCCTTACCTGTTCACAACTCCTACACTCCTTACCTGTTCACAAGTCATACACTCCTTGCCTGTTCTCAAGCCCTTCACTTCTTTCTTATTTACACATTCAAAACTTACCTGTTCACAACTCCTAGGGCGAAATGAATAGACAAATTCTATATCACAAGTCATTGCTAAGCGTCGGTTTTACCTATCTTACACAGTACACGATCCCTTACTTAGCGCCACAGACGTATTACAAAAACATCTATTAATTAACCTACATCCTTACTGTCACACTCCTACACTCCTTACCTGTTCACAACTCCTACATCCTTACTTGTCACAACTCTACTCCTTATGTTCACATCCAACTCCTTACCTGTTCACAACTCTACACTCCTTACCAGTTCACAACTCCTACACTCTTACCTGTTCACACTACCAACTCCTTACCTGTTCACAACTCCTACACTCCTTACCTGTTCACAACTCCTACACTCCTTACCTGTTCACAACTCCTACACTCCTTACCTGTTCACAACTCCTACACTCCTTACCTGTTCACAACTCCTACACTCCTTACCTGTTCACAACTCCTACACTCCTTACCTGTTCACAACTCCTACACTCCTTACCTGTTCACAACTCCTACACTCCTTACCTGTTCACAACTCCTACACTCCTTACCTGTTCACAACTCCTACACTCCTTACCTGTTCACAACTCCTACACTCCTTACCTGTTCACAACTCCTACACTCCTTACCTGTTCACAACTCCTACACTCCTTACTATTACACTCCTAACCCTTACCTGTTCACAACTCCTACACTCCTTACCTGTTCACACTCACATCTCCTGTTCACACTCCTACACTCTCACCTGTTCACAACTCCTACACTTCTTACCTGTTCACAATCTCATCCTTACCTATTCACAACTCCTACACTCCTTACCTGTTACAACTCTACACTACCGTTACAACTCCTTACCTCCTTACCTTTCACAACTCCTACACTCCTTACCTGTTCACAACTCCTACACTCCTCACCTGTTCACAACTCCTACACTTCTTACCTGTTCACAAGTCATACACTCCTTACCTGTTCACAACTCCTACACTCCTTACCTGTTCACAACTCCTTACACTCCTCACCTGTTCACAACTCCTACACTCCTTACCTGTTCACAACTCCTACACTCCTTACCTGTTCACAACTCCTACACTCCTTACCTGTTCATCAACTCCTACACTTCTTACCTGTTCACAAGTCATACACTCCTTACTTTCACAGTCATACACTCCTTACCTGTTCACAACTCCTACACCCCTTACCTGTTCACAAGTCCTTCACTCCTTACTTATTTACATATCAGTCAAACTTACCTGTTCACAACTCTACACTCTTACCTGTTCACAACTCCTACACTCCTTACCTGTTCACAACTCCTACACTCCTTACCTGTTCACAACTCCTACACTCCTTACCTGTTCACAAGTCCTACACTCCTTACTGTTCACAAGTCATACACTCCTTACCTGTTCACAACTCCTACACCCTTACCTGTTCACAAGTCCTTCACTCCTTACTTATTTACATATCAGTCAAACTTACCTGTTCACAACTCCTACACTCCTTACCTGTTCACAACTCCTACACTCCTTACCTGTTCACAACTCCTACACTCCTTACCTGTTCACAACTCCTACACTCTTACTGTTCACAACTCTACACTCCTACTGTTCACAACTCCTCACTCCTTACCTGTTCACAAGTCATACACTCCTTACCTGTTCACAACTCCTACATCCTTACCTGTTCACAATCCTCACTCCTTCATGTTCACAAGTCTACACTCCTACTGTTCACAACTCCTACACTCCTTACCTGTTCACAACTCCTACATCCTTACCTGTTCACAACTCCTACACTCCTTACTGTTCACAACTCCTACACTCCTCACCTGTTCACAACTCCTACACTCCTTACCTGTTCACAACTCCTACATCCTACCTTTCACAACATGTCTCTACACTCCTTACCTGTTCACAACTCCTACATCCTCACCTGTTCACAAGTCATACACTCCTTACCTGTTCACAACTCCTACAATCCTTACCTGTTCACAACTCCTACACTCCTTACATGTTCACAAGTCATACACTCCTCACCTGTTCACAACCCTACACTCCTTACCTGTTCACAACTCCTACAATCCTTACCTGTTCACAACTCCTACACTCCTTACATGTTCACAACTCCTACACTCCTCACCTGTTCACAACTCCTACACTCCTTACCTGTTCACAACTCCTACACTCCTCACCTGTTCACAAGTCATGTCAAGTCATACACTCCTTACCTGTTCACAACTCCTACACTCCTCACCTGTTCACAAGTCATACACTCCTTACCTGTTCACAACTCCTACACTCCTTACCAGTTCACAACTCCTACACTTCTTACCTGTTCATAACTTCTACACTCCTTACCGGTTCACAACTCCTACACTCCTTACCTGTTCACAACTCCTACACTCCTTACCTGTCCACAACTCCTACACTCCTTACCTGTTCACAACTCCTACACTTCTTACCTGTTCACAACTCCTACACTCCTTACCTGTTCACAAGTCATACACTCCTTACCTGTTCACAACTCCTACACTCCTTACCTGTTCACAACTCCTACACTCCTTACCGGTTCACAACTCCTACTCTCCTTACCTGTTCACAACTCCTACACTCCTTACCTGTCCACAACTCCTACACTCCTTACCTGTTCACAACTCCTACACTCCTTACCTGTTCACAACTCCTACACTCCTTACCTGTTCACAACTCCTACACTCCTTACCTGTTCACAACTCCTACACTCCTTACCTGTCCACAACTCCTACACTCCTTACCAGTTCACAACTCCTACACTCCTTACCTGTTCACAACTCCTACACTCCTTACCTGTTCACAACTCCTACACTCCTTACCTGTTCACAACTCCTACACTCCTCACCTGTTCACAAGTCATACACTCCTCCGTGACAATCTCGAGCAGAGGCAAGGCGTTGCCGTCGTTACCTGTTCACAACTCCTACACTCCTTACCTGTTCACAACTCCTACACTCCTCACCTGTTCACAAGTCATACACTCCTCCGTGACAATCTCGAGCAGAGGCAAGGCGTTGCCGTCGTTACCTGTTCACAACTCCTACACTCCTTACCTGTTCACAACTCCTACACTCCTCACCTGTTCACAAGTCATACACTCCTCCGTGACAATCTCGAGCAGAGGCAAGGCGTTGCCGTCGTTCCGTCGCAGCATCTCCCGCACAATGGACAGCAGGTTCCACATGCCCTCGGGTTCTCTGCCCCTCAGAGGGCGCAGGAGCGACGTCCATTCCGAAGCGGCGGGCGGGGCGGTGGTGGTCAAGTAGTTCACATCGCTGAACACCTGAAACATTAGTTTAGATTTTTTTTTACTATTTAGAAGCATTGCACGCACGGTGACCTGGGTTCGATCCCCAGCGGAGCAGGAATTTTTCTGCTCTGTACTTGGATGTTCGGGGTCCACTCATACCTCGTGAGGAAAAATGAGTAGTTACTTGTATGAGTAACGACCAGTGGCGGCATTACCAGAGTAAAAATAAATTCATGTAATAGAATTCGAAAAGTACAGGAGGCTCTTAGTAATGCTGTGCTACCCACAAAAATTGTGAAGAGGCCTTGTGCTTCACCACAAATAAAATCATACATACACTTAAGTAAAAGAGTTCTCAGTCACCTGTCCTATTTTTGTTGCAGATTGATGCTGCCTAATATTATTGGGTGATGATAATAACACATGTACTAAGTTTAATCAAAATTGGACAAACATTGTTGATTTGAATAGAGAAAAGCTTTTACCTTGGCGAGGTAAGAATAGAAAACCTAGGATCGAGGTGATACTTTGCAGATTAGTACAACAGAGATTCATATTATTGAGCTATTTGTAGTAGCTGGATTGACAATACTTTAAACACAAGCAGCAGCATAAACCCATGATATGGAGACTTTGTTTTAGGTAACTGTTGAGGAGAAATATTAAAGGAAAATATTAACCCTTGGATTTATTATTTATTTATATTTTGATCTGAGTGCAAAGAGCATGATTATACTAATAAATACACATAGCAGACATAAATTAAATCCTCAGGAAAGGGACAGAAAAGAATATAACATTGAGTATAATTATTATTTCATTATTTTCTAATCTGATTTTTTTTTTTTTTTTTTTTTTTGCTTTACTATTGTAGCTGGATTGACAGTACTTTAACATAAGTATTGTCAATCCTGGTCTTTCTGACGTATTGGAGCTGTCTGTTGATCTGTAAAACTATAATTAAGACTTACCATTGGGGCAGGTACACAGAACTTGATGAGGATCTTCTTGATGTTATCATGAATGGTTTTCTCATCCAGATACCAGGCTGTTTGTTCATTTGCTGATGCCCCAGCAGTGGGGTCAGGAGCACCACAAACCTGAATAATGAAAGTTTATTGTATAAAATATTGTATTTCTAGTATATACTGTGTAGTAAAACATGTACAGAAGTAAAACATGTACAGAAGAAGAATTTCTGTAAGTTAGAAGATCCACTGCATCTCTCTAACAATAACTATTTCTTTTTCTTCTTCTGGTAACTAAAAATAAACTCAAAATATTGATAAGTTGTAGCCTACTGAATAGTTTTTCTTTTTAAGGGGTATTTTTTCTCTTTCTTATTTTGTTAAAATCTAGCTGGCAACAAACCTCAGAATAGTACATTATAAAAGTACTCATAAGTAAAAACCACATCAAAATGGTAAACCATGTTTTAATTGGTATGAGTAAGACAATTACCGAATTGATGGCAGAAGGTTGAGGGGAGAGTAAATCATCAAGGAGTCTCTGAGCAGTGGGTAGAATTTGTTGAGGTAGTTCAGAAATAAGATACTGAGCAAATTTTTGTAGTTGTTCTCTCCTTAGACGAGACAAAGATTCTGATACAGGGGCTCTTAGTGTACACTGGAATAAAAACACAAGATATAATGAGAAAAAACCTCATCTGTCAAGAATGTCAAGATACATCAATGGTTTTTTCTGACAACTTACTAAGCAACTAAGCAAACCTGAAGCCAGCGTCGATGGCATGTTGAATACACCGGTTCCCTTCAGAACACCGAAGTTAAGCGACATCCAGCGAGGTTAAGACTTGGATGGGTGACCATTCAAATTCTAATTCTCGTGACGCTGGCTTTTCCCGGCCCCACTCAGGCTGGGTGAGGTCAATGTGAGTAGCAGGTTTGTGAGTTTCCTGCGAATGGAGGGTAAAACCCCCGTCGTGATATGACCGTGGCAGTTGAAAGCGACGTTAAACCCCACTTAAAAAAAAAAAAAAAAAAAAAAAAAAAAAAAAAAAAAAAAAAAAAAAAAGCAAACCTGAAAAAATAAAATGAGCACACCTATGAACAAATAATTGTTGAACCCATTTGAGATTATTTTTTAAATTATTTAATAATTAATACAAGAATAGCAAATACAAGGTTCAACACTACATTGATGATTTGTTGTCATTACAGTTTGTTACATACTAACAGTAGTAAATACTAATTTTATTTATCTCACCAAGTGGGGCAAATTAATGCGGTGTAGACACACTGCAACAATGTGAGCACACCAATAGGCTGCACTCTGACACGTGCAATTACATGAAGTGATTCGGCGTCTGTCAAATGTAACAGCAACATTGTACTGGCCTCTACCTGTTGTTGGAATAACAGTAGCACTCAGGTGAAAACCTGAAAACAAAAAAAATGTTTAAATTAATATTTATTTGGAAACCAAAGTCATGGTATGAGTTTACTACACACTTTAAAAGGTAGCATCACAATTATTCAAATCCACCTTATTAACTTTTCCATACTTGAGACCTAAACCACTGAACTCCATGTTATGATTCTAGCACCATAACAATCAATATTAAAGCACACAATATGTATCTACAACAAATAATGAGTGCTCTTGGTTTAACCATATTAAATATATTGGAATTGTTTTCAGAAGTCAATTAATAAATTAATAATATGTATTCGAAATGGTCTGAAAATTTTACCTATCTGCAAAGGTTCCTTGACAGCTTTTGACTTGAACAAGTTCTCCCCACGTTGATACTCTTCAGATGATGAGTTGGCGAGACATGAGTACAGTCGAATGTCTTCTTCTCTGTCTGGAAAACTCCAGAATGCAATGAGAAGTTGAAGCTGTTCTGGTACAGGGGGGTACACATGTTCCACTACTTCAAATGGAATGTGAGATGCTACTACGCAGGCTGCTAGTTCACAAAGGGGAACAACCTGTCCTGTATCTGGAAACAAGCATAGGGAACATTACATTAATCTTGAGTTGTTTAATGGGATGCAAGAAGACTGAGATTAGCAACAACGAGAAAAAGACTGTGAAACAACATTAATTACACTTTCTGATAAATTTATCAATTATTAGTGGCATTTTGAATGGAGACATAGTACGTTTCAAGCATCCCCTACTCTTTGAATATAACTTACAGCTGCCTACCATTCAATGCTTAATTTTCAATATAATATATTATACATTTTTTTTTTTAATCTATATTTAGCTATTTTAACTGCAGTGTTAGTTGTTGAACCCATACTGCTGTGAGAAAATCTCATCATGAATATCTGAAATCAGATAAATCAATAAGAATTCTTTGTGGTATGATAATATAAACTAATCTTCTCATAGAAACTAGTCTTCTCTTGACTTAATGGTTATACTACTAATGGATATGTGCCAAAAAGCAAGTCAAGTGAAGATTAGTTCTTTCTTTTACTCCAATCATGACCTTACAGTACTTGACAAAATATCCCTCTTTGAAAACTATCTTTGTATTTTGCTAGAAATTGCCTGGGTTCATTGGATCATCATAAGAAAGGTTATATCTTACCTTGTGTAGTCTTTCTGCTGGTGGTGTAGTTGTTGTTTTTCCATCCTCTCCAGTTGTTGCATAGAGAGTCATGTTCTGTACTCCAGCTACATAGTGAGTCTTCCTCAAACCTATCAGAATCTTCAAATGAGAACCTATCTGTGTCTTCATTGTTTCGACTCCAAAGGTTCAGCATTTGGCAGGGTGTCATAGCAGATAGAAGACGGTTGTTACTATCTATTGTCGACCTCTCGGTCATGATTAAACTTCCATACAGGACAAAAGCATTTGTCTATTTTGAAGTTCTTTGCATACATGATTTACATTTGGACTCTGATTTCATGGATACCTTTGAGAGAAGAAAGAACAAAAAGCTATCTCGGACCGAATAGCACGGAGGTGATCAGAAACCGACACTAGTACTTAATTTAATAGGAAAACGGTCTGGAAACTGGAATTAATTAGTGATATCAAAATTGAGTAAAACTATACAGGAAATGAAGAGAATTAACATTAATTTGACAACTTTTTTAAAGTTTTTAATAAAAGTTGAAGTACAAAAGAAAGAAGATAAACAAACATGGCTACTCAACAACCTTGAAATCAGCTGAAGAGTATTGTCAGCTGTTTTTTGTCCAGGGTAAAAATCAAAACGATTTTTACAAAAACGAACACGATCAAGCAAACTTTTGCTACACAGATTTTTCAGTTTTATGAGCAAATGGATTTTTTGATGCGTGTCAATCATTCAAAATGTACCAGGAGCATTCTGTCTCGCAAGGCTTCATGGTTCACTCTTCCTTTTGGATCAAATGATGATATTATCGCAACCCCCTGACTTCGCAAAACTTCCCATTTAAAATATTACAGAAAATAATGCACGCAACGTTGCGAGAAAAAAATGTTGTACTCAGTGGGATTCCGGATGACTTGATCGTGATCGTTTTGTTTTGGGAACAGATTTCTGTAAAGTCAAAAGAAACACCTTGTAGCGCGTATAATTTAAAATTCGTGTCCCATAAATTTCATGTATATTTTTGAGACAGTTGAGAGCGATTTGTGTAATTTAACTACTAGTTGTGTTTTTAGTTCTAAGTTAAGCTAATATGTGTTAAAATATGAAAAAGCAGTCATTGAGTAGCACCACTTGTACCTGACTCTCTGGGGAGGGTACCTCTGAATCCATCCAACTTACATCACTTCTTTTGCTGTCTCTCACTCTGAGCATTGTAATCATGGATGAAGCTAGTAAGTTAACAGTAGTAAAATTCAAAGCATTCTAGTATTATTATAATACTTAAAAGAATCCAGAATATAATCACGAATGAAAAACCACAGTTTTCAATTTATCACCGAAGTTAAGTAATGTCTAGGCAGGTTAAGAGTTACAACCTGAATAGGTGACCATTCTTATTAATTTGATCCTTTATATTGTTGGCTATTCTTGGTGCGACCAAGACTGGGTGAGGTTACTGTTGCGAGTTGGTTTGTGAGTTTCCAGAGAATGAAGGGTAAATTCCCGTATGATATGGAATATAATGAATATACATACATAATAATTTAATTCCCTGGTTCAGAGGTCAAACCTTAGTAAGTTGGGAATTGTTCCTGCATCAACACCTTAGCAGAAAATCTCCCCAAGACTTGACAAGAAGATGGATCTGCTGTAGTGGAAGCTGACAAGAAGAAATTTACCAAATTCAGCTTCATCCAAAGTCAAAATTATATATCTTCCAAGTATTTGCATTTGAGACTTTTTGACCATGCAGCTTGAAGACCAGTTTTTTTTAGAAAATTTAGTGAAATTTTGGCCCAAGTGTGAGGAGATATGAGAGTGGGTACTTTCCTCACCCAAAGTTGTCTCTTGCAATCTAGAGAGGTAATGCAGCAAGTGTTCTCTCTAGATTGCCACAGGGAAAAACTTTGTGTGACATAATGTGACCTGAAGTGATGTGACAAATCAAATAAGATTATATTTTTATTTTCATCATTTAAAATAATATAATTTGCTTCATCAATATGTGCATTAAAGCACAAAGACCAAGGAAATAGACTTACTGACCCACTCATGATAAATATAGCTCAAGAATGGCTTGTGTCTTGGCTTGTTTTATGACCATTGGTCCAAAAAGAAATGATGATTTTACAGTTTTGGGAGTTTTTGTAATCTCTGTACTTGTTTATTAATCACACATGCACTTTTTATTTCAGAATGGCTAAAAAAGAAAGAGAAAGCTCTCAAAGAAAATAATAAAGACCTTTTATATGAAAGCTGTAAGAAGTTGGCAGAAATTTATAAAGAAGATGGAAAATATGAAGAGTCACTAAGTTACTTTAGAAGAGCTCTTAGTGTGTGTGAAAGAAATTTAGACATTGCTGTATTGAACAGGTGGATTGGAGAAGTCTATTGTGATATGGAAATGTTTGAAGAGGCAATAAAGTACCAGAAAAAACATCTAGGTATACTTCATTTGACACTTTAATACTTCAACATTGGCATAAAGTTAGAGGCTAGATAGGCTTTCCTTTTCCGCTCTTTGTTGAATATCCCCTTACTAAATGGTTGGCTTGTGTTATTGGTTGAAAAATATCTTTCCTCTAAAATCACTGAAATGGATATCAAAAAACATGTCTCCCAAATAATACTATTCCTTTATTTAACAATTCTTTTTGATCTGAAATGTAGTTTTAACTTTTAATTTGGAATTCCTAAGGCATGCAACTGAATGATATTATTTTAAAGAAGTAACTACAATATCTTTATATTTTAATCTATAAAGTCAAAGAAAGTAAAAATAACAGTTAGAAAAGTAAATATGAAGTATAATTATTTGTAGATAGAAAAAAAATCTTGTTGAAAGAATGAAGTTTTCTACTCAGATTTAATTTAACTTTAACCTTGATTTCAGAACTATCAAAGCAAGAAGAAAATAATATAGAGATACAGCGAGCTCTAGCAACACTAGGTAGAACCTACTTCATTCAAGCCCTGAGTCACTCAAATAACAAGGAAAAGCAAAAGAGCTTGCAAACTTCATATGATTACTATTTGAAAAGTGAAGAAACCTGTGATGTTTTAATTGGAGTTTCCTCACAAGACTTAGCAATGATGAAAGCTCGTCTCTATTTGAATATTGGACTAACATTGGAGGCTCTTGGTATGCTACTTTAAGCACTATATGTGCAACATTTTTATTATTATTAATGAAAACTCTGTTTAACATTAATGTAAAATAAAATGATGGATCTACAATGAAATGATGGATCTAAAATATATATGTTCCTACTGTTCCATACTACAAAGAAAAGTATGATATGATTAATATTGATGTTCAAGGACTATTGATAGGAGTAATGGAAATCATTAGGTACAAGTCCATGTCCAGTTAAAAAGTTAAATCATACGTAAGTCTTCCATGTAATCTTGTTGTCCAACTTTTCTTGGTCCATTGACCCTTATTTTCTTCTTTATGCCACTTTTCTTGCCATTTTTCCACTTCTTTTTTAATGTCATCATTTATGTAATTGATAGAATAGAATGTAATGCCTTAACTTAAAGTTGTGTCATCATTTACATTTACTATCATATTATTTACAGAAACTACAGAGAGCTCCATTGATTACCTCCACAAGGCTGTTGTCATATCAAAGGCACATGACTTGTACACTGAACTAACTCAGTCGTACACTCGTCTTGCTGAAGTTTACCTCAAACAACAGGTATTACTTGTTTTGTTTCAATACATTTATATTTTTTGTATTTATGTTTAAATTGTATTGTATAAACATTTGTCATCTATTCAGATTAATTTAAAAGTAGATCTGAAAAGTAGATTCTAATGAAAAATCCATTTTTGGCTGGGTCGAGATGCGGCTACCAGGTAGATTTAAGGTCATGTGATCAATTTCTACCAATCACAGAGACAGAATCCCAAAATACTTTGGATTTTTAGGATCCATTCATACCTCATGAGGGACAATGAGTAGATACTTTGATGTGAGCAGCAACCAGTGGCGGAATTATAGGCAAATAATATATAAGAATATAAAGGAAACAGAAAAGTCCTTTAATTCTGCGTTACCCTCTAAAATTATGATATAACTACCATTCAAACCGTTGAATGCTGCAAGCAAGCCGAGTCAGACAATCATTATTATACAAAAATAATACCAGGCTTTCAATTTATTAAAAGTACTTTCTGTGACAGTGATTTTTGATTTGATAGTATTGCAAATTTATTTACATCAATTATTTATACATTTCTGAATTACCTCCTAAGCTAAATTTAAGTTATTAGGAGGTAATTGAAGATATTGAAGAGCGAAAAAAGGTTTAAAGTAACAATATCTATCATGTGGGGTTATGAAATAAAAGGTCTAGCAAAGTATGTAGGTGATTTCAACAAAAGAACTATGTTTTAATGGTGAGAAGGCCTTTTCTACCCGCCACATCGCGAACTCTTGATACGTAATGTTGCCCATGCCTTAAATACGTAGATGTCTTGTACGGAAAAACCCGCATGAGCTGATGATACATAACTTGTGTCCGCTTTTATTCAAATTCTGCAATATCCTCATACATAGCGTAAACGTAAGTCAGACTTTTCTGCCCGCCACATCGCGAACATTTGATACGTAATGTTGCCCATGCCTTGAATACGTAGATGTTACGTACGGAAAAACCCGCATGAGCTGATGATACGTAACTTGTGTCCGCTTTCATTCAAATTTTGCAATATCCTCATAAGTAGGGTAAACGTGAGTCAGACTTTTCTGCCCGCCACATCGCGAACATTTGATACGTAATGTTGCCCATGCTTTTGAAAACGTAGATGTTACGCACGGAAAAACCTGCATGAGCTGAGATACGTAACTCGTGTCCACCATAAGTAGATTTTTTCCATTCTGTACAAAAATTTCTACATTGACTTATTAAATCTTGTTTAAAATACTAAATATTATAATATGATAACAACATATTTTTACTGGTTATTATCAAGCCGCATTGCTTCAATTTTTTGTAATTGGCTTTAACGTAATGAAATCTTAGATATTAGGTGTGGGTACCTGGTTATTATTTTTATTAATAACCAGTGACCCACCGCAGGCATAGCCACACCGCGGGTAAGCCTGCGGCTTGGTGCCTTCACCTAGGCACAGACTTTTTGGATGATTGGTTAAGTGCGGATGGCCGCACATAACCAATCATCGGTAATCATGCAAAGTTTCAGCTCAATCCGACTTGCGGTTCTCAAATTATAGCGTTTTAAACATACACACAAACGAATCATTTTATAATTAACATAACACAAAACACACACAATTATTTATTTATACTATATGTTACAGAAACACAGTGAAGCACTGAACACCATCAAGCAATGTATTTCTGTGAGCAACAACCGACTTGATCCAAACATTTACTGTGAACTCCTCTTGTTAAGATGTGATACACACGTGGATAGGTCTGACTTTGCTTCTGCCAAGATGGATCTGATACAAGCCTACAAGGTAAACATCCGACTTTGTTTTGTTCCTACCAATATGGGAATTTAATGATTTATTTATACAGGGTGTGTATAAAATCTCACCCCATCCCTTCTGTCTCAAGAATCTTTGAATGGCGACCTATTGTAATTCAAAAATCTGCAAAGTGATGTTAAACCTAAAATTAAAAAAAATATACTTATACATACTAGGCATAAAAGGGTTGACCTGCCATTTTTTTTTTTTTTTTTTTTTTTTTACTTCTTTATACGTAATAATATTTTTGTATCAATTTATTTAGGTACCTGCTTTTCTATTTTTCCATATTTCTAGCTGAAACATCTTAATAAAATAAACCGTGAGGAAGTGGAGAAGAAACTCAAGTTGAGCATTGTGCTCATGCGCAATTGGAGCGAGCTTTTAGAATTGGAAATCCAGCATGAGGAGAGAAATGACGTCCAACAAAATCAGGTAATTTAGTTTTTTTATAAATCAAGAGTCCGGCAGGTGAGTTTCTCTTGATGAGCGCTCGCCGCTCGTCAAGAGAAATAAATTTTGATCTTTCAATAATTTTTGGTGGTGGGAAAAGCATTTTGTTACGAGAAAGTAATATTTATTTTGTAAGAAAAGATAAGAGGGGCATTGATTTTTATTTTAATTCCACAATTTTTGACAGCATTGACATTTTTCATACGAAATACAGAAAAGCGTTACAACCGTTATCTTTATTTAATCATCACCATTAGATTCTGTTTATCTTTGAGTAATGAAACATGTATTGTTTAAGTTGCCAAAAACCAATCCATTATTAATACATCCAGCTCTTCGTACCACTTTAGTTAATCACTTTATCTTATGTATTCACAGGTTAAAAAAATCTATGAACACTTGGGGGACGCATGCGCTGCTTTCGGTAACTACGGGAAGGCAATCCACTTCTATCACAAGATGCTGGAGAGTTGTGAAGCCGTGATTAAGTTGACCTACTGTACACAGCTTGGTATGTGAATTAATTCGTTAGAATATGAAGTTCTATATATCCAGTTTTGTTTTGAGAGTAATTATTGGCTACTTTGAAATCTGAACTGGTAGTAGTATTACGAGAATGAAAGTATGTACTTGTTTCCAATTTGAAACCTTATAGCTCATTTGAATTAAATATAAAGTCTTATATCTTATTTGAATTGATACAGGTCACATTTGTTGCAAAGCGTAATGTTAGACAGGTCCACTTTGTTTCGCGTTAGATTGAGCACAGTGCGGGCAGACCTGGTCTCATCGTCACTGGTTATACTCCCATAGCTGTCAGAACTCTCGCATTCAGGACGAAGCTCTGTCTTCATCTCATCCTGTAGCTCCCTGCCCCGCCCATGCCTGTGGCATCCCCAACACAGAAGCAGCACCAGAGCAGATAGCAGTATACACATGGCGGCAAGATTACTGTACGATAGGTATTCCTCTTTTACCTTTGTATTTTTCACAGCAGAATATGCTGAAGTCTGAAACAAGCTTAGGACATTGTTTCGTTGCTTCTGCGTTACAGATATATTGTACTTTGGTACCATCTGGTCTTGTGAATTTTGAAACAAGCTTTGTATATTGTTGGGCTGCTTTCTTATTAATGATTTACTGTCGACCTTGTGGTAGTTTCGTGAATTGTGAAGCAGGCTTGGGTTATAACTGCTGGACTGATCCTCTGTGCTATAATTCTGAGTGGATACCTTCTCATAATCCAGCTTCAGTTTGGCTCTCAGGTAACATCTGTCGAGAAAGCTTTTCTCAGGCGTGTGTTGAGGCGCTAGTTTGACTTGGGATTTCACCAGCGCTTTGGTCTTGCGCTTTCTCTCACCCTGCCTGACCCTGACCAGGGATTCACTCACCTCTATACTCTTGTTATGAGGCTGCGAGGTTTGTTTGTCTCCGACAGTTCTCAGAGGTTTCCATACTCGAAACTTTTTTCGCACGAGCGGCACCTTGTTTTCATTTGAGTTCTGGTATCTTTCACTCTGAACTGTCTGCGATCCGTCCGAGTGATATTTACCATGTTTCTTATTTAGAGCTCGGCTTTCTGTAGATATTGTGTGCATGAAAAATAAAATTACCACCATGCTGTATACATGAAATTTGTTTTTCATAATACAATAAAAGTACAATGCATATAAAATATAAAAGTATAGATCTTCATTTTAATGACTTCCCACACACGGAAATGAAGGTTGAAGTTTTCAATTTTGAACTGACACTATGTAAAGCCAGTCTAAACACCAAGCTGAAATGGTTCATAACTAGAATAATGAACAGGACAGAATCGTAGTCATATTCTTAATAGCTTACTTTACCAAGGTCTATAGAATAAAGGAAATTGGTTCAATAGAAGGCTCAAAATGTTGGAAAAAATGTTATGTTAAAATGTACGCCCTCCAACATATGTACAATAAATTGTACATACGAAGTAAACATGAAATTCCTCCTTGTATTTGCTAATAATTTCGTTTTTTGCTTTTAAAATCACAGTAATTTAGAATTACTGTGATTTAAACGCATACCTGAAATATTTCATATTTTGACATTTTCATTTGACTTGATTTTGTTTTGCAGGCATTGGGATGGATGATAACTTGGAGGAGTGTTGTGCAGAGCTATCAGGCGTGGTTAGCCCCGAGTTGTGCAAGGACCTAGTGGCCTGTTACATCAGTCTAGCCCAGTCCTACAAGGACAACAAGCAGTACGGTCCAGCCCTGGACTATTTCAACCGGGAACTCAGTCTGCACTCGCGAAATTACTCGGAAGCCTGCAAAACATTGAAAGAAATTTGCGACCTGTACGATTTGCAGGAAAAACCGTTCCCTATGATTTATGAAACGTATCAGAAAGCTTTGAGTTTAGCAAGAGAGAATTCTGATGTGAAACTCGAGCATAGTGTTCTGGATTCCATGAGGAAACTGTGCAAGAAACATGCGAGGCAAGTTTAATAAAGAGTCGTTTTAGGACCTCAGTAGCTTGATCGATAAGGCAGTGGACTAGTAATCTGGAGGTCGGTGGTTCAAGTCCCGGTTTCAGCGTACATTTAGTAAAGCGAGTTTGAGTAGTTGTGATATCACGAAAGTGATGAACACAAATATGATAACCTTTTTTTTAATTTATTTAAACGAAGCTCTTAGTAATACTACGCTACCCACAAAAACTGTGAAGAGGCCTTTTGCATCACCACTAAGAAATCCTACTTTACCTTTAATTATTGTTGCTGTAGTTTTTGTAGTAATTTAAATTAATAGAATTTAAGGGAAATTGTCTAAAGTCAAAAATTTATTTAACATAACGTGATAAGTATCTATGTAAACAAAACACAACATTTCTATTAAAAAATAAATCATTTCCTGTTTATTCCCCTCCTAAGTGATATACCAATAAGAAGGACAATAATAGAACTTCTACCAGATGTCCTTATTACTTTCTATTATTACTTTTCTTTTCTCTCTTGTTCAAAAAAAATCAAACTCAACGATTTCTCTCTCTTTTTATAGAACGGACGAGTTAGAAGAAGTCAAATCACAGTTGAAAGCCACAGAAGGAAAGCTGACCTGTGTCACCAGCAGTGAAGATGAAATGGAAGATAGCCCTGACATCGCCGAGAACATCAACTTGGAGGAGCTTTCGGATCTGAACTCTGAGGAGGAGGAGAAGCAAGCAGATGAGAGCTCGCGGAGTAATAGAAAGCGCTCGCAGAGATCTCATTTTCTTATCAAACGGAATGATAAAGGTAAAAAAATAAATATTTTTTTCCAGTTTAATTTCTTAAAAATGGACAAAAAGTAATATGAATGGACATAGTTGATCGGGGCATAGAGCGTAAAATAGAACTCGCAGAGATCTCATTTTCTTATCAAACAGAATGATAAAGGTAAAAAAATAAAAAAAAAATTTCCAGTTCAATTTCTTTTTCTTAAAAATGGACAAAAAGTAATATGAATAGACATTTTTGATCGGGGCATAGAACGTAAAATAACCATTAAGTACCTATTGGTGCTGTATTGGTTAAATTGCTAGTCCGATATTTTTTTATGTTTAAGTTTTAATAATTTGAATGTAATTTTATTTGAAAGATCTTTTGTTCATTGTGATTAATGTTTAATGAACTGCATAATATATCACTTTATTATAATGTAGAATTCTTGAATGAAAGTTTTGTGAGTTTCTAGCAAATGGAGCGTAAAACCCCCGTTGTGATATTACCATGCAGTTGAAAGCGACATTAAACCCAAATTAAAAAAAAGCACCTTACATAAATTGCCGACCTCCGTGGTTCAGTGGTTAAGAGCATTGGTTACTACTGGAGGTTGCGGGTTCGAATCCTGACCGGAGCAGAATATTCTGACCGAGTTTCTCCATTTCTGGAATGGCATGGATGTAAAGATAAAGTGCCCCGAAGCGGTTCCGGGGCACAACGGGCACAATTACCTTTAAAAAAACCACCTAACATGAATTACTTGTGTGTTCAGGGGAGACACCTAACATGAATGACTTGTGTGTTCAGGGGAGACACCTAACATGAATTACTTGTGTGTTCAGGGGAGACAGCTAACATGAATTACTTGTGTGTTCAGGGGAGACACCTAACATGAATTAGTTGTGTGTTCAGGGGAGACACCTAACATGAATTACTTGTGTGTTCAGGGGAGACACCTAGCATGAATTACTTGTGTGTTCAGGGGAGACACCTAACATGAATTACTTGTGTGTTCAGGGGAGACACCTAACATGAATTAGTTGTGTGTTCAGGGGAGACACCTAACATGAATTACTTGTGTGTTCAGGGGAGACAGCTAACATGAATTACTTGTGTGTTCAGGGGAGACACCTAGCATGAATTACTTGTGTGTTCAGGGGAGACACCTAACATGAATTACTTGTCTGTTCAGGGGAGACACCTAACATGAATTACTTGTGTGTTCAGGGGAGACACCTAACATGAATTACTTGTGTGTTCAGGGGAGACACCTAACATGAATTACTTGTGTGTTCAGGGGAGACACCTAACATGAATTACTTGTGTGTTCAGGGGAGACACCTAACATGAATTACTTGTGTGTTCAGGGGAGACACCTAACATGAATTACTTGTGTGTTCAGGGAGACACCTAACATGAATTACTTGTGTGTTCAGGGGAGACACCTAACATGAATTACTTGTGTGTTCAGGGGAGACACCTAACATGAATTACTTGTGTGTTCAGGGGAGACACCTAACATGAATTACTTGTGTGTTCAGGGGAGACAGCTAACATGAATTACTTGTGTGTTCAGGGGAGACAGCTAACATTACTTGTGTGTTCAGGGGAGACACCTAACATGAATTACTTGTGTGTTCAGGGGAGACACCCAACATGAATTACTTGTGTGTTCAGGGAGACAGCTAACATTACTTGTGTGTTCAGGGGAGACACCTAACATGAATTACTTGTGTGTTCAGGGGAGACACCCAGCATGAATTACTTGTGTGTTCAGGGGAGAGAGCCCTGCCCTAACATAAATTACTTGTGTGTTCAGGGAAGACACCTAACATGAATTACTTGTGTGTTCAGGGGAGACACCCAACATGAATTACTTGTGTGTTCAGGGGAGAGAGCCCTGCCCTAACATAAATTACTTGTGTGTTCAGGGGAGACACCTAACATGAATTACTTGTGTGTTCAGGGGAGACACCCAACATGAATTACTTGTGTGTTCAGGGGAGACAGGGGAGACACCTAGCATGAATTACTTGTGTGTTCAGGGGAGACACCTAACATGAATTACTTGTGTGTTCAGGGGAGACACCTAACATGAATTACTTGTGTGTTCAGGGGAGACAGGGGAGACACCTAGCATGAATTACTTGTGTGTTCAGGGGAGACACCTAACATGAATTACTTGTGTGTTCAGGGGAGACAGGGGAGACACCTAGCATGAATTACTTGTGTGTTCAGGGGAGACACCTAACATGAATTACTTGTGTGTTCAGGGGAGACACCCAACATGAATTACTTGTGTGTTCAGGGGAGACAGGGGAGACACCTAGCATGAATTACTTGTGTGTTCAGGGGAGACACCTAACATGAATTACTTGTGTGTTCAGGGGAGACACCTAACATGAATTACTTGTGTGTTCAGGGGAGACAGGGGAGACACCTAGCATGAATTACTTGTGTGTTCAGGGGAGACACCTAACATGAATTACTTGTGTGTTCAGGGGAGACACCTAACATGAATTACTTGTGTGTTCAGGGGAGACACCTAACATGAATTACTTGTGTGTTCAGGGGAGACACCGAACATGAATTACTTGTGTGTTCAGGGGAGACACCTAACATGAATTACTTGTGTGTTCAGGGGAGACACCTAACATGAATTACTTGTGTGTTCAGGGGAGACACCTAACATGAATTACTTGTGTGTTCAGGGGAGACACCTAACATGAATTACTTGTGTGTTCAGGGGAGACACCTAACATGAATTACTTGTGTGTTCAGGGGAGACAGGGGAGACACCTAGCATGAATTACTTGTGTGTTCAGGGGAGACACCTAACATGAATTACTTGTGTGTTCAGGGGAGACACCTAACATGAATTACTTGTGTGTTCAGGGGAGACACCTAACATGAATTACTTGTGTGTTCAGGGGAGACAGGGGAGACACCTAGCATGAATTACTTGTGTGTTCAGGGGAGACACCTAACATGAATTACTTGTGTGTTCAGGGGAGACACCTAACATGAATTACTTGTGTGTTCAGGGGAGACACCTAACATGAATTACTTGTGTGTTCAGGGGAGACACCGAACATGAATTACTTGTGTGTTCAGGGGAGACACCTAACATGAATTACTTGTGTGTTCAGGGGAGACACCTAACATGAATTACTTGTGTGTTCAGGGGAGACACCTAACATGAATTACTTGTGTGTTCAGGGGAGACACCTAACATGAATTACTTGTGTGTTCAGGGGAGACACCTAACATGAATTACTTGTGTGTTCAGGGGAGACACCTAACATGAATTACTTGTGTGTTTAGGGGAGACACCTAACATGAATTAATTGTGTGTTCAGGGGAGACACCTAACATGAATTACTTGTGTGTTTGGGGGAGACACCTAACATGAATTACTTGTGTGTTCAGGGAGACACCTAACATGAATTACTTGTGTGTTTAGGGGAGACACCTAACATGAATTACTTGTGTGTTCAGGGGAGACACCTAACATGAATTACTTGTGGGTTCAGGGGAGACACCTAATATGAATTACTTGTGTGTTCAGGGGAGACAGCTAACATGAATTACTTGATTGTTCAGGGGAACAACTAACATGAATTACTTGTGTGTTAACAGCCTCCGTGGCGTAACGGTTGTGACTACTGCCCGTAGTCCAGAGATCCTGAGTTCGATTCCCGGTGGGAGCAGACTTTTCGCACAGAAAATTCTGTTCCCTCCGAACATGACTGTGAGGCTGGCAATTCCGGCCCTACCTAGGCTGGGTTAGGTTAATGTGGGTAGCTGGTACGATTCCCAGCGAATGGAGGGTAAAACCCCGTCCTGTCTACCTCAAGTCAGGACGATAAAACCAAATAGAATCAATGGACATGAAAGGAGCCTAGACATTGGATCTGGGCGTTCATATAATCCTCTCACCACCGTGATTTACCCATCTCACGGACACGGAATTATTATTACTTGTGTGTTCAGGGGAGACACCTAACATGAATTACTTGTGTGTTCAGGGGAGACACCCAACATGAATTACTTGTGTGTTCAGGGGAGACACCTAACATGAATTACTTGTGTGTTCAGGGGAGACACCTAACATGAATTACTTGTGTGTTCAGGGGAGACACCTAACATGAATTACTTGTGTGTTCAGGGGAGACACCTAACATATTTTTTTTTTTTTTTTTTTTTTTTTTTTTTTAAGATGAGTGTGTCACAGCCTTTTTTTTATTTCGTAGCCGTGAAACAGGAGCTACTGTAGACGCTTGTGGTCTGTGTTGTAGCCTGCCCATCCCGTAGTATGCCTCCCCTCTGATGGGCGAGAAGTGACACAATACTTCCCATTTAGGTGCTGGGTCAACACGAGCGTACCGGAAGGTATCCCTTACAAACAATTGTAAACAAATTAAGAATACAAATTTTTGTCGGCACGGGGGATCGAACCCGGGACCTTCCGCATGGCAAGCGGGTGCTTAACCACTGAGCTAATCGCGCGCTCTTGTGTGTTCTTTTGTGTGTGTTTTTTTGTGTGTTCAGGGGAGACAGCCCTGCATGTGGCGGCGGCGCGCGGTAACCTGAGTCTGGTGCAGAGTCTCCTCAAGCAGGGCCACCCGGTGAAGGTGCAGGACTCGGCCGGCTGGCTTCCCCTGCACGAGGCCGCCAATCACGGCCACACGGACATTGTGGCCGCTCTGGTGGAGGCCGGAGCCGACCCCAATGATAAAGGTAAAAATAGGCGGTTCCAGGGCAACAACTAAAGAACAATGACGTACATTAATGGATTCCGACCCCAATGATAAAGGTAAAAATATTATTCAACAATTTAGATCAATCTTTATTTACAATTTTTTATATACAGGTGCAGTCAAAAGGTATAATTAATTAAATATAAACAAAGTTTGATCAAGGGTGGTGATAATGCCTTTGGCATTCTCTTCATATTTTTGGAAAAAATAGGCGGTTCCAGAGCAACAACTAAAAAACAATGACGTACATTACATGGGTTTTTAGACAGTAATGGGGCTGGTTCACAGGAATTTACCTACGCCGCGCCGGTGTTTGATGCAATTTTTTCCACTTTTCTAAAATAAAAATAAATAAAACCTCTGTCATAATTTTTTTTTTTTTTCATTGCCGATGCTCCGATTTCATTTTTTTATGAGTGTTTCACAGCCTTTTTTTTATTTCGTAGCCATGAAACAGGAGCTACTGTATACGCTTGTGGTCTGTGTTGTAGCCCGTCCATCCCGTAGTATGCCTCCCCTCTGATGAGCGAGAAGTGACACAATACTTCCCATTTAGGTGCCGGGTCAATACGAGCGCACCGGAAGATATCCCTTACAAACAACTGTAACCAATTTATTAACACAAAATTTTGTCGGCACGCAGGTTTGAACCCGGGACCTTCCGGGTTCGAACACCGGATTTTTTTATTTTTTAATCTCAAGAAACTCACGGACCCTAATGAACACAATGGTTCATTGCACCATTAAATTAAACCTTCTAGAAGATTTGCAATAAGAAAATAGTTTTTATTATTATTCTAACGAGGATGACAGCCGCGGAAGAAAACGCCATGTTCGCAAAAAAAAATTGTAGCAACCGTAGCAAAGCACGGCCGGGTTGAACAACTCGTATATGACGAGGAAAGAAGAAAACAAATAATAATTTAAGTTATCATATTTGTGTTAATCACTTTCGTGATATCACAACTACTCAAACTCGCTTTACTAAATCTACGCTGAAACCAGGACTTGAACCACCGACCTCTAGGTTACAAGTCCCCCGCCTTGTCGATCAAGTTACTGAGGTCGGTAAAAATAATGATTTATTTACTGACTCAGGCGGCACTAGCATATCTCCCCTGCACGATGCAGCAGCCAACGGCTATCTTCAGGTCATCGAGTGTTTGCTGGAGAAGGGGGCTTCGACCGCGCAGAGAACCGACCAAGGTGAAACCGCCTTGGTGCTTCTGGAACAGTGCAAGGCGCGGGTGGAACGCACCCAAGGCTACCTAGACGCCTCTGTGGAGGCACATTTTGAGCAGGTATAGTTGGGCGGACTTCTATACTTGAATAGTTGTCTAGAAGAACCACTTATGTGTTTACGGGCACTTTTCAGTAGGGTACTAGTAATACCATTAATGCAGCACCCAAATGCTCTGTTTTGACGAAAAAAGACGAATAAAAACGAGTAGGAACAAAATTTTTGTATGCTGACTTCTCTGGTGATTCAAGACTTACACATAGGTTCCATTTTTGAAATGAAAAAATAATCGAAATTTTCACATAGGCGGTTCTTCCAGTTTTTCCTGTAGCCAGGCTTGACTACTTCTAGGGAAGTGATGGTCTCTGTCTAACTTTAGTTCAAAATTTAGCTCGTTCTGAAGCACATACTTTCTATGTGCGATCAACCATAAGAGAACTTGGGTTTTTTCTTTATAATCCATTCAATACTTGGCGAACTGCAAGTTATCCTTGCTTGTTAGGGTTGGCTAGTCTGTTCTCTGATTATAGTCCTCTAGCGAGACACTTATTTTCCTCCTGTTAAACGTCCCCCAGCGAGATAGACTTCTATAGGCTACTGTATATCTGTCGTAATAAAATTACGATCTTTTCGATAGTTCAAATATTATTTGAGAAAATAAAAAAATTGCAGATTATTTTTCAACCTCCGATTATAGCCGCTGGGGTCGGCTCAAGGTACATTTTAGATGATTCTATGCATTTATTTTATACATTTTGATGACGTAAATTGCAATAGATTAAATTTCGAAATTTGACTTGATTTTGAGAGGTGTAATAAATAATTTGAAGGGTGCAATAAATAAGATATTTCTTGTAAATGGATTAACAAATTTGGTTTATTATCATTATAGGTGGTGCGCAAGTTACGAGTACCAGATGCTTTGTTAGGAGAAGACACCATGTTAAGTCATCCGGATGTTTCCGAGTTGCTTCCAAGCCAAACTAAAAGACCTTTACTAGATCGGAATATTCCAAGCCAACCCAAAAGACCTTTACTAGATGAAAATATTCCAAGCCAACCCAAAAGACCTTTACTAGATCGAAATAAGTGTGATGACAACATGTCAAGCCAAGCGAGGAGATCGTCATCATCAGAACGAAAGCGGCATGATTATAGAAGAGAACTCAGCCTCAGTGACAGCAGTGACGAGGAATGTGCTACAAAAGAATACCAGAAAGCCATCAGTAATCTGAGACGCCAGCAGGGGAAATTCAAGGACCTTGGAAAGCTGGGTCATGCCAGAGTGAGCCAGCGACAGAGGCAGTTTCTAGAAGACGCGGAGGTGGGAGATGATTGGCTGGAGGAAGATATGGCGAGTAGCAAGAAGAGGAAGTACAACCACGAGGAGGGGGTGCAGGAGCACAAGCGAGTGAGGAGTGGCAGGGAAGTGAGCAGTGGGATGTCGGTTAATGTGAGGAGGAAGTCAGACAGCCCCTTGAGACATTGCGATAGTGTAGAGCCCCAGAGGAAAATTCCTTCTATCCCTTCTTATAAAAGTGCAGCGTCCCAGAGAATAGTAACATCAACGCCTTCCAAGGAGAGTACAGAGACTCAGAGGAAATTCTCTTCCAAATGCTGTTATGAGAGTGCAGAGTCTGAGAAGAAAGCGCCCTCCATGTGTTCTAATAAGATTGTTGAGTCTGAGAGAAAAGCAGACAGTCCAGCAAAAAGAAACCCATTTGAACCATCGCAAGTTTTGTTCCCCGAAGATATGAATGATTGTTTAGCGATGAATGAAGTAGACTCCAGTATCGCTAGGTCACAGGAGACTAAAATGGGTCCAACTATTTCTAGTAAAAAAATTAAAATTGAATCCCATGTGTTCCTCATTCCTCTTCCAAATGAAGTTTCCTCCACGAAGATTGGTTGGTTGAAACAAGAAGCCTGTGAACGGTATTATCGAGTAGAAGGGGTGAGGCCCGTGTTGAGGATAACTACACAAGATGGCGCTCTCATTGATGATCAGGACCCCCTGGCTAGTATTCTGGAGGATCCCGTGGTGCACACTGAAGTCGCGTCCTGGATTAAACCACCTATTGTTGAACGGTATCAGCAACTATGCTCAGATAGTGATGTTCGCGTGCATCACCACTTTGAAGAATCATTAACCAGCACAGACACCTCTGTTGCCATGTTCAATATTTGTTCCTGTGCCAAGTCAACACCTACCGTCCACACGCTGTTCAAAACATTCTTGCACTGGGCCGACTTGGTAGAACTTCACCTGGCCAGGTCTCACCTACAGGACAATGACATCCAAGTTTTAGCACAGAATATGACAGGTATGACCAAGCTAGAGAAGTTGAATCTCTCCTGTAATCGTATTCGTGCTTCAGGAATGAGACATTTGAGCGAGCATTGTGCGCACTTGTCTGGACTGCGAGAGTTGGACGTTTCATTCAATCCTCTGTCCAGCGCTTGTCTTACTCACATCAACGCCATGGTAGCTGTGTGCCCTCACCTGAGCAATCTGAACCTCGCAAGTGCTCAGCTCACAGTTGTAGATTCCAGCATGAACCTGTACAATATTCGAGAGTTGAATGTGAGCCGCAACAGACTGGGTGTGCAACAAGTGCAGAAGCTTCTGAGTCTGCTCAATGCTGAGTCTCTGCTCAGTCTCAGCTTGAGTTCCACCCTGCACGCCCCAGGTCGTCCCCGTCCTAGGTCTCCCCGCAAGTCCCCCGACCTGTACCTCCCTGACATCCTGAGCATGGTGCCCCAGCCAGGAGGCATCACCAGGGAGGTCGTGCTGTTCCTCGAGCAGACAGACAGTCTCCAGGTGAACAGACTGGAGCTGAGTGATGTCGACATGAGAGATCCGGAAGCCAGCCTCTTGCATCAGGTGTTCGTCACGCGGGGGAGATCAATGCTCAAGTTGGACGTATCTTGTAACCCGTACTTGTCACACAGATTGGTTCAATCTCTGAGATCTGTTGTCATTCAGTGAAATAGAGACATATTCAATTTATACACGGTTTTCCAGGTGTCCACTGTACCAATACTACGGGCGAAATTAATGGACAAAATCGAGATCACAAGTTTGAGTCAATACTTACATTACTTACATTTCACCTTTAAAACAATACGCAAAATCTAGACTTAGGTCGACAGAGGTATAACAAAAGTGACTATTTATTTCGCCCTAAAGTAAGGTGGACTAGAAAATCCTAGAATTGTTCCCTAGACTGCCATTTGTATTTATTATTTACTGTACTTAATGATAATTTCTTCTTTCTCTTTTTTCTGCGCGTGAGATGATAAATTTATATCGTTCTTGTTAATTGGAATGAAAATAAAATACCTTTCCGTAGATTCATATAAATTCAGAATATGCAACCATCCCAAAATGCGTATAATATGTTATCTAGTGTGACTAAAAGTCTCTAAAATCGTAAGATTATTACTAACAGATTTACAAAATGACAATCAATACCATAAACTTTTAATTGTTGGAGGTATTATTTTATTCAAATTCTATCAAATGGCCAGAATCACGAAAAAATTCTCAATAATCTATTATTTCTGATGTAATTCTGTACCGAAAATGGAACATTTTTTTTTCTTCTCAAGTGCTCTTTTTGTTTTTGCCAGTGTCGATGGCTCGTTGAACGCACCGGTTCTCGTAAGATCACCGAAGTTAAGCAACGTTCAGCGATGTGAAGACTTCGTGATGCTGCCATTCCGGCCCAACCCAGGCTTGGTGATGTGGGTAGCAGGTTTCCTGCGAATGGAGGGTAACACCCCCGTCGTGATAAAGCGACGTTAAAGCCAAATTAAAAAAAGCTCTTTTGGTTGGTTTAGCTTTTATAGTTGGGAATATTGTCTTTGCTTGTTGTATAGACCAATTCTGGTAAGGTCACTGAATTTAAGCAACATCCAGCGAGGTTAGTACTAGATGATTGGCAAATCAAATACAAACTGATGCTAAATTTTCGCAGACAAGGCTGGGTATTTATTATTATTTTATTTTTATTGCTGTGCTGAACTTCTCTGACACCAAGGCCATTTGAAGCGGGGGTGTTGCTACCCTGCTAGAAACTCACAAACCAGCTATCTAAAATAACCCCACCAAGCCTGTGTTGGGCCGGGAATAGCCAGCATCACGAGGCGTTGAATTTTAATGGTCACCCATCCAAGTCCTAACCGAACCGGAAGTTGTTTAGCTTCAGTGACAGAACGAGACTCACTGGTGTTCAAAGTATTTAGGCGCAGGATTGGATGAGATTGTTGTGGGTAGTTTGTAAGTTTCCACAGTCCGTTTAGTTTGTGAAAAGCCCCGCCTTGTTAACCATTGATTTTAAAAAGACATTGATATTGAATAACTGGAAAATGAGAATCAAATAAATGACAAAAAACCTTTTTATGATGTTCTGCAGTTTCAAATGTTATCTTTATTAAGTAGCACATTCTGCATGACAGTATTGTTGTACTTTACATACAGGTGTTAAAGTTATGTTACATTTTAAATTGCATTATTGACTGCTGTGTCAGTGAATCTTTTTTAAGATTCGTTATACCAGACACAAAGAAATCTTATAAGTTAAATCCAATTCATAATCATAGTGTGTATACAATTATACATACACAATGTAATAAATAGACAAATATAAATAATTGCGATAAAAATTACAATAGCAAAAAAAATCCAATTCATTCAAATTCTAATTCTCGTGACGCTGGCTTTTCCCGGCCCCACTCAGGCTGGGTGAGGTCAATGTGAGTAGCAGGTTTGTGAGTTTCCTGCGAATGGAGGGTAAAACCCCCGTCGTGATATGACCATGGCAGTTGAAAGCGACGTTAAACCCCATTTAAAAAAAAAAAAAAAAAAAAAAAAACAAATGTTACATGTGTACTTACTGAGGCTATTAGGTTTAGTATGCATGTGTCAAAAGAAAAAATGAAAGTAATAACAGTTACACAATATACTTAACAGCAGTACGCTCAGTGTGTGTTGGGTACACTAGAATAGCAGGGTACCTAACACCCGTTAGAATACGTTAGCATGCAGAAGGTCTGGATTCGAATTCCTGCTAGATAGATTTTTCTTTTACTCAGTATTTGGATATTTGTGTTCGGTACACTCTTACGTTGAGCGCCGTGAGAAAAAAGAGTAGCTATAATTAAAGTTAAAAAAATACCACATATGTATGTGTTAGTTACTCAAACTCACACTAATAAAATTTTGCCGTTCATACTTGGGACTCAAACTACAAATGCCAGGTTATGAGTGCGCTGCCTTATTGATTGAGCTACTGGGATTAGTGAAAAGCAAACAGTAGCTGCATTACAAATAACAACTTATTTGATTATCTAAGATATCAAGAAATTAAATAATTTGCAATGATTGTGATAGCCACAAAAATTGTGACGCAATAACACTAAGAATCGTACATTTACATATTTTACTCAACACAGTTTTTTTGAGAATTTATCATGTTTGAGATACCCACTCCCTATAGTTCCTTACAGAAAATAAATATTCAGTTCAATTCAATTCTGACATTGTACAGGAGGCAGAGAAGAGGTAGTTTCATGTATAAACTAACAAGGATGGACTTTGGTTTTAATTAAAGCTTATTTCCATCAATTGAAAGGATGCCTACTACTAACATTTGGGTACTTGAATTAAATTTCAGGACAATCTTTGAAATTTGAATCATGAGACTCGGTCTTCCACTTCTCTGTAATAGAATCTTTCTCTGCTGAAGAATTCACTGGTGTGGATAATGAAACACACAGAAGTATGCTATTGGGTTCTGGCTGTGCTGGTCGTCTGATGATTGTTTGTTTTCTTGAAAAGTAATTACTATGCTGTTTGGATTTCAGAGAGCTGGCAGAGATATCAACATCAAACAATCCCATTTCCCACCTGTGGTTGAAAAAAAAAAGGAACAAAATGGGTTATGACAAAAGTAGAGTCTATTCATAAAGCATGGTATTTCCGCGAGAATTTTTTAACTAACCTCAGATATAATGGCGAAAATAGTGCCAAGTAGAAGAAATCTGTTCATTTTGCTTAAAATAAAAATGAAATGATACTATGCAAGCATATGAGACCTACTGTTACAAAAAGAAAAGAGGTGGTTCTTAGACACGTGACATTTTCAATTAAATTAGATTGACAGATCCCCTATTGATTCCCCCTTCAATAGATTAGTTCCAATAACACGCGTGTAAGAAATGTTTCTCTGAGTGAGAATTATTATTCTTGGATCTCTAAATCTGTTTCTGCCGTTTACATACTAAACAAAAAAATTTCATGCCACTTTCAACTGCATGGTCATATTTGACTGGGATTTTACACTCCATTCACAGGAAAATCACAAACCTGTCACCCACATTAACTGCACCCAGCCTGGGTCGGGCCGGAAAATCCAGCATCACGAAGTCTTCACCTCGCTGAACGTTGCTTCACTTTGGTGATCCTACGAGAACCAGTGCATTCAACGCGCCATCGACGCAGGCGACGTTAATTTAAAATCAACCAAAACTAAAGTATGCCGGTAGTAGAAGTAAAGTGGCTTGTATTTTTGAGTTATATTATTTTCTAGGGAAAATAGATAGTATTATTTTTTTTCTGTTTGTTTCTTGTTTTTTTTTAAATTGTACATTATGTACAGCGTTAACAAGAGGATGTAAAAAATTAGCATACTCACATTTAAATAAAAAGTTAACCAGACTGAAGGGGATTTCAATCAATGTAATTGGCCAGCCACCTGAATCCATCCCCATACCCTTGTCTCATCAGTACAGAACACATGAATAATTCTAACGGACGACCGCTCATTTCAGATCTTGGTGTAGCAGTCTGTGAATCAAGAATCATGTTGAATTGATTTTAAAAAAAAGTACAAAAGATATTGTACTTCAAGGGGATTGTAATGAAAAAACTGTAAAATGAAATTAAATACATTCCTAAAAAAAAATGCTTGTTTATTATATTTGAGCAGGACTTAGGGCCACATTATGAAACAGGATTAAAGTTAAGCTAAGTCAGATACATTCTCAAGTCAGAGTTTCAATCACAGTGCACTATGGCCCGAGTTAAGAGATAGTGTCCACTGATCTTAAATCTAATCCTGTTTTATAATTTGGCCTTAATTCTTTTTTCCTGACAACTCAAAATAATCTTTGTTTTGTCTATACAAAAAAAATCAATATTTAAAAATCACACAAGCAACACTTTGTGGACACTATCAAAAGATTAATTGACCAAATTTTCAAGATGACTAGTAGACACACTCGATAAGTGATAGTAAACTTTGAAGGGCTCAAAATTATCAAATTCTACATCTACAATTTGAAGAGTTGAAGTCTTTATTTGTTTGTCAAAAAAAGATGAGGGTTTAACAGCCTTTTTTATTTCATGAAACATGAGCTACTGTAGACGCTTGTGGTCTATGTTATAGCTTGCCCACCCCTTAATATGCATCCCCTCTGATGCACAAGAAGTGACACAGTACTTCCCATTTAGATGTGTTCTTAATTTGGTTACAAACAACTGTAACCAAATTAAGAACACAAATTTATTGTTGGCACGGCGATCGAACCCGGGACCTTCCGCATGGCAAGCGAGTGCTTAACCACTGAGCCAATCAAGCTCTCTTTGATAATTATTCATTTGGATTATTACTTACTTTGCCAGTAGTCATTCCATAGAGGCCAAAATAATTTCTTGTTTCATCTTCCGACGCAGCACCAGGCTTGTCAATTTTGTTTCCTAAGATGAGCACAGGACAGTTTAAAAGAGAATCGTCTGTGAGAAGACTTTGAAGCTCATTTTTACTTTCAACAAATCTTTCCCGATCAGAAGTATCAATCAGAAACACAATAGCATCAACAGCGGGAAAATAATCTTTCCATACTCGACGTGCTGAAACAAATCAATACAAAAAATGATGATAAATTTATCCAGTTTGAATCAACAAGATCTAAGAGACTTCTTTATTATTATCTGATCTGGTTGTAGAGTTTTCAGTGAAACCCTAACAATTAGCACTGCGACCTAATTAGATCTATTGTGACTAGTTGATTCTATTTAGTTTTAACGTTGTGATTGAGATAGATAGTCAGGACGGGGGTTTTACCCTCCATTCGCTGGGAACCGTACCAGTTACCCACATTAACCTCACCCAGCCTGGGTAGGGCCGGAAATGCTAGCCTCACGTGTTCGGAGGGAACAGAATTTTCTTCGAAAAGTCTGCTCCAACCGGGGATCGAACTCGGGATCTCTTGACTACGGGCAGCAGTCACAACCATTACGCCACGGAGGCTGGCTAAGAGACTTCTTTAAAAGAAAACATTTAAAAAGGGAAGGAAAAAAGTACAAGCCTCTTATCTAGAAATTTTAGCAGATATTGAAGAGATCATGTAGTAGCCAAATAATTATGTATGTCTACAGTAGAGCACTGGTAGGCAAATGGTTAACGCGCTAGTCTGGTAACCCAGGTAGTGTAGGAATCTGTTGGTTCGAATCCCACCCAGTGCATGAATTTTCCTCGTTAATTTGAGTTTATGACCACAAGACTCTGAGGATTATTTAGTAAAAAAAATGCTTTGAGCATTTACCTCGTCTGGTGGTTACCTACCACCAAAGAGTGCTATTATTATTATTATTATTATTATAATTAGAGGACAAATTACAAAACCTAAAATGTGGATGCACAATTACACAGAATAAAACTTTGACTTATTATGACTTCTTTTGTTTTGTATTCTGTAATTCCTTAATCAATCCCCCCTTCTAATCAAATGCAAAAGTATCCTCTTCACTTTGATCCAAACTATTTCTTCTACATTTACCAGACTATTTTCTTCATCACAATGCAAGCCTTCTCCTTCACCTCAATCCAAAATATCCCTTTCTGCATTCACCAAACCATTTTTTTTTCATCCCAAAAAATAACCCCGTTCGTGATGATATAGACCACCCCCCTTCACCCTAATCCAAACCACCCCCTTCACCCTAATCCAAACCACCCTTCACTCTTATCCAAACCACCACCTTCACCTGATCCAAACCATCCTTTTCACCCTAATCCAAACCACCCCCTTCACCCTAATCCAAACCACCCCCTTCACCCTGATCCAAACCATCCCCTTCACCATGATCTAAACCACCCCCTTCACCCTGATCCAAACCATCCCCTTCACCCTTATCCAAACCTCCCCCTTCACCCTGATCCAAACCATCCCCTTCACCCTTATCCAAACCATCCCCTTCACCCTTATCCAAACCATCCCCTTCACCCTGATCCAAACCATCCCCTTCACCCTGATTCAAACCCACCTTGTCAACCTAATCCAAACCATCCCCTTCACCCTGATCCAAACCCACCCTGTCAACCTAATCCAAACCATCCCCTTCACCCTAATCCAAACCATCCCCTTCACCCTGATTCAAACCATCCCCTTCACCCTAATCCAAACCATCCCCTTCACCCTGATACAAACCCACCCTGTCAACCTAATCCAAACCATCCCCTTCACCCTGATTCAAACCATCCCCTTCACCCTGATCCAAACCACCCCCTTCACCCTGATCCAAACCCACCCTATCAACCTAATCCAAACCATCCCTTTCACCCTGATTCAAACCATCCCCTTCACCCTGATTCAAACTCACCCTGTCAATCTAATCCAAACCACCCCCTTCACCCTGATCCAAACCCACTCCCTTCACTCTTATCCAAACCATACCCTTCACTCTAATCTAAACCATCCCCTTCACTCTTATCCAAACCACCCCCTTCACCCTGATCCAAACCTCCCCCTTCACCCTTATCCTAAACACCTCATTCACACTGATCCAAACCAATTCCTTTACCCATATCCAAAATGATTCACTGATCCAAATAACCACTTCAACCTTTACTTATCCATCTGAGTCTATAAGTATTGAGAAAGAATGCTTTTGTTGAAAAAAAATCTACACCAAAAATATTATAAAGTGTTTTTGTTACCTTGAGAATGGCCACCTAGGTCAAATGTGGTAAATCTCATCTTTCCAATGGCTAACTCTTCAGAGGCTGAAAATTAGGAAATAGATATACAGGGTGATTCAGAAAAGTACCGTCAAACGTTAACCACATATTCTATGGGCTAGTTAAGGAGGGGTCAACTCTATAAAAGAAAGTGCGCAAATGCCTCCTAACGGAGGTACACGCCCCTTAAAGTGTTTTTATACAATCGAAATTTTCATTTTACGGCTTAACTATTTGGGATATCGCGATATGGTAAAAAAATCACTCTCAATACTAGATGAAACCTTTCTTTTGGCATACAATTTAACATAATTCCAATTTCAGGGGCGGTCTGAGGAGGGTCAGATGGAAGAAAAAACGTTCTAACTTTTTAGTCGTTGCTTGTAATTGAATTTGGTTTTCACCATTTTAAAATCTATGTCATTGTCTACAAAAATGGTCTGAATAATTTTTCCCTCAAATTAGCACAAACGCTTGAAAATTGAAATTGAAGATTTTAAAACCGCATTACGTTTTGAAACCTATGCAACTAGCATACAATTTTAGAACAAGAATTTTCAGCCAATTCATTATTTAACAATAGATGTAAGTGGAGTAAATTGAAAACTTGTTAAATAATGAATTGGCTGAAAATTCTTGTTCTAATTGTATGCTAGTTGCATAGGTTTCAAAACTTAATGCGGTTTTAAAATCTTCAATTTCAATTTTCAAGCTTTTGTGTTAATTTAAGGGAAAAATTATTCAGACTATTTTTGTAGACAATGACATAGGTTTTAAAATGGTGAAAACCAAATTCAATTACAAGCAACGACTAAAAAGTTAGAACCTTTTTTCTATCATCTGACCCTCCTGAGACCGCCCCTGACATTGGAATGGTGTTAAATTTTGTGCCAAGAGAAAGGTGCTATTTAGTATTGAGAGTGATTTTTTTTTTTTTTTTTTTTTTTTTTTTTTTTTTTCTTATTTATTTAATAACAGGATACATATACAAAGGTATTTTTCCTAAGCTAAAGCTTCTAAGAAATTTTTTTACCACATTGCGATATCCCAAATAGGTAAGCTGTAAAATGAAAATTTCGATTGTTTAAAAACACCTTAAGGGGCGTGTACCTCCGTTAGGGGGCATTTGCGCACTTTCTTTTATAGAGTTGACCCCTCCTTAACTAGCCCATAGAATATGTGGTTAACATTTGACGGTACTTTTCTGAATCACCCTGTATATATATTAGAGATAAGAAAAGATATGTATTTTAAAACTACATATAAACTGGATTTACATGATAAATGGGGTTGACTAACATTTATAATAAAATTCTGGCTAAGGGCAGAAATATTTTCATCAAATTTCAAATATTTACATTGAAGTGACTAGTAGTATCACTTAATAACATTATAGAAAAAATGTTTAAAAAATTACAAACAGACCTACAAAGTGATCCTAGCTGATCAAAAACCAATTGGTTAAACTCACAATTCCTAGAATTGCAAGGGTAATGAGCCCACTACTAGTCATTATAAGTACAAGTAACTACTCATTTTTCCTCACAAAGTATGTGTGGCCCACAAAAATCCAGAGTAGAAATATTTCTACCCAGCTGGGATTCAAACCCAGCTCACTGTGCATGTGCATACAAGCCTAGTGTGCTACTCAACTTGGCTATACTACAGTACTAGATAAAACAAGAAATTTTAAAGCAACTTTAGTTTGAACTGATTGAAGGACAAATACTCACTTGGGTGAAGTGTAGGGACAGGTTGTGCCAGTCTATCGTCCTTGAGCATATGTAATAATGTGGTCTTTCCAGCGTTGTCTAATCCTAGAAACAACAGTTTGCCTGACTTTGTCCATAGACCTAGGTATCCTAGTACACCAGTGAACCAGTCCCATATTTGAAACATGTTGTCTTTTACTATCAATGAGATCTCTGAAACAGGAGGTTTGTTTTTAGGACATAAATTAATAATAAAATAATACTGTTGGTGATTTTGATTTTATTCTTTAATTTTAACCTTTTTATAAATAAAATAAGCCACCTTTTAAATTGAAAGGAAGACTTTCTCCTGGTATTAAACAATTAAACATATTATAAGTATTTTGTGTTATTAAAATTTGTCTTTCATCATTAGACCAAGTACACAAAATACTTATAATATGTTTTAATACCAGGAGAAAGTCTTCCTTTCAATTTAAGAGGTGGCTTATTTTATTTATAAAGAGGTTGAAATTAAAGAATAAAATCAAAATCACCAACAGTATTATTTTATTTGTATAATTGAATGCATATCTCATAAAATAATCCATGTTACAAATTTTGGAAACCATTTTCCTTTGAAAATAATGATCTGAAAGGTGTTTAGAACACTTAGCTTCAATTTTTTTTTTGGTAAATGTTTTTATGATTTTTTTTAAGGTATGTATTCTAAACCCCCCTCAGATAATATTATTTTCAAGTAGAAGAGATTTCTAAATTTTGTAACATAGATTGTTTTAATGTAATGCCAATGAGTAATTACCGAAAATGAGTAATTACCTAGAAATATTGAACTCTTTATTGTTGATTCTTAAGATTTCTACTATCAACTCTACACCATTTCAATCATGGAGCAAATCTGAGGTTTTCTTGCTTGACATTTCATAATCAAACAACCTACATCAATTTGTTGATTAAAAATAATCACATGCAACTAATCACATATGAATGCCTACTTTGCTTTTAAACTATTGTAATACTATAATCTTCAACTTATCTTGCAACTGCACATATTAAATAATCTTAATCTTTAAAATTCTGTAGAACTCTTTACAAGTGAATGTATAAAAACATGCACATTCTTGTTCAGTGATAAGAAAAATATCATAACCTTGAAACATAAGAACATGGGAAGAACATATTTTACTAGGTCAATACCACAGGTTAGCACACACAGTGGATTTGAGCAAACAAAAGCATAATAGAAACAATAAAATTAGAACACCTTTGTGCTGACTCATTGGTTTTTGAGAAATTTCCTTGTCACACTGAGTGTTCATTGTGAAATATTTAACAAAATAAATAAGTAACTCACACAAAGACACAGCTCAACAAAGTAATATCAAGAGCATAACCAATTCCTTGCTTAATGGAGGAGTTAATTTTTATTTGCTAAATATTACATTGCTCTTCATTACATAATTAGTTGTATTAGCAAATAGGTACTTAAAAGTTTTGAAGTGCTTTTGACTATCAGTGACAGTGATGTCATAATAGGTCAATACAGCTCCTTGTAGTGTTACAGCACCCGGAGGGGTTATGAAATCCAGGTGGTGTTACAAAAAGCCCCAAAGTCTTTGAAACTGATTTTTATTACTGAAATTGACATGGCAAAAGACTGTATGAGTTTATCAATGCTATCAATGTTATGTATACATTAGTACTTACAGAAAAGCTCTTCTTCTCTAAGAATGAAACCGCTCTTAACAAACTGTTGAACACAACACACAATCACAGGATACTTTTTTAAAAAATTGATTGTTGCAGAGGCCTGATAGATGTAAGACTGGTTCTTATACTTTTTGTTTTTTAATATAAGTAGTCAACTGCTTACAAGTAAATTCAGTCTTGATGATTTTTTTGGATTACATGTCAAGAGAATGCACGATTAAAAGTTTAATTCTTATCATTACTTCAATTTATCACAAATTAATAGGATAATAACTATTTAAATTTGAAAATACTAGATTAAAGTTAAAATATTATAATGTAATTTTATTTATGACAAATTTCCTATATTTCACTCAGTTCAGAGGGTACAAGACAGAGATATGGGGTAGGGGGGTAGGGTACGTGATGAGTTGTGTGTTGTTTAAATTTTTGGTTACAAAATGTTGACGTGGAGTTCACTGGGCAAAAAGAACGAGTTATCTAAAAAAGGCGGCTCAAGAAAAAATGTACAGACCTAATTCCCCTGATTTTTTCGAGTGACTGCTTTGTGGTTGTTTTTTCTAATGCCGGGCGGGTATGAAGGTGTGCCTGATATGCATGTCACTGTAGTGCTACTGTGGTTGTGACTTGTGACAGAAAAAGATCAAGAGCATAATCTTGTTTATGTTACGTTTTGAAAATTCAATTATTCAACCAACGTACCTATGCGTAGTTGCGCAGTGCGCACACACAATAATGACAAATGTAATGTATGTACCTATAAATAATACTAATTAACTAATTATGAACTATGGAATTTCCTTTTTTCGGAACTTCTAATTCTACCTAGAGCCCTTGAGGATTTCTAGAAGATTTTCCTATTTTGAATTTTAAATTATTCAGGTTCAACAACATACCTAATACATCTGGATGGATGACTCAGTAATTTTGTGAAGGTCCATTTTTTCTCATTTACATACCTAATAGTTGTTCTTGGCCAAACTAAGAATTTCTTTATTCAGGTGTTCGAGATAGACGTTTCGGGCGAGAATCGAAGGTTCGGCCATACAATACTCTTCTTCTTTTACTCTGTCTTATCCCGCTCAAGCAGGGTCGACGTTGTTCAACCTATTGGTTGAGGTTGATTGGTTTTGGCACATTTTTTTACGGCTGGATGCTTTTCCTAACGCCAACGATTCTATTTGATTTAACGTCCTGGATTAGGACGGGGGTTTTACCCTCCATTCGCTGGAAATCGTACCAGCTACCCACATTAACCTCAACCAGCCTGGGTAGGGCCGGAAATGGCAGCCTCACGTGTTTGGATGGAACAGAAAGTCTGCCCCAGCCGGGAGTTGAACTTGGGAACTCGGGACTACGGGCAGTAGTCACAACCATTACGCCACGGAGGCCATACAATGCTCTACAGACGTAAAAATGCTTCGAATTGAACACACTACTTTAATACACACAATCAAAATCATCATAGGCATGGCCGAAGCTATGGACTGCCGGCCAGACTCGAGGCTTTCTCCAGAAATTGAGGTATTTTGGCGAATGGTGAATTGAGGTTTCTCGCTCATCGTCTTGTGTTTAGTTTTCCCAGTTTCGAAATATTCTAGGAGTCTCTGCGCTGTGGTCAAGTGCTCCCGCCTATTGCTACGAGCACTCAGTCCCCGTGATTCGAGATATTCTGGCCGGCGGGATAAACGACAGGATCACTGGACGTTTCGAGCGAGAGTAGAAGGTTCGGCCAGAAACTGCTTCTACAGCCAAAACGGTAATAGATAACCAAAATCTGACGAGAACTCGACTACACCACTTGAAAAATTCTTCAGAGGCATGGCAGAAGCTATGGTCGCCATGGACTGCTGATGCCGTCTAGACTTGAGACTCTACGCTTCCGGGGGCGTTCGTCCCACCGGCCAGAATATCTAGAATCACAAGGACCTTGTACTGATGTACTCGTAGCGGAAGGCGGGAACACTCGACCGCAGCGCAGGGTCAGAGTGACTCGTCAGACCCAGCAGAGTCAGACTTCGAACCAAGCGGGGAAACGGCTACTCAGCTTGGTAGTAGACCTTGAAATTGAGCAAGCCAAGAAGACTTTAGGTTTAAATCCTCGATTATCCGGCAAAATACTTCGATTCTTTTCACAAGAAAGCCTCGAGTCTGGGTTGGCTTTATTTTAGTTATGATTATGACCGATAAGAAAATCAAGAGTACACTATAACACGGAAATTTATGTATTTTTCTTTCCAGTCTACTGATGTCACTTTTTATCACCTAAAGGCCCTATATTAAGCCGCGACCCTAATGAGTGCAGTTCATTTTGTCTTGCAACGTTTCGCAACATTCTGTCGTATGTATTTGGAAATGTTGCAAAGCGTTGCGAAGTACGTTTAAATTCGGGATCTCACTCGTTGCGAAATTTGTCTCGAAACGTAAAGCAATATTTTGTGTCAAATTTAAAAAAGGAAAGGTTGCAAAACGGGGTTTAATTTGATTTGATAATAAAATTCCTAGAGGAAGAGTAGAGCATGAAAATTTGTGAGACAAAATGTGGGAAGCAGTGGGATCCCAGTTTCAGACCAGGATCTCATCGGACTGAGTGCAATATTTTGTCTTGCAACGCGACCCAGCTTTTCAAAACGTTTCGTGCTCCGCTCTTCCTTTAGAATCAAATGTGATTGAATATCACTCACTAAAACACTGCTTCGCAACGCTTTGCAACAGTATTTTTGCAACATGCAAAATTTGACAAAATGTTAGAAAACGCTTTGCAACAAAATTGACTTCATCTAAAGGAAAAGCGGAACATGATTGAACAGTTTCACAACGTTGCAAAACAAAATATTGCACTCAGTGGGATCATATCTACTAATATGTGGTGAGTATGACCATAATAGATGTTTATACATCACTATAATTATAATCTAATAAAGGTTGATACGATAGAAGTAGGTACGTACTAATGATGCTAATAAAATGATTATCAAGAGCCGCATTTTCAAGATTGTAAAACATGCCTGTGCTAATTTCGTCCAATCAAAAGTTCTAAAATGTTACCAACATTTTGTTTACAATCCGTATAACGTATAAATCTGTGGTATATAAAACAGCGAGCAAATCTGTGATGAACACAAAACAACGAGTAAAAAATACACAATCAAAAATCAAAATATAAACAAAAATATTTTCCATCATTTTTTTTCTCAAAGGAGGACTGAGGTCCAAAAGTTAGTTCCTGCCGTCTCTAGGTAAGTAAGATTTATCCTGATTTATCTCCTGAATCCTACTATAAGGCAAGTTTTGGAAGTTCAGATAATGCTACAGTAAGTATGGGGAACTTGTGCGTCTTTGCTCTAGACCGAAAGTCTGACTTTCCTACCTGTGACAGAAACTAAACTATTATGAGCCACTCAGGCGCTGGACACTGAATAATAATGAACTGGTTAATTTACCTATTATCATTGAGATGGTCAGAACTTACGGCAAATTTTAATTGGGAGAGAGCAGAGATAGACCCAGAGTAAAAGCTCGGCTAGGAAATTTTTTCAACTATACCGTCGGTGGTCAGCCCTGCTGAAAGTTTTCAAAGTTATCTTTAAGTTCCTGGCCTTTGAGTAAATGTTGTCCTAAAAGATAAATTTTAAACGTTATCATCCCTCTTCTAATATGTTTAAGAGAACATAAATCTTGACTACAACATAGTATGTTCTGACTGTATAATGTCAATCCTGCCCCTGTAAAATCCACTAACATAGCCTCAGACGTTATCTATGTTTTCCTATTAAAATTATCCACAATTTTTTCCTTCTCATAGGATAGCTTGGAAAGAGTAGCTATTCAACTTAAGTACTGTCAAACCATGATATCATCGACTCAGATATTATAGAAACCTTTTTATACTGGATTTTTCTCTCTGACCCTTGGGTTCTATTATATCCAGGTTCAACACATATTTACAAGAATTTGTGCTACTTCACGCTTTTTAGACACTTCTTGACTGTAAGACCCTACTATTTCTCAAGGTCCTCATCTAGTGCATTCTACACAATATTTATGTATTTCTCATTTGTCTTTTCAGGAAAACTTTTTCATAATGGTTAAGAAGCCAGCTACCAAGAAAAAGCCTCTAAATGAGGTTGTTACAAGAGACTACACCATTCATTTGCACAAGAGGCTACACAAAGTTGGATTCAAGAAGAGGGCCCCCAGAGCTATCAAAGTAGTGCGTGCTTTTGTAAAGAAACAGATGGGAACTGAAGATGTGAGAATTGACACTAGGCTGAACAAGCACATATGGAGCAAAGGAATCAAGTGAGTAACAGTTTGTTATCTATTATGGATTTTGTTTTATTTTAATCCCAATTTAAGATTTGCTGGAACCTCACACAGCAGCTACTAAAATTAACCTCACCCAGCCTGAGTTCTGGGAATAGTCAGCATCATAAAGGTTTTAATTTTAATGGTAACTCATCTAAGTTGTTGTTCTGTTTGTAACCAGCTGGGCTACAGCTGGAGGGGGGTCTCCAGCCAACTTTATTTCAAACTTGGCTTGTGCCGAACCACAGTAAACTTGCAGGCAGGGCTGCGGAGCCGGAGCTAAGGAGTCGGAGTTATGCAATGTTATGCAAACCTATGAACAAAATTTTACTCGTTTAAGCACAAACTTATTCAATATTGACCAATTAGATATCAATTTTTTTTTATTATTTCTCAAAAAATAATGAGTGGTTTTTTTTATTTATTATTATTATTATCTATTAAAAATACAGTAGAAATCGTTTATAATGAACTTCAAGGGACCGGAAAGATTTGTTCCTTATAGCCGATGTTCACTATAACCGATATATTGCCTATAAGGAACAAGTTCACTATATCCGATATGTATCGCTTGTAGAGAACAATGTACGTTATAAGGGAACTTCGTAAGACATGAAAAATGTACAATTATGTATGAATGTAGGTACAATCATAATCCACTAATTCAAAATCTGAAACAATACTAACTTTGAGGTGCTAATAAAATGATCTAAATTAGACAGGTCACTCATCTACTCCTTGACAAAGACCTGCATAACTAAACATGGTTTCTGTTTTACTCACAGAGCATCAAAATGAATTTTGTACGTTATAACCGATAGAAAGTAGCCACGGGACTTGAGAATTTGTTCGGTAAAGCCGATATTGTTCCTAATAGCCGATGTTTGTTATAAACGATACTAATATTAATTTTCCATAAGACTCCAAGGGACCGGAGATTTTGTTTGCTATAGCCGATTGTTTGTTATAAACGGTGTCGTTATAAACAATTTCTACTGTAAATAACACTACTCCACCACATCCACTATTCCAGCACCATCCTCAAATCTAATGTAAATAATGTTCTTATGTACAATAAAATACAATACAAAATCTAAAATGTACCTAAGAGTTATTAATTTGTGATTTAATGGTTCTAGATAAGGGGAAAAGTTATAGAACATAATGTAAGTGTTTAAACACATTTTTCGATACAACCAATGATAGGTATTCAGTTTATACTAATATATACATTTTGTATTCAAATAAGATGCACATTACTGGAGCCGGAGCCAGTTTTTTTTCTCTTAGCTCCAGGAGCTGGAGCCGGAGCTAGAAAATAATACAAAGAGGAGCTGGAGCCGGAGCTCAAATTTTTTCCGCAGCTCCGCAGCCCTGCTTGCAGGAGAATGATTTATTGATATAAGCTCCGTTTTGCAAGATCTTTCAAACAAGATATAAATTGACCTATTCTGCTGATATTAGTTTCTGATATTGTCAGCCAGCTAGACAACCAGCAGGCAAAAGTTTAACTAATAAACATAATATCAACTTGTAAATTACTGTCATCTAGTATTCTAGTTATAGGTCAGAACATAGGGATGTTAGCTGGGACTGACAACCCTGTATCTTGAAGCTCTATTCATTGTTTAACCCATGAGTGGTTACATTCTGCTGATGAACACAAATGGTGATTTTTTCTCACCCTGTGTTCTGCTGTTTTCCTTTCCCATTGAAGAAAATAACTGATTTTTTTCAAAGAATTTGTTATTCTTTGAAAAGATTCCAGCAAGTTTATTTTCCAATAGAACCCAGTTTGATCCACAATTTTGGTACTTATTTTTCTTATATTATTTTTTCTTGCAAACCTTCAAGTTTGTTTTTTTACAACAAAAATGTTTTTTTTTTTTTTTTTAATTTATACAGTTATCAAAAACTAGTAGGTAACTAGTAGTACCTTAGGTACCTACGTAATATTATAATTTTGCTGGTCACAATGTGAAAAATATACTCACCTTACAGACGTCCATGGCTATTTGATTGCCTCAGGCAACTGAGATACAATGTATGTTGGCAATCCATTATGAGCACAAAGTAAAACATATTTAGAACAGCTACTGAGAGACCCATCAAGTTTTCGCCAATAATTACGAAGTTTTTACATTTATGCTGACAGGGTGAGAATAATTCCCTATAGTTGACCACTCACGGATTAGTGAAGGGTTTATTTAGATTACAATACATGTTATTATAAAATAAATATTTTGTTGAATGCAATAATGGTGGGTAGTTCACTGAAATATGTTGCCATAAACTTCTTTCAATAAAACTTTTAAATTAAAGTCAGTCAGTATATCAGTATTTTAAACAGAAAAGTGAGAAGTTGTACTAGATGTACATGAATATCAGAACATACCTGGACAGCTGTTTCGAGCTTATTTGCTCTCATCAGCAGGTAATAGTTCTGAATATCCATGTCACAAACTAACCTCTCTATTTTAATCAGTATAAACAGAAAAGTGAGAAGTTGTACTAGTGCCATAAGATATACTGTTCCACTTAATATTTTGAAGTTGGTCCATGTCCAGCCTGACTGGGGCAGTGTAGGGAATTTTTTTATTGCTGAAACTCAATCCCCTAAAAAATTCAGGAATCTGGGTTTTTTTCTTTTTCCTCAGCCTTTTATGTTTTTAATCAAGTGAGATTTGCAGTGTACCACAAATGCAAATGATGTCTCATAATTTATTAATACTGTATTGTTTATGATTTCAGGAGTGTCCCATTCAGAGTTCGTGTAAGATTATCAAGGAGACGAAATGATGATGAAGACTCTCCCCACAAATTGTTTACTCTTGTCACCTGGGTCCCTGTACCAACATTCAAAGAACTACAGACAGAAAATGTAGATGCTAGTGCTGATTAAACTTCCCCTTGTATTTTTGTTGATAAAAAACACTTGTATTTTTATTTCATTTGAGATATTCTTATTACATATGGTTATGTTCGTGTTCTAATCTCAGATTGGTGACACTAGTACCAAAAGTATTTGTCAATTTAGTGCTAGTGGGGTGATACCAAGATTGGCAATGTTTTTCTCAAAATGAGGTTTGGTGTTTTCAAATTTATTATTTGCCGACTATTTTTTTTATTTTTTATTATTTTGTAACAAAAACAAACACAATAATTCTGATTTCTAATATTAGAAATTTATTGGTAGTAATACCTATAGGTTACTGTGACAAATTTCAAGATATAAAGGAGTTTTACATAATAAAAAAAAAACACACACACAAAAGGAGGAGACATCTTCTCCCATTTTAGCTAACCAAAATCGTTTTATAAAATTCTTGCTTCCATTTCTTTATTCCTAGTTAAGTTTTCATTTGATTATCTTGAAAGTACCAAAAATGTATTTTTCTTTCACAAATGGTGGGAAAGCTAAACTTGGAAAAAAATGGACATGGAATTTTTTTTAATCAAAAAGAAAAATGCAGCTTTTAATGTCAAACATTCAAAATGTCAATTGATATTGGGGCCAAACCGAGTTTTTGTGTTTTTTGATAAAAGTGGTTGTTAGGGTCCAAAAAAAGGATTAATCATTTGAACTTAATTCACATATATATCCGAAACAACTGCTCTAAATAAACATAAAATAACTTTTTCAGGAGGAAACAATTGAGCAGTAGTTTAAAATTGAATCTACAGAATTTGACACTTTGTTTAGGGTCAGCTAGAATTTATTTATAGTGAGAAGTTTATGGGACATATTTATGGGACATGTAAGTAAATAAAAGCTAGTACCTGAGTAAAAGCCACCTCTGATGTATTGTAGTACTTTATAGGAAAGGTCAGATTCAGTTATCCTATTTCAATAAGTTCAAAAATGTGGGTTTGAAACCTCACTGGGATATGATAAATTATATTTCCATTTAAGAGTTTTGCCACATAATAATACATCTTTGGCTTACTGCTGGAATAATGAGACTTTAACAGTCCTTAATGGGCAGTAAAAATAAGGGAATATTATTATACTGCGAAGATTTTAAATAGTTTTAGGAAGAAATAGTTTAGTTGGTATTATTACTTCCATTTGTAACAAATAAACTACAAATTATAAAAAAAAACTTACATTACTAGTTTCAGGAGTCTAAAGCAAATCTCATGGATAGCAAATCAAAAATTTTATATTTACAAAGCTAAAAAAAAAAAAACAGAGAATAATAAACATTAAACACACAAAAAATGTATACACACATGATACTCAATCACATTCAAATTCCAACCCCAGAAAGAAGAAGAAAAAGGGAATGTCAGATGCAAAAAGACAAGTCATAATAAATCACTAGGCTAGGTGAAGGCAAATGACAATGTCCAGTACACTTATGTTGACCCAGCACTTGAAGTATTCTGTCACTTCAAGCCCATCAGAGGGGAGCCATATTATGAAATGGACAACACTGGTCACAAGCATCTACAGTACCTGCTGTTTCAGGGCACAAGTGGCTATGAAACAGATTTTTTTTTATTTGATGAATGGCTGTGAAATATGTTTAAAAAATATTCACTGAATGATTTGGAACTGATCAATGTTGTTTGGATAGTTTGCATAGATGATAGAGGTTTCATTCTGACCATTCTGTTGATCTAGAATACCTCCAGAATCTGAAAGAAAAAGTAAAATAATGGTGATAAAATATGCAGTCTTATAAGTAATAAGGTCTTTCATAATACTAGTTGCCATTCCAAAAATAACACAAGGTACAGAGTTTTATTGATCATTGCAAAAGACTGAGGCTGATAGAACTCAATCAACATTTATCCCCATGTCCATCTTCTTCTTTTACTTAGTCTTTTGCCAATCCTAATTGGAGTCAGCATTATTACTCATGGTTGAGAAACAAATCAGAGTGCAATCCACACTAAATTATTATATACCTGTTGATTATTGTCAACATGAATTTTTACTAAGAGTTCTAAATCCAAACACTTACTCTGAAATACATCCTCTACACTTATTTCTTGATAAACTTCACAGTTCACAGATTTTTCACCCTTGGTAGCTTCTCGGTACTTCAGCAAATAAATCTTCAATGGTTCTACATAACTGTCAAATCCAAGTGCTGACAGAGAAAATAAAATGTCTTCACCATTGATGGTTTTTTCGCTTTTCCAGATGACATCGGTCTGAGGCTTCACTTGTGATGAAACTGATGAACTCTGAGACACATTCTTGAACACACTCTCTTGCATCTTTGGCTATCTGCAAAGTAAAATTGGATCACATAGACAAAAAAAATATGCTACTTTATATCAAATGGCTTGTAACAGTTCACATTTTTTTCCCTTTTCAATAATTAACTTGGATATGGATATGCACTAACTAAATATTTAGAATATGTACTACCTACTAACTAAATAATTATATTTGAGATATTGTTAATAATTTACCTTTCCAGAATCTGGGATGGATTTCTTCATGATTTTGGCAACATTAGCAATAGGTAAAAACCTATCCTGTTCACGTAGTGGCATTCCAGGTTTTATGTCATTACCTTGATTTGAGTCATCAGTGTTATCGGCACACAACAGTTCTTCTGAAAGTTAAGAAAGACATGCAACTAAAATTAATTTTTGTCTAGTTACTGAGTTCATACAAGTATATTCATTATAGTATATCTAGATCCTGTTTCATGAAAGAATCCATAGAAACACCCAAAGCTCTCTAATGACAAAAGAAATTCAATTTGGCTTAATCTCATATTCACTCAAATTCAATTGTGAAATCACAAAGGTAACACTGTTATTTTTGAGATTTGACACAATTAACTACATTTTTACTTTCCTTATCCTGTAGAAAGGAAAGTAATGGAATCCCCCAAATTTTTCAATAGTCAATTTTCAGTGTCAAAACACATTTTTGGTAGGATTTTACACACTGAAATACTGAATTTCAAAACATCAAACCTCAGTTTGAGTGGAACCTTCTCAAATCACAGTTTCACTCCACTAGCTGTAATTTGACACACTTTTGGAACTAGCATCACCAATTGGAGATTTGTAGCCAATCCATGTTTTTCCAGTTTGATAGACCTGACCTTAATATTAAAAAATGGTTCTACAGATCTTGAGAAACACAAAACTGGGAATTGGGAATGTTAGTTCCAAAAGGATTGGTCAAATAAGCACTCGTGCAGGAAATTGAGGGTTTTGCCACCTTGGTTTGGCGAGCAAAACCATTGATTTACTGCACTAGCTTCCCCTAGCTTTTGGATAATTAACATTCCCAATCCCGGTTTTCTGTTTTTAAGGTGTTTTTCAAGGTCTGTAGATCCGGTCATAGATTTACAACTTTGAGTTATTTTTAAAACAAGACCCTAGAGTTCTTCAGACACTTATTATATGATGAAGAGTTTATGGAGTTGTTCACCATTCTTGATATGTTTTAGATTCTTCTAAAACTTACCCTCTATGTCATCAGACTGTACAATGTATCCTGAGAAAGCATTGGAGATTTCATCTCCACTCTCAGCGTTATCCATGGTCCTGCAAAAGATTCCTTATGAATATTAAAATCCAATTGGTGTTAATGAGGTCTGAGGGAAACTTTTCAGCAGCAAAACCTTTAGATTTCTACTTTTCCGATTTTTTTCCCCAAAACCCAATAAAATCAAAACAATATTATTAATAATAAAAATTATTTAAAGTTTCCCGGCAATCAAATGTAGTATTTTTTGGCTGACGCTAGGGGTCGTCCCCGTCGAAATTTAGTAAACAACTTTTTATTACGCCAAATTTTTAAAATTTGGGTTTCTGGGATTTCGTTCTTTACCTACTTTTTTTTCATTATCAATTTTCCAACTCCAACCTTTCCATGAAATTTTCAACTTAATCCTGAAATAGGATGCTTGAGACTTTAAAACCATCTTACTCATGCTAATAAAGCCTTTCAAAGTGAATTTAAACTTTTGTTTTGTGTTTATGATTTAATAATGGCTCCCAAGTTAAGGATCATTTCGAAGCTCATTGAGGTAAAAAGATTTTCATGTTCATTTGAACATTCAACAGTATAATCATTGGATACGTATTTCACACCACTCCAATTTCAATAAATCTTCCGGTATGGACATAAATTCTTTCGGAAATTCTCTGGGAAGAAAATTTCTTAAGATTGACATTGACACATGCCACATCACTATCAAATTTCTTGTTTGGCCACACTTGGTTAATCCTACATCACTGCCAAGATTTACAAGGTGGATTACTTTTTAGAACCAAGTGGCACACTTTTGATTTGATCATAGCATTACCTACCACAATAAAATCAGTCTGACTATTGTTCTTTACATTTATTTTACTGGAGATGTTGAAGGATTTCTATATGGAGGGGTGAGAAACATAGTGGTGTAAGTCCAAAAAAATTAAAAATGGGTTCATGTTAAAAACTAACTCCCCAGGCCGAGTTCTTTTCAGAAAAATACTGGAGTAAGTACCCATTTTATAAGCGATACACTATGTTTCTCACCCCTCCATATTATGAAACATATTTTTATATATAATTTGGGTTTAACGTCGTTTCAAAGTTTATATCCATGGTCATATCATGATGATGGTGTTATCCATCATTTGCAGGAAACTCTTAAACCTTCTACCCACATTAACCTCACCTAGTCCGGGTTTGGCTGGAATGCCAGCATCATAAAGTCTTCTCCTCGCTGGATGTTGCTTAACTTCGGTGATCCTACAAGAACTAGTGCATTCAATGCACAATTGACACTGGAAGTCCTCAATTTCATTTTGTTGAGGTATCCATCCTACCCAAGAAAAGGATCATGAGAAGGGTTTATTTATTTATTTAGAAACTCTTTATTAGTAGAACATATATATACAGACAAATAATGGTAAAAATTAAATATAAAATTGACAATATAAATAATATAAACAAGAAAAAAAAAAAAAAATATATATATATATATAATTATATACAGGGTGTCCCGTATACAGATGCAAATATTTTGAGGGTAGGTTCAGCCCACCGTGGACTATCATATGAGCGAAACTTGCAGTGGGGCATTTTGCTTCGTTAAAGAGTTATGGCCAAATCCCTGTTTTCACGTTTTTAAAGAAATGATAGCCAGTATGTAATTTTTGACTTCATGTATGGATAGTCATGCATATTTCCCTTGAAATGCAGTTGGTTGCATAAAAAAATATTGAAAGACCAGAGAGATATTTAATCATAAGTTCAATACTTTTCTAAAATTTGATTTTTCCCTGTTTTCCCTTTCGTGAATTTAGAGTACTTCTACAATTGCAATTCTGCGTATCACTAGTTAAAAAAATACCCTATTATGTTTAGTTTTATAAAAAAGAAAGCCCATTTATATTACTTTAAAGATCATGGAACGCAGTACACACAAAGCTCAAAAAACACTTCTGAATCATGATGGAAAATTCAAAGTTGGCTGAATTTTAACAGAATTGGCGCGTAATTTGAGGTATAAATACACTACTCTGGGATGTTTAACAGAGGGAAATTGATCATTCACAGTGGTCGGTCGGTGTGAACTTTTATGTGAATGGGGTTACGCAATCACGAAAGCAGCAACCAGTGGTGTAATTATGGAAAAAGAATACACATGGAGAAAGACTCTGCGCTACCAACAAAAATTATGATTTCATTTTTAGAAGTAAAATTAAAAATATCATTTTTGTGTTTATCACAATCATGATATCAAAAACATAACAAATAGTGCCAAAAATTAACCTTGGTTAAAACTCGAACATCCAACCTTAAGGTTACTATTATTATTAATACTTTAATTTTATTTTATAAACAATTGGACCAAGCTTTATTTACATTTTTTTTTACAATGAACATACCCTGGAAAACAGGTAACAATTTGTGAAATAAATATAAACAAAGACTGATCAAGGGTGGTGATACATGTTTGTAGTTTATTGATAAACTACAAACATGATACATTCTGCAACACAGGACATGAAATGAAAAGAACCCAAAAAAATATGTAGCAAACCAAGGGCGAGGTTTAAAGCTTGTGGCTTTCTCTTCCACTGAACAAATTGATCGCCTTGTTATTTTAACTATTAGATTTGATTGATATAGTTGGTTAATAGAACTAATTGTACTCAGAAAATTTTCATTTATAACATGCAGTTGGCACAAAAATAGTCACACAGACCGCTTCAGGCATCGAGTGTTCTTCAAAATGCAATAGCGCCCAGATTCAAAATTTGAAAGATGTGTTTCTCTCCTTCTGGTACCGTTTGATAAGGCGTATCTCATTTGTTCCTTCACGCGTTTGAAAGAACTTTGTATTTATTGAAACAAAATAGCAAAGGGTATTTTTTTACCTAGTGATACGCAGAATTGCAATTGTAGAAGTACTCTAAATTCACGAAAGGGAAAACAGGGAAAAATCGAATTTTAGAAAAATATTGAACTTATGATTAAATATCTCTCTGGTCTTTCAATATTTTTTCATGCAACCAACTGCATTTCAAGGGAAATATGCATGACTATCCATACATGAAGTCAAAAATTACTTACTGGCTACCATTTCTTTAAAAACGTGCATCGATCTAAGTGACCTCTAGACCTGTGGGAAAAACAGGGATTTGGCCATAACTCTTTAACGAAGCAAAATGCGCCACTGCAAGTTTTGCTCATATGATAGTCCATGGTGGGCTGAACCTACCCTCAAAATATTTGCATCTGTATACGGGACACCCTGTATACATACACATGTCCTAACTAAAGGGCAGGGTTATTTCCTATGGCAATCTCTTCCACCCAACCAAGGGTTCACTTTGATGATTAAAATGCCAATTTAAATTGATGACAAACTTTTTCACACCATAAAGACAATTGCACACATAGCTATATGACAGATATTGTAGTGGTGTAAATCCACAGAACATTTTGCTGGCCATGTATGTTTTAAAAATTAATGGAATGGTAAAATCTTTATCAAACTATCTCACAAAGAAAGAATGAAAGAAAGCAATGAAAAACAAATGAGCAAGAAAGAAAGAACTGAAGTATTCAAACATTATGAATGAGGGCTATATATTTCAACCTTTGGCGGTAGAGACTATGGGTGCATGGAGTGTTGTCTCAAAGGAATGCCTGGGCCAACTGAGTGTGAAATTGTTAAATAAATGGGTGAACCCCAATCTAAACAATTCCAAAGAATTGGTCTGACCACTCAGAAGGGTAATGCTACATGTATCCTTGGGTCAATACCAGAAGGTTATGGAATGGAAGAAGTTTTTTATTTATAAATAAATAAATATAGCCTCACATAAATGTGTAGTTTATGGGGCTTAATACTGCAATTATTGGCCATGATGTATTATAGTTCACCTTCTTATGTGTTCAGCCCATGCCAATTTGATATGGATTATAGTATTCTGTTCACTAATAAATTACAAATCCATATTCATAAGTGAAGAATTGTTGAGTTGTTTTCCGTAGAATTCTGTCCAAATATAAGTTTGTTCCAACTCATGAGCTCATGTTCCTGCAAGTGTATTTGTAGATATTTCATATTGGAACAGCAATGTACAGTTGTACACATATATTAATAGAATAAGACACAGGAAACTGATACAGCTGTGAAAAATCACTCAAAAATCAATTTTCAAGGTAGTTTGTCTTCACTTTTTTGTCCTCAGAACCTTGATTGTCAATTATCTTGTAAACCATAACAGATTTCAAAAAAAAAAAAAAAAAAAAAAAAAAAAAAAAAAAAATAGGTAAATAATGTTCCTAAGAAATTAACCTTTTATTATTATGAACTTGGGACCTAGGTTACCTTATACCTATTACAACCAGAAATTGATCATTTCAATTTTTATTCACTTTCAGCGCCTAGAAAAAGTAAAGACTTCAGGACAAATAGGAGGTCTGTATGGAGTCCAAAATCAAGATACAGTCTATCTCATAGGTTTTCATCTGAGACCAGAAGTTACTGAGACGAAAGCAGAAGACGGAAGTTTTGTGAAAAAAGTGGAGACAGAGTCTGATTTAAGTGACCTGAACTATCCAACAGAGATAGATTTGTATGGGATTGTGAGTTTTGCAGGAAATGAAAATGAAAACTCTGGGGACCAAGAGAAAATGAAACAACATGTCAATGTAAGTAAAAATAATATTCATGTTTCATGTAGGTATTATTAGATTATTTTGAATTTTTGGCACTTTAATGCATGCTCTTGAAGTGTCTCTCATGGACTGCTGAACCTTCTTGGTTCTCACAATAGTTTTGATTTATCTTAATAAACATTTCCAGTACAAATAGCAATTTTTATAATACAAGAAAACAGATTAATATGAAAAAATCTTTAAGAGGTACAAAAAAGTGTTTTCCGTGAACTAAAAGCACCCTTGCCTTAAAACCACAATAAAAAACCATTATTCTGTCATACCAACACTAGCTTTATTTCATAAGACAAGCACATAGAGTTTCACTTTCTGAAAGTTTGTACATATAAAACTCTCTTCTTAATCTCTCTTTTTTTCAGGATGTATATGTCACAGACAATCCAATCTATGTCAAAATCATCCCTCTTCGGCCTCTTAAAACATTTGTGCTTCTCAATGATAGCTTTGAAGAAGTTCCTTACATTGAAATTAGTCTAGATGAGTTTCATGATGTTTTCACATATGTCCGTTTGATTGGTAGTATTCCCTTAGTCTGTGATACAGATCCCGATGCCATAACTCAACACTTTGATACCATTAGGAAGAAGGTAAGGAAACGAAGGGCAGACTTAATGATGCTTGAACAAATTGTAATTTTAAACAAGTTTATTTTTACTTAGTCCAGAAATCAAAGACAGCAGGAGGTGCATAAAAGTAAAGACAACCAAAGTTACATCAATTCTCAATTGCATGGAAATACATGGAATTACAAAGAAGATAAACTGAGTGCACTCTAATCTTGACATGAAGTGTATCATAATTCGTTTCACAAACCTGTGAAGGTTTCTGGACCAAGTACAGGTTGCGCCAGAATAACCTGACGAGTTTAAAATGTTAACTATCAAGTCATAACTTGTCGTAGGTGGTTGATGTTAGTGTCATTTTGTTTCCAATAAAAGTGGATTTAGTTACAATGGAGTCGTGGACACATGAGCATCGTGCTTTTGTTGTAGAGACATTTTTTAAAAGTGGTGATTCTGTGGCAATTACTCAGAGAAAGTTTCGGACTCACTACCGAATTAAATCTCTCTGCTTGTGACTATTTTCTTTGGGGTTACCTCAAAAGTAAAGTCTATATGCATAAGCCAAGGACTGTAGATGACTTGAAGAGACTAATTGTTCAAGAAATTCGTGCAATACACATGAATATGCTTGAGAAAGTCATGGACAATTTTTCGACCAGAATTGACGAGTGTATCAGAAATGGAGGTAAACATTTGACCAACATTATCTTTCACAAATAATTCAAATATTCAAAAAATCATGTATTAAAATAAATCCGCATGTCTTCTCTTTCAAATAATACAAAAATTATTGTTCTATCTTAAAAATTGCTTGTTTAGTATCATTTTTAAACTCGTCAGGTTATTCTGGCGCACCCTGTATAACAAACTTGTTAAAAATATAAAACATGGCATTCAATGAAAAACAGTGTGTGTATGCTCTAATATAAACTACCTGATAGTGCTCTAATATGAATAAGAACTGTTTGAGATAGGTGGTCTGTATTGTATTTTCTGTAGTTTGTTCAGTTCAAAGTATGCAAAAGCCCCCATTAATCCCTTTTATTAGTCAGGAAGACACCAATAAATGGGACTTCTTTTAAACTGCTAGGAAAAAGGGACTCTTTAGTCCTACATAGGCAGGTATAAATATTGTATTTGTGATGGAAAAAAATATGTACCAATTATCTATCTTTTGATCAACACAAGAGCACCACTAAAATATTGTGCTCTTATAGCTGACTTACATTAATAAATTATAATTATTTAATAAATATTTATATGTGATATTTTTCTCAGGTTTCCAAAGGTGACAGTATTATCTACAAAGCTGAAACCAAAAAGGCCAAAGACCATTTCATTTTTGCTGGTGCTCAGCACAACAACAAAACCCTCACGGTCAATGACCTCATCCAAGCTCAGGTGGGTCGGAAGCCCTCAGGCAAAGACCACATGCTACCGCTGACCATTCAATTCTTGCTGAGGATTTCCAAGGACAAACTAGACAAGGAGCCCATGAATCCTGCGCCCACATTCACTGTTTACAAGAGCAACGTGAGGGCCTTCGACACAAGACTGAACATTGACTCGTTAGCAGTTGTGCCTAGGTAAGGACCGTTCTGTCTAGAATCTAGATATTCTAGATCCTAAATAAAATTCATTTTATCAAGCAGCTGATAGGTAACAATTATAACAATAATTTGTTTGGAAGCATTCTATTGATAAGTAATAATAAAATTGAGGCTTATGGCTGCATTTAGATACTCATTCTGGCTACCAGCTCTTTCCACCAATCATAGAGCTCCATCCACCAATCGCAGGACTCTATGGTTTGCTGTGATTGCTATAAGGAGCCGACCTCAGTAGCTTGATGGATAAGGCGGCAGACTTGTAAACTAGAGTTCGGTGGTTCAAGTCTCGGTTTCAGCGTAGATTTAGTAAAGCGAGTTTGAATACTTGTGATATCACGAAAGTGATTAACACAAATATGATAACTATAAAGAGTTTGCTGTGATTGGTATAAAGAGCCTTGTGATTGGTGGAATCTTCTTTGAACATCTAATCAGCACAAGTATCTCGTCCCGGGCATTAGAGTAATGCTGTGATGCTAAAAATAATGTACAATAGTTAAGAAATTATAGGAGAGAAACTAGATGTCACTACCATACAGTTGTATGGCTAGAATTTTAAAGAATTAAAATTATTGATAATTTATGTAAAAAAAAAAAAAAACAATTGGATTGCAAAATACCCATAATACAATAGAAATAATTATAAAATATGTAGAGGTTCTTGCTTAACCATTACTTCTGTACACTAACACATCTATTGCAGGCTGTATACTTGATCCATACCACTGACATGTGGTAGAGTACCAAGCATACAGGCTGCATTGCCGCGTTGAATCCCTATGGATATTCTCTGCAGCAAGCATTCTTTGGCGCTTTTAGTGCCAGTGGCACGGATCAAATTACAAATAATGCATTCATATTTTTTACAGAGCCAAGAAATGCACGGATATCTACATTCAACTAGCCGCCTGTCTCTCCATTCGCATCAAGCACCTGAAGAAGTGCATCCTGCGGGATTCCAGGTCCACCATCGTGTCCTACCACTTCTTCCCCGCCGCTGTCGACCACTTCATAACCCTGCTCTACTCTAACAAGTCCAGTGATGCAGAATTAGGTAAGTGATGGCTCTAATGAGATACCACTTCATAACCCTGCTCTACTCTAACAAGTCCAGTGATGCAGAATTAGGTAAGTGATGCAGAAGTCCAAACACATGAACACCTTCTAGAAAACGAATGACCTTGATGAAGATATATTTATTTTACATCTTTGTTAGGACTTTGTTAAGCTAAACATAAAATAATAATAATGCTAATAAAATTTCCTTTCTGCATACTCCCCACATTCAGCACACCCCACCTTCAGCACAAGATTTTTATCTTTTTAAGGTGGGTATACCCTCATTATTTGTTGAAGATGTTTATTTGTGAAATATAAATACATGGAAACTTTAAATCATTTCTCAGTGTCGTATCGCGAGCGCATTCACGCCCGCATGTGTCTCTCGCTGGAAAAGCCCCTGTTTCGTCGCGGCAACGGCCACGCGTTCAATTCCACCCTGATATCCCCCACTGCTTCCCACACCATACTTCGCGACGTGCACCTGGGTCTGCTCGCCTCGCCTCGGCTGGGGTCGGCTAGTCTCGTGCGGGGCCACTACGAGTACTATCACTATCGACAGCAGGGCGAGCAGGACGAGGGGTGGGGCTGTGCCTACCGCTCCCTGCAGACGCTCTACTCCTGGTTCCTGTAAGTTATTATTTACACTAGTTGAATTTACCGACCTCAGTAGCTTGATCGATAAGGCGGCGGACTTGTAACCTGGAGGTCGGTGGTGGTTCAAGTCCCGGTTTCAGCGTAGATTAGTAAAGCGAGTTTGAGTAGTTGTGATATCACGAAAGTGATTAACACAAATATGATAACTTTTATTTGAATTTTGAATTTGAATTATTTGCTTTATTGACAGTAAATTATTAATACAATATTGTTACCTCTTAAGCTAATTCTAATTATATTTTTTTTCGTCACCGTCGATTTCAAATGCATAATCACCAGGACGGCGGTTTTACCCTTCAATCGCTGGAAACTCACAAACCAGCTACTCAAATTAACCTCACCCATATTCAGTACGCGGCCAGAAATAGCTAGCATCACGAAGATTCTAATTTGAATGGTCACCTATCCAAGTCCTAATCAGGCTGGACGTTGCTTGACTTCAGTGACAGAACGGGAACTGGTGCATTCAACGTGCCATCGACTCTGGCTAATTTACTCTCTTTAATTATAATTATTTGTTAATTGAAAATTGCAAACATACCTAGTGCACTCACCTTCTTGAGAAACACACGATAATTAGGTAATATGTAAAAGATAAAAAAATAATTCAATTATTAATAAATAATTTCATTTGGTTTTGAAATGATTCATTGAAATCATTACCAGGGTTGTCATGATATACAACAACAGACTATCATCAGATTTTTGCAACCTTTATTTCTAAACATTAAATTTAATAATGAATTAGATAGAATTTCTCTAAGTTTAAGTACTTTTCTGTCTGAAAAAAAAACGATTTGATCATTAATCAAAACTACTTAGACCCAAATTATATAACAGGATTAGAGTCAAGATAAGACAGACTATCCCTCAACTCGGGCTATAGTGCGCTATGATTGATTAAAAATCCAACTTGAGGCGTGTCTTAGCTTCAACTTAATCCTATTTCAATATGTAGCCCTTATTAAAGTTGTTGTATTTATTTTTTATTTACTTATTTACACTTTATTAATAGGACATATTATATACAAAAAAAAAAAATATAAATTAAAATACAATATAGTAGAAGAAAAAATAAATAAATATATACATAATATATGTCCTAACTAAAGGGTTTGATTATTGCCTTTGGCAATCTCTTCCACCTGACCCTTGTATGTTTACATTCTCCATTTCCATGGTTACAGACTGTGTTGTCTGTTTACATTCTCCGTTTCCATGGTGTTACAGGCTGGAGGGCTTCACGTCGAAACCGGTGCCGACAATTCGCGAGATCCAAGAGACGCTCGTCTACATCCAGGACAAGCCGCCCAAGTTCGTGGGCTCGCGGGACTGGATAGGCAGCACGGAGGTGTCCTTCGTGCTGGACACGCTGCTGGGAGTGACCAGCCGCATCCTGAGTGTGGCGGCGCAGGAGAGTCTGCATGAGCACGTGCCCACGCTGAGCCGCCACTTCGAGACGCACGGCACGCCGGTCATGATAGGTGAGTGGGTCATGATAGGTGAGTGGGTCATGATAGGTGAGTGGGTCATGATAGGTGAGTAGGTCATGATAGGTGAGTGGGTCATGATAGGTGAGTGGGTCATGATAGGTGAGTAGGTCATGATAGGTGAGTGGGTCATGATAGGTGAGTGGGTCATGATAGGTGAGTGGGTCATGATAGGTGAGTGGGTCATGATAGGTGAGTGGGAGGAAACCCCGGTAGCCCCGTCTTGTAATTGTATAATTTAGTATTAGGGTGGACCCCAGAGATAGGTCATGATAGGTGAGTGGGAGGAAACCTGTGTAGCCCCGTCTTGTAATTTTATAATTTAGTATTAGGGTGGACCCCAGAGATAGGTCATGATAGGTGAGAGGAAGGAAACCTGTAGCCCCCCCCCCCCCCCCCCCCGTCTTGTAAGGCGTGATCCCGCTTTTGTATAATTTAGTATTAGGGTGGACCTCAGAGATAGGTCATGATAGGTGAGCGGGAGGAAACCTGTAGCCCCCCCCCCCCCCCCCCCCCCCCCGTCTTGTTAGGCGTGATCCCGCTTTTGTATAATTTAGTATTAGGGTGTACCCCAGAGAGAGGAAGGAAACCTGTAGACCCGTCTGATCCCGCTTTTTTTTAGAATAGAATAAAATATACCTTGTTTATACTGCCGAGGTGAGACTGAAAAGTCCCTTTACTCCAGCAGTCAAACAGGTCTTATATATTTTATAGGATAATTTTTTTTTAGAATAGAATATACCTTGTTTATACTGCCGATTTTTTGTATAATTTAGTATTAGGGCGGACCCCAGAGATGACATAACTGACATTGAGAGCGAAATTGATAGACAAATTCTACAACTCAAGTCATTGCTAAGCGTTGGTTTTCCCTATCTTAGACAGTAAGCAATCCGTGACTTAGAGCCACAGAGGTATTACGAAATCGTCTTTTAATTCCGCCCTAAATCCACGTGAGTCGGGACCTGGCAGCCACATCTCGACCCAGTCATAAGAGAGATTGCTTACATCGAGATGTGGTAGAGAAAGAATTGAGCTCTTTGATAAATGCTCAAACCCTGATGAGCGGCGTAATATTATAGAAAATTTCGATTTTTTATTTATTTACACTATTAATTGGACATATTATATACAACACAGATAATTACAAATTAATATACAGTACAAGAGAGAAAAAAAAAGGAAAAATAAATAAATATAACTAAAGGGCGGGGTTATTGCCTTTGGCAATCTCTTCCACCCAACCCTTAAACTTATATATGAACTTGGCTTATATAAGTTCGATTGAACTTATATATGCCGTTTTTGTGTAAAAAAACTCAATCAAAAAGCTCAATTTTTTGGTTCAACGTCGCTGTCAACTGTAAGGTCATATCACGACGAGTGTTTTACACTCCATTCGCTAGGAACTCACAAACCAGCTACTCAAATTAACCTCACTCAGTGGGGCCGGAAATAGCCAGCATCACGAGATTTCCAATTCGAATGGTCACCCATACAAGTCCTAACCTCGCTGGACGTTGTTTACCTTCAGTGATATCATGAGAACTGGCACTTTCAACATGCCACCGACTCAACTTTTGAAAAATGGTTAATTTGAAAAATGGTTATTTTGACTGATATTTTAGGAACCAAATATCATTATTCATCTGTCCCGGTAGCTCAGTGGTAAAAGCGGCACTCTGTGAATCCAGAGTTTCCAGAGGTCGTGGGTTCGAAACCCAGCCGGGACATGACACGTTATCATCCCACTTGGGATTTTTACCACATAATAATATGTCTTGGGCTTACTGCTGGAATAATGGGACTTTAATAGTCCTAATTGGGCAGTATAAACAAGACGATATTATTATTATTATAAATTTTATACCTCATGTTTATATCTATACTTGTCTTATAGTGAGTAGCATATAATCGGTTGATCCCCATTTATTGTGAGGCAATCAACTGTTTGCTTTTCACTTTAAATAAATAAATTCAAATTCAAATTTTTTTATATATGCCCCAATTTTACTTTATTTATTTACCCCAATTTTATTATATATGCCATTATTTTATTATTGAATAAGCTTATTCATGTATTTTTGAGTTTTTTATGATTTTTTTCAATACCTAATATTTTTTTATTTTTTTTTTTTAAGTGGGGTTTAAAAATGGAGAAATTTCTCCGTGAACTTAACCAATTTTTTTTTTTATATTATTGATTTCAGGTGGTGGCGTGCTGGCGCATACCATCCTAGGCGTGGACTACGACAAGGAGAATGACGCGTCCAAGTTCCTGGTGTTGGATCCGCACTACCCCGGGGAGGAGAACCTGCAGATCATTCTGAGCAAGGGCTGGTGCGGCTGGAAGACAGCCAACTTCTGGAAGAAGGGCACCTTCTACAACATGTGTCTGCCCATGAAGAAGAATTGCGTCTGAACGAGAGAAATGTGTCTCCCAACGAAGAAAAATTGCGTCTGAATGAAGAATTAGCGTCGAAGAAACTGTCGAAGATTAGCGTCAACAAGAGATAATCTTCTTCTAAATGTGTATGTCTAAATGTGTAGCGTCGAAGAAACTGTCGAAGGTTAGCGTCAACAAGAGATAATCTTCTTCTAAATGTGTATGCCAGTTAAGAAGAAAAGCATCGTAGAGCAGTGTTGAACGAAGAAATATTGCGTCTGAATGAGAAAGCGTCAACAAGAGATAATCTTCTTCTAAATGTGTATGCCAGTTAAGAAGAAAAGCATCCCAGTTAAGAAGAAAAGCATCGTAGAGCAGTGTTGAACGAAGAAAAATTGCATCTGAATGAGAATGAGAAACTGTCGAAGATTAGCGTCAACAAGAGATAATCTTCTTCTAAATGTGTATGCCAGTGAAGAAGAAAAGCATCGTAGAGCAGTGTTGAACGAAGAAAAATTGCGTCTAATTGAAGAGTAGCGTCGAAGAAACTGTCGAAGATTAGCGTCAACAAGAGATGATCTTCTTCTAAATGTGTATGCCAGTTAAGAAGAAAAGCATCGTAGAGCAGTATTGAACGAAGAAATATTGCGTCTGAATGAGAAAGCGTCAACAAGAGATAATCTTCTTCTAAATGTGTATGCCAGTTAAGAAGAAAAGCATCGTAGAGCAGTGTTGAACGAAGAAAAATTGCGTCTGAATGATAAACTGTCGAAGATTAGCGTCAACAAGAGATAATCTTCTTCTAAATGTGTATGCCAATTAAGGAGAAAAGCATCGTAGAGCAGTGTTGATTTTTTTTACCTCGTGTGTCGTTACCAAAGAGAAGTGTTGAGATTAAATGGAAAACTTTGTAGCAGAAAATTGAGTCAAAAAAATAATAATAGTTAATAAATAAATTGTTTTGGAAAAGAAAATGGAAACTTTGACAGCAATATTAGTACTTTTTACAGCATATGATATTTGCCACTGAAGGAGTATTATGCCCTTTTGAAATTGGTGGTCACCTGTTACGTTTAAGATACACTGAGGCAAAAATTTAGCGGAACGGGTAGGTATTTTCTCATATAACGTGTGTATTTCTTGTTGGACAAAAGCATTTTTCATATTTTTTCTAATTGAGGAAATCACACAAAAATTGGTACAGAGATAGCAAAAACATGAAGGCCAATTTTCATAATTGAATGAAGTGCTTGTCATTGTCGACCTTTCCCATACAGGGTGTACAAAAAAACAGTTTCTCAATGATTTTTTCAAAATTCATTATTTTGGATTAAGAGTAATATTGTCTTGCTTTATGTATTGATCCTCATTCTTTCTTGGCTCAAAAATGTTGAGCCTTGATGGACACGTCACTATTCCTCTGAATCCAAAATAATGAATTTTAAAAAAAATCATTGAAAAACAGTTTTTTTCTACACCCTGTATGGGAAAGACCGACAGTGACAAGTACTTTATTCAATTTTGAAAATTGGCTTTCATGTCTTTGCTATCTCTGTACCAATTTTTGTGTGATTTCCGCAATCAGAAAAAAATATCAAAAATGTTTTTGTCCAACAAGAAATACACAAGTTATACGAGAAAAAAACTACCCGTTCCGCTAATTTTGTGCCTCAGTGTAGTTTGTGTATAATATAATTGGAATTTTAAACCTTTTCTATACGCAAAGAAATATGGTGAATAAAAATAAATCTAGTAGGTACTATAAGAATAATGCAAACTTGATAAATCTTCTCTATTAATATTTTGTATTGGAGAGAAATTTATAAGTATCAATTACTTCTCCTGTATATCCAGAGTTTTGATGTCGCGTGTTCTAACCAATTGAAAAAAAAAAAAAAAAAAATGCGACTAGGAACTTTCAATTTCTTGTAAGATTTTATTTTTATATCAAAATCCGCCGTACGTTTAATGCTAGAAAAAGACATCATGATCAAAAGTAGAAAGTCAACTCAACTAAGTACCTCTATATTTGTTTTTTTTTTACGTGAAACAATGAATATGAGTTGGCTGGTTTTAATTGTTGAGCAAATTATTTTTTAATGAAGTCAAATAAACATTGTTATAGTTAAATTATTTATAAAAGGTGCGAATGATTATGTAATATAGAAAGGTAACGAAAATTGTTTATTGGTTTTGTTTTTTTTTTTTTATCTATTGCGTTTAATTTATCTAGTATTTTTTATTCCAATAAAAAAATAAAATATATTTTATGCTTTTATAAAACTTTGTGTTAGGTTTCTTTCGTTATTATTTTACCCTCTATTCCTATTCCCATGAACAAGAAAAAAAAATTATACAGATTTTTTTGGGGAAATCTTCCAATATGAGTGTTTCACAGACTTTATTTTGAGCCATGAAATAAAACCTTCTATGTGAACTGTCGCGGTTGAAAATCGGAATTCAGAATTGGGTAGGTTAGGTAAAAAAAGTGTAAAGATATCATATATTTTGTGTGTGTGGGTGGGTGATGTGTGTGTTTGATGGGCTGGCAAAGCGGCGGGTGCAACCTCTAGTCTCTATACATATAAAAATCGAATCTGTGCGTGTCTGACTGGCTGGCTGACTATGTCCTCTTAGTTTTGTATGATTACAATACCACAGCTCACACGGTAAGAGATAGCAAAAATTTCATGCGAGTGAGTGTGGGTGGGTGATGTGTGGGTGTGTGGGTGTTTGATGGGCTGGCGAAGCGGCGGGTCGCTAGTCTTATAGAAAGGAAAGTAATGGATTTTTCAAGGATTAAATTTAGGTCAATTCATTATTTGTCCTATGTTACTACGACTAGCATTAGATTACCTAATCTAGTAATCTCAATGAGCAATTAAAGAATCTACCTATTATACTCGTATGCAATGCATGCTATAATGTTTGGCAACATAATCTAATTCTTAATCGTACTCCTAACCCCTTTGAAGCTGATCACCCCTGTGATGCGTCAACTATTCCTTAAATCTGATGTATAGGTATGTATTTACTATGTCTTTCGTAAATTTAATATCATTTGAAAATTTGGCGATCCATTGAATCGATTCTTTGGGCTTTCGGGAGGAGGGTCCGTCTTCTTCTGTTGGGGAACCATTTTTAAGGAGTGATAAAATAGTTTACGACTCTGACGCGTGGCTGCGCTACTGTCGGGTTTTGAAAATTCAAATTTTAAAAACATGAAAGTATAAAACAATCAATTAAATTAAATTAAATCAAATGAAATTATTTTCCAGTTTTCCTGTTCTTTTGATTCCCAATCAATTCCTTTTTATTAGTTAACAGTAATGGTTAATCTTTTTTAGTGATACCAGTTATACTTAATAATGTTAGTACTGAATCCCAGCTCATCATTTAGGTAGGTATGATAATCTAAAATCTTCCTCCAGTCTAGCTTCCCTGGTCTTGGTTTTCAGTAATCCATGGCCCTGATGAGAATTATATGTTTTAGCTAGTACCTCAATAACAGAGAAGACTATCCTATTCAATATGGTGTTGTATGAATCAATCTCTGATGATCTCTCCTCTCAGAGTCAGCATATCATTGTAATACACCCAGGATCCTTGTATGTCAGGATTGGCAAAGCATCTGATGTTAACCCTCACACAGAGCTACATGCTGTGGCAAGAAGAAGACTGCCAGGAGGTCTTACACAGCGAGACACACTCTTACCAAGCACTTCCCACAAGATGAAGGAATGTATGCAGGAGATGGAAGAGTGCCGACTGCAAGTGTCATATAACCTGCAGTCTTGTTTTCAGAGCTCAGGTCAGAGGAGATATGCCACTCCTCCACAGCAGATTGCTGCATTCAACAGGAGGTCTCATGGGCAAGTAATCAGTAATGCTACTCGAGAATGGATTAAACCTGAGGAAGACACTATTATAGGAGATGAGATATTGAATCTCAACCCAAGTCTTGACTTCAATGTCCACTTTCCTATTCAGAGAGGAGAACTTAACCTGCACAGTGGAGTGGGTGGTTCTTTGAGTTCTGTACTTACCAACCTTTATGACATATGGACTCACATCATCAAAACCAAACTTCTCATTCCTATTAAAGATCTTCAGAAATACAAAGCAGTTCTTGTAATTCCAGACATTTACAATAGATTGTACTTGAAAGAATACATGTACCTTTTGTTGAATCAGATGGGATTCAATGCTTGTTTCCTACTTCAGGATCATGTGGCTGCTACATTTGGTGCTGGCTTAGGATATGCATGTGTCATAGATGTGGGACACATGAAAACTTCTGTAAGTTGTGTTGAAGATGGTGTTTCTCTATCAAACACGCGAGTCCGTTTAGGTTATGGAGGAGGAGACATCACACAGGCTTATCACTGGCTGCTGCAGAAATGTGCATTTCCCTACAAGTGTGACCCAAGCTTGTCTGTGTTAGATGCAGTTCTCCTTCAGAATCTGAAGCGGGAGTTCTGTCATGTTAACCTAGATGTTTGTGGGTGTTCTGAAAAATCTTTTGCTGTAAGACAGCCAAAGAAACCAGTCACAAGTTTTGTCATTCAAGTGGCAGATGAATGTTTAATAGCCCCCCTGGGAATATTTTATCCTGAATTACTTGGACTGACTGGTACTAAAACAGTAGTGACTCAGAGTAGAGCCGTCAGTGATCCTGAAGACCCTCACGATGGAGACTATTTGAGGGAAACCAGCCGACGTGGGACTAAAGAGGCAGGTGACCCAGGAGATGGTATGGCAGGGGAGGGGGCAGGTACTATAGGAGGTGGAGGGGAGGAGGACATAGTGGTTGACAGCATAGTGGAGGTGTGCAGCAGTGCTGACTTTGTACTTGAGTCAGGGCAGCCCCTGGGCCTGGACATGGCTGTGCTCCAGAGTATTGAGCGCTGTGGCGGAGAAGAACAAAAGAGAAAGATGTACAGCACAATTCTAATTGTTGGTGGTGGTCTTAAATTTGATGGTATTGGTCAGTGGCTACAGTCTAAACTATCTCTGCACATTGCCTATGCCAATAAACCTGATCAGATGGATATTATAACTAGTCCTAAGGAGAGTGATCCAGAGATTACAACATGGCGAGGGGCAGCAATACTGGCCTCACTAGAAACAGCCCAAGAGCTGTGGATAACAAGTGAGGAGTGGAAGAAACACAGTGTCACTATTCTACGAGAGAGGGCATTGTTCATGTGGTGATAATATCTATACAGTGTAAAGTACACTTGAATGATCCATGCACCTTGAAAACACTTCCTTATTTTAAAATCATAGTTAAATATCTGTGGTCCACTCACATTTGGTGAGAGAAAAGGAGTATTTATGTCTTGTATGAGTAATGATCAGCATCAGAATTACCAGAGTATAAAGAAAATAATGTATAACAATTTGGAAAAGTTAAGGAGGCTCTTAGTAATACTGCACTGACCTTAAAATTGTGAACAGAGCGTGTGCTTCATAAAAATAAAAAAAAACATACTTTAACTTTGAATTTTCTTATTGTTATTTTACTACCTATTTTTGCATTTTTCTGGGAACATAAAGCATATTTTTATGTAAATCGTTTCAATAATTTCACTTTTTGCATTTATTATGTATTTTTTTGTATTAATTTAAATATATTTTTTTAATAATTATTTTTTTGTGAATATTATATGTAGGCAAATGTGGAAATTTCATATATGCTTTTTCCGTCATCTTTCACTTAGGTATTATTATTATTTTTTGGTTTTTTTTTTGATGAAATTTTAAAATAATGTACTTCTTTATGCAAATTTTATCTGATGGCTGACCCATTTTTAGTATTTTGCTGATTTTTTCTCATGTTAATTATTTTTTCAAGATAGCCTAAACATTCTAAATAAAAAGCATTTATTCATTAATAAATATATTTTTTTACATAAAAAAAAAATATGCTTACATTTTACTTATGAGTACCTATAACATTTTGTATTTATTTTACTATTTTAGGTACTTATTTTTTGTGTTTAATTTTGTATGTATATTATTCCAATGATTTAATGAATAGTATTTTTTTATACCTTTAAATTTGTACATATTATTCCTCCAGAATTTTTTTTGAATATTTATATTTACATTTGTTAATATTCTCCCAATAAATGAATTCACAATATACCTCCTAAAAATAAGAATATGTTTATTTATCACACAGCTAAAAAGATTCACCTTCTAGAGTATTTCTTAAATTTCCTTTGAGCACTGCAATGCAACAAAGATCATCATTTTATTAAAAGTCTAGTTAATTCTAAAGGTCTTATGAGACCATCAACTCATCAAGTAACAATTTGGTATTTTTTATATTTATTTATTTTATGATTTACAATGGACTAATATACAAAGCTCTTGCCCTAAACTATAAGTTATATTAAACTAGCTTCTAAGACAGCAATATCAATGTGTCTAATGATTGAGGTTGATGCTAGAAAGTGGTTGACTTTAATCAACCCTCAGGGGTGGCAAGAGATTATATAAAATAATCACACCAAAGGATTTTCTGTACCACAAAATACCCCTAACAATACTAAAAAAATGCTTCTATGAAAATGAATTTACACTAATTCTTAGCTATCCAAGATATTTGGCAATAAGATTGAGCCTCTACTAGCAGAATCACCATGTTCAGATAAACTTCCCTCTACATAGTTTAACTCTTCCATTTAGTGAGAGTCATGGTGATTTTTAGTTAGCTGTAAAAAATATTGGAAAATAATAATGGGTCCCACAAACTCTAAAAGAAAATTCCCACATAACATTCTGTGTACGTGGTTCACAATAAAACAATAAAGACTCCAAAAATATTTTATTTATTTTTCAGATGGACACCTAGCAATGAATCTAAACAATTATTCCAGCACCAACATTCCCGCATAATATAGGACTCACATCTGCACCACCATGACAAAACAAACAAACTTCAAGCCCTTCTTCTCGGGCCTTCTATTTATTTTCATCTCAGCTCTATGCCTCACTCTACTTATACAATCCCCGAGACAGTCCAAACAAAGCACTCATAAGTACCTCTCTCTTAAGTCTCTTGAAGAAGCTGAAGATGTGATAATTGATAAAAATGTGCAACTGACAAAAAGGAAAGAGAAGTGTACCTATTTTGACTGTTTTGATGTGTACAAATGCAACCATGGGGGAACGTCCAACCTGTATATCTACATTTATCCTGTCAAGCATTACATAGATGAGAAAAACATTCCTGTGGGAAATTTCATATCAAAAGAATACTTTGAGATCCTTACTACGATACAAAAGAGTGTTTATTTTACATCTAATCCAGAAGAGGCATGTCTGTTTGTGCCATCTATTGATGTTCTGAACCAGAACAGGTTCCGTCCAGAAGAAACTTCCTATGCCCTGTCTGGTCTACCCTACTGGAATCATGGAAAGAATCATTTCCTGTTCAACATGCTGTCGGGAGCATCTCCTGATTATAGCAGTGTGGTGGAACTTCATTCTGGTGAGAACTCATCCATTTAAATCCACTCTAGTTCTGCTGTAAGAAAGGAACCCAGTCTAGCCCCCTTAGGTCACAGATACAATGAGACCATAAAGCACCACCAAATAATTTCATTGAAATCTCATGTTTTTCACATGATGCTTCAGAGTAGTTTAGAGTTAGACTTCATAGTCAAAGCTCGAGCCGCATCCTTGAAGTTTAATAAAAAAAGGATGAAAGTAGTATTCAATAATGGTCATCTTAATAGGTATAGTATAGTATAGTAGTGCTTTATTTAGACTGTCGGCTCGAGACAGGAAGTCCCATTACGCTAACAGTTAGGATTGAAAATTACGAGTTAGGATTGACAATACCATTTTTCATGGCCCAAGTTTTCGTCCTGAATGAAAAATAAAACCATTTATTTTCAGGGAAAGCTATGATAGGAGGAGCAGGCTTCAACTCGTGGACCTACAGGCATGGTTTCGACATTTCCCTGCCTGTGTTCAGTGGCATTGCCAAGCTATTGCACAACCATCAGCCCTATGCACAGGCCATGCCTTGGCTCATCCTGTCCTCCCAGACCAACATTCACCCCGAGTATATGAATGAGCTGAAGACACTGGCCTCCAAACATCCCGAGCTGATTGTCCTGGACATGTGTGAACACGACAGGAACTCGTCTTTGCGTTGTCATGGTGATGAAGTACACAAGTACCCCTATGTGCTCAGCCAGAGTACTTTCTGTATTGTGATGCGAGGATCTAGGCTAGGTAAGAAAATTGGGTTAGTTTACTATGTTCTGTATTTTGAAAGGATAAGTTCAAAATTTGCGATTGTTGTTGTAACCAGTATGGCTACAGCTGGGGAAGTGATGGATTCTAGCCAACTGCAGTTATAAAGTTGGCTCGTCCTGAACCATATTATCATATGTATGCATATTTCAATGGCTTTTTCTTTATAAGCCATTAAACCCTAGGGAATGCTTAATGCCACCTGATAGTTTCTACTGACCTTAGTAGCTTGATTGATAAGCTGGTGGGCTTGTAATCTGGAGGTTGGTGGTTCAAGTCCCAAGTTGAGCAAACATTTAGTAAAGCGAGTTTGAATAGTTGTGATATCACGATTGTGATGCCAGTCTCACGTGTTTGGGGGAACAGAATTTTCTGTGTGAAAAGTCTGATCCAACCGGGAATCGAACTCAGCATCTCTGGACTACGGCCAGTAGTCACTACCGTTACGCCACGGAGTCTGGCGTTACTCACTTTAAATAAATGTTCATTAGAAAAAGAGATACTCGTACATATATATTCTTCTTCTTCTTTCACTCACCTCTTACCAATTTTATTTGGGGTCGGCGTTCCCTTCTCTAATTCTACCCCGCCACAGCCTCCTGTCTAATGCTTCCTCTTGCCTCCAGCCTTTCTCTCTCATATCTTCCTGAACCTTGTTCCTCCATCTCAACTTTGGTCTCCCTACATAATTATGTATTATTGACTTAATTTTCCATCCTCAGGTCAGAAAGTGCTTCATGAATCAATGGCGGCTGGTTGCATCCCAATCATCATCGCCGACACCTACGTGCTTCCATTCAGTGAGATCCTAGACTGGAAAAGAGCCGCCCTAGTCATCCCCGAGGCTGAAATATCCTCCCTAGTGGATGTGGTCAAGGACCTGTCAAGGAAACACATTGCTGAGCTGAGAGCCCACGTAATTTCTTCCTAAGTTTCTAACACAATAGACTTATAACATTACATACGCTTATAGTTTTGACTTTTGCTCCACCCTGTATTTTAAATGTATAATGTATTTTAAATGTATATCAAATTTAATTTTATCTTTATCTTAATTGTAAACATACAGTAATGTATAAATATACAGTAAATTGATTGATAGTCTGCCTGGGGAACATTAAACAGGAGGGAGAAGACCAGTGTCTCGCTAGAGAACTATAGAATAGAATAGAAATGTTTTATTGTAATATTATGTTACAAGTGGCTAGAGGACTATAAACAGAGAACAGAATAGCCAACCTTAACAAGCTAGGCTAGCTTGCAGTTTCCCAAGGGTTTATTGGCTTAAAAAGAAAAAGCCCAAGTTCTCACGATGGTTGATCGCACATAGAAATATGTGCTTCAGAATAAGCGAACTTTTCATCTAAAGTTGGATAGAGACCCTCACTACCCCACAACAACAACGGACCACTGAAAGACAAATTGTCAATTTCTCTCCCTTTGCCGTTGAAACTTTCGGATCTTTTGGACCAGATGCCTTGGATCTATTCAACTCTATTTTTAAGTCTCTGGTGCTTGAAACGAAAGAGAGACGTGCAGGGGAGTACTTCCGACAAAGAGTGAGTTTCGCGGTACAAAGAGGAAATGTGGCATCCGTGTTGAGCACACTGAAGAAAAAAGATGTTCTAAATGAAATATATTATATCAATTAATAACAATAAAAATTAAAATAAGGAAAGTTAAAATTGTCTATTGGTATTTGTGTTTTCTTCCCAGGTCCGCTATCTATATAATCGCTACTTCCACTCTATAGAAGCGATCACCAACACAGTGCTGGATATACTGAACCAGAGGGTGTTCCCACACTTAGCCCGGCCCTATGAACACTGGAACATAGATGGGCACAGTCAAGTGGTGCAGGCTAATCCTCTGTTCCTTCAGATGACGGCGCCCCGCTGGCAAGGTGAGATTTGAGTGCCTGATTGATTCCATTTTCTTAGAAATTTATATGTTTTTTTTTTTTTTTTTATTATTACGCTTAAATGTCGTGTCTCAACTGCATGGACATATACGACGGGGGTTTACCCTCTATTCGCAGGAAACTCACAAACCTGCTACCCATATTAATCTCACAAAACCTAGGTTGGGCCGGAATGTCAGCATCATGAAGTCTTCACCTCGCTGGGCATAGCTAACTTCGGAGATCCTACGAACCTTCGAGAATCACCATCGACGCTGGCAATTTTTTTATCTGTTCTTTTTTTAAAAATACATGTTGGCAACATTTTGCAAAAATGTATACAAATTATCACCCTGGATGTTGGCTATCATTCCGTAAAAGATTATTTTTTTCGTGACATTTTGAAATAGTTGTACATAAAACAAAATGAATCATAATCTTATGTTTGCTAACGAAGATATTCCTATTCTTCATGGGATTCTTGTTATAATTCTAACTGAGAAGGCGAATCCCTGTCTATCCAGGTTCGACTGTTCTTATTTTTTTTTTTTTAAAGATGATTGCTTCCCAGCCTTTTTTGTTTTGTAGCCATGAAACAGAAGCTACTGTAGACGCTTGTGGTCTGTGTTGTAGCCTGCCCATCCCGTAGTATGCCTCCCCTCTGATGGGCGAGAAGTGACACAATACTTCCCATTTAGGTGCTGGGTCAACACGAGCGCACCGGAAGGTATCCCTTACAAACAACTGTCACCAAATTTTGAATACATTTGAATAGGGTGGTGCGGAAGAGAATGCCGTTGGCATTAGCACCGCCCTTGATCAAGTTTTGTTTTGTTAATTTCTATGTATGTATATATTCTATGTTATTTGTAAATAAAACTTGATTCAACATGTTTAATAATAATACAAATTTTTGGGACGCTAACGAGTTCCTTCCGAACCGTTTTTTTACTCAGGTAGTAATACCGAGTTACTTCCCGTACACGAAAGGTAAATACACGTGTTGCTTCCCGATGCAAACACCGAGTACCTGAGACCATTGTATTTTACCCAATGAATTTTACCCAATGAACTATATCCTCTAATTTTACCTAATGAAATATTGTCGGCGCAGGGGTTCGAACCCGGGACCTTTCCAATTTTGTAATCCAAATTCCCCCCGACAGGCTTCACGGCCGTGATCCTGACGTACGACAGGCCGGCCTCCCTCTTCCTGCTCATGGAGCAGCTGGGCCGCGTGCCCAGTGTGGCCAAGATCCTCGTCGTGTGGAACAACCAGCTCAGGGCCCCGCCCCCTGCGGCCGCGTGGCCCAAGATCAGCAAGAACTGGACCATCATCCGCACCGGCGAGAACAAGCTGTCGAAACGCTTCCTCCCGTACGCCGAGATCGAGACAGAGGCGGTGCTCAGCATAGACGACGACATCACAATGCTCACTCCCGATGAGCTGGAGTTTGGATTCGAGGTGAGGGAGTAAAATATATATATATTTTCTTTGTAGTCACAATAGAGTCTGGCTGGGGGGCTATAAACAGGGAGTAGACCAGCAGCCTGGCTGGGGGACTATAAACAGGGACTAGACCAGCAGTCTGGCTGGGGGACTATAAACAGGGAGTAGACCAGCAGCCTGGCTGGGGGACTATAAACAGGGACTAGACCAGCCGTCTGGCTGGGGGACTATAAACAGGGAGTAGACCAGCAGTCTGGCTGGGGGACTATAAACAGGGAGTAGACCAGCATTGGCTTGGTTCTGAGGGCCCTTGTCAATTATTAGCCTCCTTGTAAAGACAGTGGTAGAAGTGCTGAGTCATTCCTCCTCTGTCTGGCTACCATGATTCACGATGATGCCAGAGAAAAGAGAAATAGTAAATATATTTTACTACAGACTGACATCATTGTGATGCTTGATATGATATCACAACTACTTATATCACAACTACTTAAACTTGATTCAGTAAGTTTTTGCTTAACTCGGGGCTTGAATTACCGAACTCCAGATTTCAAGTCCGCTGATTTATCGATCAAGCTTCTGATGTCGGCCAGGGAATAAAATATTGATAGAAGTAATGGTCCTAAGCAATAATAGTACAGATACTGGAGATAACAGTAATAATAATTGATGCATTGGTAGTCAAGTGGATGTCTGACTCGGGGACGTTAAACAGGGAGAAGACCAGTGTCTTGCTAGAGGACTATAAACAGAGAACCGACTAGCCAACCCTTGCAGTTTCCCTAGGATTTAATGGCTTAAAAAGAAAAAGCCCAAATTCTCACGATGATTGATCGCACATAGAAATATGTGGTTCAGAACGAGCTAAATCTTCCTCTATAGTTGGCTGGAGACTCCCCCACAGCTGTAGCCAAGCTGGTTACAACAAAAAGTGGTTAATGCTCTAGTCTGGTAATCTAGGTAACTTTGGCTGCATCCCCATATTGTCCTTGGCGTATGAAAATCAATAACACTAACCAGCCCAGCCATCTGGTTGAACCATTTTAATCGTTTAAAGAGACTCGAAAACGAAGAAAGTCAATTTTGTATTTGATTTTGGTAGTGTCTCCAAAAACAGTAAAATATTAGAATTTAAAAAAAGTATTGTTTTGTATACCGTTTTTCTTTGTCAGGTGTGGTGTGAGTTTCCAGACAGGATCGTGGGGTTTCCATCTCGGACTCATATCTACGACAACATCACTGGGACTTACACTTATGAGTCTGAGTGGAAGAACGAGATTTCCATGGTTCTTACTGGTGAGTTTGCAGCTATTATTATTATTGAGAAAAAATTATATAATAAGACATAACACATACACAATATACATTCTGTCAAATAAGTAGTGGGACTGTGTTTGTAATTCAAAAAGTACATGCCTAATTATCCAAATTGATTTTGTCACCTTTTTTTTTTTTAATCTTTCATCCATGAATATAAAACAAATGATATTGAATGTTCCCAGGCGCGGCGTTCTACCACAAGGTGTGGAACTACCTGTACACGTCTCGTCTGCCGCCCGCCATCCGGTCCTATGTGGACACCCACATGAACTGCGAGGACATCGCCATGAACTTCCTGGTCGCCCACACCACGGCCAAGGCGCCCCTCAAGGTAAGGGTAATGCGGGCAACTAGCCAAGGCGCCCCTCAAGGTAAGAGAAATGTGGGCAACTAGCCAAGGCGCCCCTCAAGGTAAGGGTAATGCGGGCAACTAGCCAAAGCGCCCCTTAAGGCAAGTGAAGTGTGGGAAACTAGCCAAAGCGCCCCTCAAGGTAAGGGTAATGCGGGCAACTAGCCAAGGCGCCCCTCAAGGTAAGGGTAATGCGGGCAACTAGTCAAAGCGTCCCTCAAGGCAAGGAAAGTGTGGGCATCTAGCCAAGGCGCCCCTCAAAATAAGAGAAATGTGGGAATTAGGCAAAGCGCCCCTTAAGGCAAGTGAAGTGTGGGAAACTAGCCAAGGCGCCCCTCAAGGTAAGGGTAATGTGGGAAACTAGCCAAGGCGCCCCTCAAGGTTTTAAGGGTAATGTGGGCAACTAGCCAAAGCGCCCCTCAAGGTAAGGGTAATGTGGGCAACTAGTCAAAGCGCCCCTTAAGGCAAGGGAAATGTGGGAACTAGCCATGGCGCCCCTCTAGGTAAGGGTAATCTGAACAGCTTCTAGCTATAGACTCCCTGCTCTCTAATCCATAAAAAAACATTCTTTCCACAAAACACGGACACAAATTCCTTTTTATCCAATTTGTAATTTGTAATTTATTTGCATTAATAGTTGTATATAATAGGTATAATAGGTAACATATATTTAATGCGACTACCCCACACTAAGTGGATGCAATCCTCTTGTTTGGGGTAGTTTATAAACAACTAGCGGGTTACACCCGCCGCTTCGCCAGCCCATCAAACACACACAACGCACACACACACCCACCCACACACACCACACACCACACCACACACCACACACACCACACACACACACCACCACACACACACCACACACCACACACACACACACACACACACACACACACACACACCACCCACACCACCACACACACCACACACCACACACCACACACCACACACACACACACACACACACACACACCACACACACACACACACACCACCACACACACACCACACACACACCACATCACCACACACACACACCACACACACACACACACCAACACACACACCACACACACACACACACACACACACACACACACACACACACACACACACACACACACCACACACACACACACAAACACCACACACACACACACACACACACACACACACAACACACACACACCAAACACACAACACACACACCATCCCACACTCTCACACCCACACACACACCACACACACCACAACTCACACAACAACCACAACTCTACACACACACCATCAACAAAAAATGTCATTTAGGTTTGAAAAAAAACCTGAATATTTTTTGTCGCCCATCTATTTTCTGGTCTTCCCGGCGTAGCTCAAGAATGGCTCATCAGAATTTCGCGATCAATATGTCAAATTAAAGCCTAAACCCTTGCCTAAAACTTTCTCGCTCTGAGTTGATAGGTCGTCACTTCAATTTTCGAGAAAAAATGTCATTTAGGTCAAAAAACGTGAATATTTTACATGTTACCCATCCATTTTTTTACCTTACCCGGCGTAGCTCAAGAATGGCTCATCAGAATTTCGCGATCAATATGTCAAATGAAAGCCTAAACCCTTGCCTAAAACTTTCTCGCTCTAAGTTGATAGGTCGTCACTTCAAATTTCGAGAAAAAATGTCATTTAGGTCAAAAAACGTGAATATTTTACATGTTACCCATCCATTTTTTTACCTTACCCGGCGTAGCTCAAGAATGGCTCATCAGAATTTCGCGATCAATATGTCAAATGAAAGCCTAAACCCTTGCCTAAAACTTTCTCGCTCTAAGTTGATAGGTCGTCACTTCAAATTTCGAGAAAAAATGTCATTTAGGTCAAAAAACGTGAATATTTTACATGTTACCCATCCATTTTTTTACCTTACCCGGCGTAGCTCAAGAACGGCTCATCAGAAATTCGCGATCGATATGTCAATTGAAAGCTCAAACCCTTGCCTAAAACTTTCTCGCTTTGAGTTCATAGGTCGTCGCGACAAATTTCGAGAAAAAATGTCATTTATGTCAAAAAACGTGCATTTTTTTTGCGTCACCCATCCATTTTTATCCTTACTCATTGTAGCTTAACCTCAGGGAGATATAATCTAGCCTAGAAGAATTTCCTGATCCAAGCGGACCTATGTGCAAAATTTCAGGTTTCTCGGTCAAACGGTGTGGATTTGTATAAAGAACATACATACATACATACACACACACATACAGACAGCTTTCTTTTATAGATATAGATTGTCCCTACCTTTGTTTTTTTTGCTACAAAAAAAAAAAAAAAACAATGATGTCCATGGGTGCTATACCTGCTATACCAGAGAAAAAAAATGTCAACAGTAAGAGGGAATTTAGGAGGTATCTAATTGCTGGAATAATGGGACTTACTGCTGGAATAATGGGACTTTAATAGTCCTTATCGGGCAGTATAAAAAAGGCGATATTATATTATTATTAATTGTTGATTTTTTATTACTTTCCTTATCTTATAATAAGGAAAGTATTGTATTCGTCGAAAATTTGACCTATCCAGTTTTTCACATTTCTGGACGAATCATGGCCTCAGGATACCAAAAAAGTTGTTTTCAGCCATTGGTCCGTGCGTCTGTCTGTCTGTCTGTCTGTGTGTGAACAGGATATCTCAAGAACGCTAAAAGCTAGAGACTTGAAATTTGGTACACAAATTAATTTTATACACCAGACGAACCACGAAACTTTTGGTTGAAATCGGCCGCAAATACTAGCCGCAAGCGCCGCTTCTTTAAATTGGTTAAAGATACAAATTTTTTTAGAGAACAACATTTTCTTAGGTTAAAAAAATAATAGGGGTCTATTCTGATCATTTTTTTGATATCTTGAACTTTTTGGAACTCGGCCTCAGTTTACCGGTATTTGGGGGGGACCCGCTTTGACTAACATTTTTATTATTTATCCTACATGGGGGCTGTGACATATCAAATTCAATGATTTTGAAGTGCTGATTACGAATTTGGCATTGGTTTTTAGTTATCTGTTACCGTTGAGTCACCAGTGGCGGAATTCGACTCCTTTTTGGGGGATAAGGAAAGTCGTGTGATATTTACACCAGATTTTTTCATAGGTGACCCCGCGCAAGAAGTTCAAGTGTCCGTCCTGCCGGAACGAGGGTCTCCTCAGCTCGGCGGCCAAGCACATGGTGGAGAGGTCGAAATGTGTCTCCCTCTTCGAGGAGGTGTACGCGCGGGAGGGCGGCGGAGGCGGGGGGGGCACTCTGAGGAGCGTGGAGTTCAGGGCGGACCCGGTCCTGTTTCGTGATCCTCTGCCGCGGCGACTGAAGAAGTACGAAGAGATTGGGAGCCTGTAAACGCGGCCTGTGCTTTGTTTTTGACCTATTATCTCACCTGGTTGCAGGGTTTTCAGTGAAACCCTTGCAATTACCACTGCGACCTAATTAGATCTATTTCGACCTAACGACACAAAATATTTTTTTTTTTTTAAACAACATTTCCATTTATTTGTAAGATGCAATTATTATTACAATATATATTTACTAATATATTGTAATAATTGTATCATAATTTATATCATAACGCGTTATTAATAAATGTATTGAACAAAAAGAATAATATTATTGTTATATGAAAAAAAAAAAAAAAAAAAAAAAAAAAATTACAATAAAAATAATCGGATGGTATACCCGTCTTCAAAGTTAATAACTGTGAAGAAGACCCAGCAGGCACATCTCTAATGGGTCGAGATGTGCCTGCCAGGTCCCGCCTGGTGTAGATTTAAGGTCACGTGATCAATTTCCACCAATCACAGAGCTCCAAAGTGATCACGTGACCTTACATCTAGATGAGCAGGGATGCGCCTGCGGAATGTGGAAGGTGCATTAGCCGTATCTCTGAATAGACAATAGAACAAAATTTCTTGAACATGATATTTTTAGAAGTTCACTTGCCAAAATCTTTCTTTTTAATAACATGTTGGTTACAGATTTTATCTATTTTTTACAAGTAAAATATCTTACAGCCATATTTATGAACAGAAAACGCCGTTTGAGCATGGTCTGAAGCATGATTTCCTATAATATTATTGGCCAATACCTTGCTTGAGACATTGCTCAGAAAAAATTCGCTGTTCATAAATACAGGTGTTAAACTTGAGAAAATATGTTAAAAAAATTTCTTTTTTAATCTTGAGAAAATATGTTGCTCCTAAAGAGTAGGATTTATTTTGAATCAACGATTTGTAGAGCTAGCACATTGAATAAGAATAAACCAGTTCCATGTTGTAAACCTTCGTTGTAAAATACATCTATAAAAAATTTAAAAAAAAACAGTTCCTGTAAGATCGTAGTAGGGAAGTCGAACATGGATGGCAAATTTTGCTTTCGAAGCATACATATCAGAAAATTTGTGAAGTACTTGTAGGTATTGTGTTTGTATTTTACAAAAATTTATGTGTTAGTTTATAGTATAATTTTGTACTCTCGATTGTATACTCTTTTTTCTCAATAAGACATCTTTATCGTGCACTTTTTATATTGTAAATACAGTAACAGTATTATTTTAATTTTATGTAGGTATAATTAATTACCAATACTCTCATAGTTTTTTTTTTGTCTAATGATATTTTTAACATGATATATTTTCGTGATGAACAAATTATGTGTCTGTACGATCTGAGAGGTCTTTATGCGGCACAAAGATCACATTGTCACGAAAGAATTCGAAGATTTTCACTCCATCCTAGTAACCTTAGCACATAGAACTCCATTCTTTGCCTTTAGGTTGAAAGTTCGATTCCCTGTGGTAATTTTTTCTGACAGTATTCGTTACAATCCACATTGTCTGACATCCTGGTAATTTCCCAGTCAATATTGCAGAAGTTTAAATCGAAAGAAAAGTAATCAGCAATAAATTTACAGGTTATATTCAATTTAAATAATAATTCATTTATTTATTTCTTACAAATAAAATAATAGTTATACAAAGGTATTTTTTTGACATCTAATATTAAACGTTCAGAATTATAATAATGTATTATAATTATAATAAACGTTATAACAGAAATATAATTAGAATAAACGTTCGTAGAGTTTGTAAAATGTAAGTCTAGTCAGTAATGCCATTTAAAATAAATTACAATTAATAAAGAATATTCTTGGAATGAAGGTTTGTGGATGAAATACAAGCGCTGTGTGTTATTCAATAGTTCACTAGTTGACATTAAACCCCGTCTATACTTACTCTGATTCAGTGTAAGCTTCACTCAGGTTAAGCCTTACTTAGTAGGGCACATTTTAATTTTATGAAGTTTTGCTTGTTTGATAGTTGTATAAGATTTTATGCTGTTCGAATTTGATTCGTACACCTACATGAGATTTTTTATTTGTCTTTTACTTGCGAATCAATTTCAATTTTTACAGAATGGACTAATTTAATTATAATTTTACGAGAAAATGTAAAATCTAAATTTCGTCAGCAGCATTTACTGCTGACATCATTATCGATATAAGAAACACGAAAAATCAAACCTTTAAAATGTGAATATATAAAATCAAACATAAACAAACAAGTGAACAGATAAAAGTAGCAATATTGAAGTTTTAAGACAGAAGAAACACAAAGAAGAAACAATTAGTAAAACGTAAACATGAATGATTTCGGACAAACAAAAAGAAATGCCAGCAGGGTCCACCTGCCTGTGAACAATAAACTGAACATAATAACTCAAGTCTCTTAAAACCTTGTTGCTATAGAAACTACAGTTATAGTAACAAAATTGTTGAATTACAATAACATCACGCTCAACTTTTTCGGGCTTAAATAATACTTTCATTAATGGTCATTAGTCATTACTGACCTTATCTTAAAGAAAGGAAAGTAATGGAATCATCCAACAACAAAAAAATTGCTCATGACATAAATATTATGACCAGCACAAAAAACTTGACTTTTAATAACGGATATCTTGCCCAAAAAGAAATACATTTTCAACTTTTGTTCAGGTATTCAGGAAAACAGAGAACACCCATCATACCTTGTGAATAAATTTTGAATAATTTTGTCCAATGTGAACTACGTTTAAAATCTTGATTTTTTCAAGCTTTCAGGAAAAAATTGTAGTTAATATTTTTCTTTACATTTTTTAAAAATATTTTATAGCGCAACAGCAATTTCAGCTTTTCTTGCGGATTCCTTGGAGTTATTTTGACAACCGGTTGTTTGACAACCGGAACGATCACAATAGTTGCTCTCTGGAACGATCACTATCTTTTTGTGATCTTTTCCTCACGATCTTGATAGTAATGCGCTATGAACAAAACGATTATTTTTCTGATCTTAATCGCCGTATTGAGCTCATTAAGTTCTTCTGATATATTGATAGAGAAACGATATTTTTTCACCATCATGATAGTATCGAGCTCGCGTAACGATTTTTCTGATCGTGATTTCCCTGTGGTGCATCACCCTCGGGTGTGGTTGGATTTCTTCTGCTGTGGGGTCCGGGGACTAGATGAGGAGAAGAATGAAGGACCATAAACCAAACATGAGGAAGACGTAGAGTAGAGCTTTGAGGGTTTGGTGAAGCATGTGGAGGCTGAAACAGAATAGTAAATGTGTTTCTTTGTGTTATTGTATCACAATTTTAGTGGTTAGTGCAAAATTATAGGCCAGTCTCCGTGGCGTAAAGGTTGTGACTACTGCCCGTAGTCCAGAGATCCCGAGTTCGATCCCCGGTCGGAGTATATTTTTCACACAGAAAATTCTGTTCCCTCCGTACATGTGAGGCTGCATTTCCGGCCCTACCCAGGCTGGGTGAGGTTAATGTGGGTAGCCGGTACGATTCCCGGCGAATGGAGGGTAAAACCCCCGTCCAAACCAGGACGTTAAATCAAATAGAATCGTTGGCGTTAGGAAGGGCATCTAGCCGTAAAAATGTGCCAAAACCAACCAACCTTAACCATGAGGTTGAACAACGTCGACCCTGCTCAAGCGGGATAAGACAGAGTAAAAGAAGAAGAAGTGCAGAATTATAGGACTTTTCCGTACCTATCTTTAATATACTAATATCTTTTTTTTTTGTATATAATTACGCCACTGTTAGTCCGTTACATTGCTTTCTTTCTCATCAAACTTACCGGTTGGTCAGTTTCATCGCTTTCTTTCTCATCAAACTTACCGGATATGTCGTTACATTGCTTTCTTTCTCATCAAACTTACCGGTTGGTCAGTTTCGTCGCTTTCTTTCTCACCAAACTTACCGGTTGGTCAGTTTCATCGCTTTCTTTCTCATCAAACTCACCGGTTAGCCCGTTTCATCGCTTTCTTACTCATCAAACTCACCGGTTAGCCCGTTTCATCGCTTTCTTTCTCATCAAACTCACCGGTCAGTCCGTTTCATCACTTTCTTACTCACCGGTTAGCCCGTTTCACCGCTTTCTTACTCACCGGTTAGCCCGTTTCATCGCTTTCTTTCTCATCAAACTTACCGGTGTTTCAATTACATTGCTTTCTATCCCATCAAACTCACCGGTTAGTCCGTTTCATCGATTTCTTTCTCATCAAACTTACCAGTTAGTCCGTTTTATCGGTTAGTCCTTTTCATCGCTTTCTTTCTCATCAAACTCACCGGTTAGCCCGTTTCATCGCTTTCTTTCTCGTGCCCGGATCCAGCTTGTCTTGCAAATGGTGCACCAGGGTTCCCTGGATATAGTTGTCCAGATAGTCATCCCAATCTAGGGCGGCCATATTGAACGGGAACCTTTCTTTGTCCGCGGCGTTCAGTAAGCTCCAGGCTCGCGAAGTGTTTTGGCTATCGAAGTCCCAATCGTTGGTGGTGAACGGTTCCAGGAGAGACATCACCTTGTCCATCTTCTTGTACACCCTGACCAGTCTGGAAACAAAGCGTGGAAGAGATTTTTTTTTAACTTGGGTTTAACATCGCTTTCAACTGCATAGTCATATCACGGCCAAATAAACAAACACAAACTCGGTCATTTTATGTATTTGTGGTGTACAAGTTTGTACAAATATAAAAACTCTTATGTACACCTACATTTTTTTTTTTTTTTTTTTGACACAGAAAAATCTCTTTAATAGAGATACCAGGCACATACCACATACTTAATGTATACCTACATTAAGTACGTGCAACTGTGAACAAGCGTTCCTATAATAAAGAAAAATTTGTTCCTGTAGGACGCTGAAAGTTGCTTTTTTGTTCCCCAATAAGTTCAGGGCTTAATAGACAAAATCGATAACTTAAGTCATTACTTATCATCGATTTTCCCCATCTTAGACAGTACGGAATCCGAGACATAGCGCCTCAGAAGCATTAAAAAGAAGTCTATTAATTTCGCCCTTAGTTTAGCTTTGGAGATACTTTAGAAATGCATACTTTATTGATAAATACCTTTGCCTTTATTTTCAATTCAATTCTCAACTATCCTTCTCATTTCCTATAAAATCCTGTAAAATATATAAAACCTGTTTGACTGCTGGAGTAAAGGGACTTTTCAGTCTTACCCCCGGCAGTGTAAACAAGGTAAGTATATTATATTTTTTTAGTTAGTTTTTTTAAAAAAGTTATCATATTTGTGTTAATCACCCTCGTAATGTCACAACTACTCAAACTCGCTTTTACTAAATCTGCGCTGAAACCGGGACTTGAACCACCGACCTCCAGGTTACAAGTCCGCCGCTTTATCGATCAAGCTACTGAGGTCGGTCTATATTCTATTCTATTCTATTCTATTTCCACCATAAGAAGCTCACCTCAGTGTCTGCCCACTGAGCCTGAAGTATAGGTCGAACACATAGCCTACGAGGTAGTGCAGCAGTAGACAGCGTAGCGCATGGAAGGGTCTACTGTTGCTCATGTAGACGCAACTACTCATCAGCATCCGGGAGTAGGGATAGCGCGCGATCGACGCGACTGATTTGGCCTGGAAACACACATGGAATTTTTAGATCGATTTACGAGCGAGCGATCGAGGTCGCAAATATCGGGAGGAAAATATCGATAACAAAATATATACAATACCTACTCTGTTTATCCTGCAAGGATGGGATTAAAAAGTCCCTGCACTTTCACAGTCTAAAAGAAAGTCTCATTCATTGGTGTGAAGTACAAAGTAACGATAACGGTCTTTTCATATACCCGTAACCGGCAGTTACTCGTATATCAAGAGATCGTTATCACATCTTTTTTCGCAAATTTATTTCCATTGATTGGGGTAATCAATAGAATCAAGTACCTTAGTACCTATTATACAAATACAATATCTATTTCTTCGACTCGAGTATTACAATATATAAAAAATAATGCCACACTGCATGTCTATAATTCAAATAATAAAAACGAGATATTGAACTTATAATTAAGTAGGTAGGTTTTAACTACGTATGGTACATAGTGGGTACCTAACTATAAAATAGTTATTACTTTGCCAATCAACCATACTGATAAGAAACAGTTAGTAATTTTATCAGCACCATGAAAATAGACCTATTTTTATAATCCCCGCTCAGGACCTACAAGGTCCTGAGATTTTTATGTAGGAAAAAATATTGAAAATATCTGGGTTCGACGGTATATAAAAAAGGATGATCTACATGATCAATTGAATCGAAGTTTTCACTCTTGACTACCGATACTGTTGTAGATATTTGTATCGAATAATTGCAGTCAGTCCTACCTGGAATTCCTTCCATGTGATGGAGTTGTCTCGAGACGTGACGAAGTTGTAGATTGGCAGAGACGAACTATCCGATTGAAACCTGAAATATTGAGACGAATTTAAATAGTTATTATTCTGACCTGGTTGCAGGGTTTTCAGTGACCCTTACAATTAACACAGCGACCTAATTAGATCTATTGTGACCAGATTCTATTTGGTTTTAACGTCCTGACTGAGATAGATAGTCAGGATGTGGGTTTTACCCTCCATTCGCTGAGAATCGTACCATCTACCCACATTAACCTCACCCAGCCTGGGTAGGGCTGGAAATGCCAGCCTCACGTGTTTGGATGGCACAGAATTTTCGTCGAAAAGTCTGCCCCAACCGGGAGTTGAACTCGGGAACTCTGGACTACGGGCAGTATTCACAACAATTACGCCACGGAGGATGGGTTTAAATAGTTAGTTTTATGGCTTTTAAGCCTTCTGATTTGTATAGTCAAATATGACTCAAAACGATTCAAAGAATTGACCGGAATACTACAACTCTGTTGTGTCAATATAGTCAACATCAAGGTTGGAACTGAGGGGTCGCCCACAAAGGCTTGGACGTAGAACTTGAGTACTCTTACAAGAACTATAGTTATAGAGAAATAGAAAAATGACACATAGCTATTAGTATTAGTGCAAAAGATTACAATGAGTAATCCTTACTTATTTTAACCAACCTCAGTAGTTTGATCGATAAGGCGGCGGACTTATAACTTGGAGGCCGGTGGTTCCGAGAGCCAAGAGCAAAAAAAAAAAAAAAAAAAACGGAGCAAAAAATATCATAAAAAAAAAAAAAAAAAAAAAAAAAAAAACTAACACTATCCTACCTACTTCCGATTTCTAATATTAGAAATTTATCTGAAGTGATAGCAGTGTGAGTTTGATTAATTGTGACATCTCGGAAGTGATTGACAGAAATACCTGTATGATAACTTTTAATCCTTACTTATTAGTTAAGTTGAAAAGTTATCATATTTGTGTTAATCACTTTCGTGATATCTCAACTACTCAAACTCGCTTTACTAAATCTACGCTGAAACCGGGATTTGAACCACCGACCTCCAGGTTACAAGTCCGCCGCCCTATCCATCAAGCTACTGAGGTCGGTTCCTTACTTATTATAGCCGTCCCAAGTGGTACAGATGAGAGCGTTGACGGTGAAGTCGGCAGGTACCATATCCGCTTTCTTGCCCGGACAGCAGAATACGGACCGGATGACGCCGGTTTGAACCCCGGTCACGAGACCTGTGGGCCCGTACAGGTTGTCGATGTAACCCGGTATAGGATCTTCCAATGTGGAAATAACTGTGGGGCAAGAAGTATTATTATTATTATTATACAAGATTGTCGATGTAACCCGGGATAGGATCTTCCAATGTGGAAATAACTGTGGGACAAGAAATATTATTATTATACAAGATTGTCGATGTAACCCGGGATAGGATCTTCCAATGTGGAAATAACTGTGGGACAAGAAGTATTATTATTATTATACAAGATTGTCGATGTAACCCGGGATAGGATCTTCCAATGTGGAAATAACTGTGGGGCAAGAAGTATTATTATTATTATACAAGATTGTCGATGTAACCCGGGATAGGATCTTCCAATGTGGAAATAACTGTGGGGCAAGAAATATTATTATTATTATACAAGATTGTCGATGTAACCCGGGATAGGATCTTCCAATGTGGAAATAACTGTGGGACAAGAAATATTATTATTATTATACAAGATTGTCGATGTAACCCGGGATTGGATCTTCCAATGTGGAAATAACTGTGGGACAAGAAATATTATTATTATTATACAAGATTGTCGATGTAACCCGGGATAGGATCTTCCAATGTGGAAATAACTGTGGGGCAAGAAGTGTTATTATTATTATACAAGATTTTTTTTTTTTTTTTTTTTTTTTTAATTAATGTTCAAACGCAATGTGTTTCACTGCAATTACAAGAACTTAATACTTAACCTAGGTATGATTAAAAATTTCTAAACCGAGTTGTTGTTTACATTCATTCTTAAAGATATTTACATTATATGAAAGGTCCAATTTAGAGGAGTGTTGATTGAACAGTACCATAGCAGATATTAATGGTGAGTTAAGACCCTCTGGCGCACAGAGCTGGTTACTAATATAGAAAAAACCAGGATTTTCTCTAGTTCTTAAACTTAACAAAGGAACCCTAATACTAAAGTCTTCAGAAATATCAGAAATTTGAATATTATTGTTGAAAACGTTATATATATATACATCATTTTCTGATAGTTTCTTCGTGCATTCAAGGTTCCTATATTTAGATGTTCCATTAAGTCTTTGTATGAGATGGCTTCGGGGTATACTGGATAGAAACCATTTAATTTCTTGAAGAGAAAGCGTACAAATTTTGCTTGTACTCTTTCAAGCGTATCCCTTTGATTTTGCGTGGATGGTGACCATATGACCGAGGCATACTCAAGTTTACTCCTGACAAGTGCTGTGTAGAGGGTTGTAATGGTTTCTTCTTCTGTGAAAAATTGGGAATGTCTTATGATTAGACCTAAAGTTTTTGTAGTGGATGAAAGTATGTCTGATATATGATTATCAAATTTTAGGTTATGTTGAAATTTTACTCCCAGATCTTTTTTGACTGTAACTCGTTTTAATGAAGCATTTCCTAATTTATATTCATATACGTATTTTGCTTTTTTTTTTTGTTATAGATAAAACTTCACACTTGTCAGGATGAAAAGCGAGTTGGTGTTGTTCAAGCCATGCTTTTACAGAATTTAAGTCTTCTTGTAATAACATGCAGTCAGATTCATTATTAATTTCAAAAAATAGTTTGAAATCATCTGCATATAATAGATAATCAGCATAATGTATAGCTTCCCCGATGCCATCTATTACTATCGCAAAAAATAGGCCACTCAGCTTTGAACCTTGAATCACTGATGACGTAGGATAGTATGGATCAGATATATGGTTTTGGAAAAGTACTCTATGTTCACGGTGCTCGAGGTATGAAGCTATAAGTTGTACAAAATTAGGATGGAAACCATATGCTGCTATTTTTTTAAGAAGAACATCATGCGATAATCTGTCATAAGCCTTTAAGATATCTGTATATACAACATCTACTTGGTTGTGTGATTTACACAGTTTTTTTGCAACTGCATGGTGAAAACTTGTTAAATTTGTAACAGTGGATCTATTTTCTATGAAACCGTGTTGATTTTGAGATATTTTACTATAAACAAAAGATGAGATTTTATCAAAAATACAGGTTTCGTAGAGTTTGGATAATACGGTCAAAACTGAGATGGGCCTATTGTTCTCGATATCGTATGAGTTTCCTTTTTTTGGTATAGGTGTCACTAATGTGTATTTTAACAGAGTAGGAAATATTTTATTCTCTAGTGATTTATTAAAAATTACAAGAAAGATTTTTGACAGGGTAACTGAGCAATTTTTTATAATATTGGTAGGGATACTGTCCATTCCTTCATTTTTGTTCTTTAATGACTTAATACCTTTGCAAATGTCATTTTCTGTAAAAGAAAACATTTTCAGGTCTATCGTGTTTGATCCCATAAAGTTTCCCCAGTTATAACTGGTGGGAGGGTCTATATATACTGAGTTGAAATATTTAGCAAAAGCATTACTGATTTCAATGGGATTTGTGAGTAAAACACCACCCGATTTGTAGGACAATTTCGGAAGATTTTTATTCTTGGACTTGATGAAGTTCCAGAATTCCTTTTTACTCTGTGATTTAAGTTTTATTTGTAGATCTCTTAAGTATTCTTTGTAGTTTTTCTTAATTTGCTTCTTACATTGTTTTTTGAGTTCTGGATAATTTGTGTTACGATTTTTTCGTGATTTTTCTTTTCTCAGATATAATTCAACGGTGTTTTTACTCCACCAATTAGGGAAAGTTTTTTTATATTTCTTAAAAGTGCCAAAACGTTTTATTGGAATATATTTTTCAAAGATTTTAAATATGATTGCATAGAAAGCTTCTAAAGCTTTATTTGGGTCTTCCTGTTCAAACACCGTTGTCCAGATTGTATTATTATTAATTTCCTGGTATAATATGGGCCAGTTTGCGTTTTTGAAGTTGAATTTTTTATTTAAAAATATATGTTCTGGAAATTTTTGTGTTGTACTTTTCAAATTTTGAACTGTTTTCGGCGAATTATCATTGGGTTTGACTTTAGATTTATTCTTCTTATAAAATAGGGTAATGCTCAAGGTCGGATGGTGTGGGTCTTCTACAACCAAAGGTTCTCCTATCTCAACTGTTAAATCAACACTCCTCTTTACATTGTTGTTGGACATATGCTTAAATAAAACTAAGTCTAGTATTTTATTATATCTGTTTTTGATGGTATTATAAGATGTTAATTCAAGAAAATTTAACATCTCATTAAGTATTGAATTCTTTTGAATATGAATTTTAGTGCCGATTTCCTCAGATAAATTGACCTCTGAAAAAGATGGGACATTGAAATCTCCTAAAAGTAATATGTTTTTATAGTTTGAGTTTGTACTTATTTCCACTAATTTATCATAAAATAAATTTAAAGTATCAATTGTTACAGGGGGTGGAATGTAAACAGCACATATCAAAAGTGCCATAAAATTAAGCTTAATGTCTAGCCACATGGTTTCAATTTGATGACAGTTGAAATTCCATTCATATTTAGGTATTACAATATATTCTTTTTTTATGGCTAGGCATATGCCCCCACCCTTTGATCTATTTGTCACTTCAAGATTTCTATCTTGCCGAAAAACTTGGTATCTATTATCAGTAAACTCTGAATCATATATATTATCCTGTAACCAGGTCTCCGTTAATATTATAATGTCGTGATTTTGGTCAATACAGCTTAGATAGCAATAATTTGTTTTAGTATTCAGGCCCCTCACATTCTGATAAAGTATTGAGTATGAAGACTTGCGGTGTGCATTAGCTGTATTATTTGTATTGGAATGTGATTTGTCACAGCAACTATTTAAGTTTAGAGGCTGATTGTGTGATAAAAAGTGTTCAAGTGCAAACTTTATGTTGCAAGCCTCATTTATAGATTCCCAAATTTGATTTACAATGCTTTGGCCGTATTGAAGGATTAGCCATTTTTCTAATTCTTTGTCATTTAAGTGTGAATATATTATTTTCTTGTTAATTTGGACATATTGATCTTTTTCGTTAATATTAAATTTATAGGAGCTATTTGAGTTTATATCAGCACTATTTGTGCACGTCAGTACGCTTGAAAAAAATCAAAGGGTAGAGTATCTTTATTTATATTCCCTATAATATTTGAACCACATGAGGTGCATTTAGAACAATTTGAATTGTTTGAATTTGAAATTTCAGGTATTTCCCATTGTTTTGGAAATTCAGGGTATTGTTGTTGTTGATTTTTGTATTGGTATTGTTTTTGTAGGTTGTTTTGTTGCTGATTTTGTGGTGTTGTAGTTGCTGGGAATGTAGGTTGATAGTAATGTTGCCACTGTTGCTGTGGGGGACATAGTTTCTGTTGTGGTTGTGATTGCTGATTTTGTTGATGTTGTTTTTGTTGATGTTGATGGCGTTGTTGCTGCTGTTGTTGGTGTTGTTGTTGTAATTGTAGGTACTGCTGTTGATGTTGTAATTGCTGTTGCTCTTGGTGTTGCTTCAGTTTTTGTTGGTATTGATGACTATGGTGGTGTTGTTGTTGATCTTTATTACTTATCTCTTGATTCCAATGTGAATTTACATAAGGAGATTGTGTTTTGGGTTTTATGTTTTCTATATCTCTTGATATGGTGTGTTGAAAATTGTCTTTATTTAGTTTTCGCTGTTGTAAATCTTGTTTTTGTTTAATTTGAAGGTTATTTTGTAGTTGTGATTGTTTATGTTGCCATTCTAGTGATTGCAGATCATTTTTAGGTTTTCTATTAATGTTTTGTGGAGTTGGGTTTTTTTGTTGTTGCCAATGATTGTGTTGAGAATGTTTTTGTTTATATTGCTGTTGGTTATATGCGTTATTGCGGTGGTTTGATGCTCGGCTGTGGTATTCTTTTTGTTGAGTTTTCATATTTCGGTTCTGTGATGGGTCAGATTGTTTTTGTGATGTTTGGGTTTTTATTGTTTGTTGATCTTTAATTTGACATTCATTATTATTGGTTATATTATTTTGATGTTCATTTAAGGTGTGGCTTTTGAAAGTTAGCTCACTATGATTGGGTATGTTTTTGATAGTTTCAGTTATTTTTTTACTAAGATATGTCTTCCCTTTTCTGCCGAGATGTATTCCATCGATAGCCATGTGCCAGTGTTGGATAAATTTATGTGGCTCAATTGTTGTGATATTTTTAAATTTTTGTGCGTGATGTTTTATAAGAGTGTTGAGTTTAATAATATTTTTATTTTTAGGGTTGTTTGGTTGAGGAGGTATCAAGATTAATATAATTTTACATTTTTTTTCTGCAATCAATGATATACTATCTTTGATTGTTTTAATTTCACTTTTGAAAAGGTCATTTGTACCTGCTGAGACTACTATAATGTCATCATTTTGTGTGATTTGTGGGATTATTAGTTCATGTGTTGTATTAGTGTATGTGATTCCTGGTCTGAAATTTTCTGTTATATTCCAGTTTCCGAAACAGCTTTCTTGTTGTAGTCTTTCTTTCAAGTAACGTATGTGACTATCTCCTAGCAGGTATATGGTTTTTTTTGTTGTGTGGTTAGGTGTGGCTTTTGTTTTTGGGGTGATTCCGTTTTTTGATTTGTTAGTTTTTGTTTCGATGAGATTCTTGTTTGAATGAGGGTCTTCTTGATTTGAGTGAATATTATTGAGGTGGGTTTCTATGTTTGTTATTCTTATGGAGTTTGCTTTTACTTCATGTTCAATTTTTTCCAGTTTTTGTTTAGTTTGTGTGTCAGTAGTAAAAGCACTGTTACTTGGGATGGTTATTGTATTAGTGTTATTGGTGCTAATTTGGTCACCACTGGTGTTATTATTGGGGACGAGTGTGTTGTTACCGTTAGTAGTCAAGATCTGAATCTCAGGTTTGTGTGTTGTGTTTGTGCTGCCTAAGTTAGTATCTGAATTTCTTAGTGCTTCTTTAGTGCTATGAGTATTTGGAGTTATTTGTTTGTTTTTCTTGTTGGTGTTTATTATATTAGAATCTACATAATTATTTGCCATGTTTTCAGTACTCAGTACTTTTCTTTGTAAGTTTGAAATTGAAGTTGTTTTGTTTTTATCTGAAAGATCAATTTGGATGTTGTCTATATGGTTTGACTGTGATTTTATACTCGAATTAAGAGATGAGTGTTCAGATAGTATGTTAACACATGAATTATCTTCTATGTTATATTCCGTTTGATGTTCTTGTCTTTTGTCCATGTTTTGGCTAATTTGATATCCTATTTCATCGAATTCTTGTTGTATGGTTTTAAAATTATTATGATTAATTGAGAAAGAGTTCGTAAATTGCAGCATACTTTGATTCGTGGAGGTATTATTTATATCAATGATTGAGTGATCTGTAAATGTGTCTTCTATAATATGGTCTCGTTTCAACATTTCGATGGTTTTCTCAAGCATGGCTATAGTGTAGTTTAACTTGTTTATTTTTTGTAATAGTAGTTCTATGTTTTCATGATTATCTTGATTTACAAGTTTAAGTTTTTTTATAGTTTCATTCTGAGTTTTATTTAGGGATTTAAGATTAGTTATCTCTTTTTCTTGTTTTTCCATGTAATCGTGGTTTTCAGATTCTCTGATTTTTGTTTCCTTCAAAAACTTTTCCATACATTTTATTTTGGTGTGTTTATCTTGTATTTCTTCATCAGTTTTTGTTCTTTGTTCGTTGTATTCTCCTAGCAAGTCATCTATTCTTTTTTCTAGTTGTGTGTTTTTGTTTTTAAGATTTTTCATGCTAATTTCTGTGTTTTTGAACTCTTGTATAACATTATTTTTTTCATTATTCGATTCTACTCGTTCTTGTTCTAGAGCCCATTTTTCACATATTTCATTAAAAATCTTCAGAAAAGATTCATCTTTGTATTTGGTTGTTAATGTTTGAATTTCTGGTTTTAGTCTTGTATATGTTTCGTCATTAAAATTATTTAATGTTAGTAAAAGTTTATTTTTTCTAACTTGACTCCGTCCCCTCCTTTGCATGATATACATATGTGTAAGAGCAAAATAGATGAGTGATAGGATGCGATCAGTTTAGTGATCAGTATATCAGTGATATAATTATATGATTAATAAATGTGGTAATAATGTTTTTTATAAATATATGTAAGTACCTATATGTCAGAAAAAAAGGATGGTATTTTGCTAAGCTGTTATAAAGAATTTGCAAAGAGAGAGGTAAAAAAAATAAAAATACATTTAAATATACAGTATGTTTCAGAAAAGGTGGCCACCCCCTCGTAACTTTTGAACGCGACGGAATTTTTCAATTCTGTAAAGTTCTAGGTATAGGAAGTGCCCTATGGCCCATCCTGTGGTCATATTTATTTTTGGCCCCGGTCGGCCCTTCCGGCTTTTAGGCCATATTTTTTCATTTTTCTCGCGAATTTTAAATGGAATGCTATATTTTTTATTCCTGTTAATTAAAGTCCAAGTTAGGCTGAGTATAATGAGCTTTTAAAATTTTCAAAAACCTTATTAGGGGCGGAGCTAGTAGGGTGCAAGTTTCAAAATTGTTACACCCTGTATTTCAGCGTTAGTTAGATTTTTCAGTACTTTTTTTATGTTCATAGGTTCAAAATATTGTTTTACACCATATGAAATCAAAAAAAAATTCTTGTTTACTTCTAATCAGGGTCATAGTAAGGTTTTTGTAAAAGTACTTTTTTTCTCACGTCAATTTTTCCGTAAATTAATGGTGGTCTCGAAATTGGCATTTTTAGAGGTGAAAGTCTGCAGTGACATATGTTTTTTATGCTTGAAATAGAAAGAAAACTTAACGGAAAAGCGATTAAAATCATAAAAAAAGCCATTTAACCTGCTAGTTTTTTCACGACAGTGTCCGGTAAAGTGGGTGAATTTCGTATTGGATTTTTTTGTTGTTGAGGAAACACAATTGGCATAGAAAATCAATAATATCTAATAAGGGAATATTACTTCAATAAACATAACTAAATGCGAAATTAAATGAAAATTATTTCTTCTAAATCAGTGCCGGATATTTTTTTTTTTTCTCTCTCTCTCTCTTTTTTTCACTTTTCAAAGCTCAAGTTGTATCAAAAATAATTATCGGATAATGCTGCTTCTAAAGTCGGCCTAGGGGTCCCCTCTTGAGATAATTTTAGTTGGTAAGTTGGTAAAATCTGTAGAAAACACATTGTCAATAATTCTGGAGTCAGTCCGATGGCGCTTTGAATGCAACGTTTCTTGTAGAATCACCGAAGTTAAGCAACGTCCAGCGAGGAGAAGACTTCGTGATGCTGGCATTCCGGCCTAACCCAGGCTGGGTGAGATAAATGTGTTTAGGAGGTTGGTGAGTTTCTTGCGAATGGAATGTAACACCCCCGTTATGATATGACCATGCAGTTGAAACGCGATATTAAACCCAAATTTAAAAAAAATCATACTTTTGTTGCCAGTAATGAATACCAGGTCTCTAAATAAAAATCTAATTATATCGAAATTTAAGAGAAAAAAATACCAGGTCAAGTACCAAACTCTTGAGGGTGAAAATTAAACCAATTCAATTATTTTAAAGAGGCGAAGAGAGAGAGAGAGAGGGAGAGAGAGAAAGAGAGAGAGAAAAAAAAAATATCCGGCACTGATTTAGAGAAGAAATAATCTTCATTTAATTTCGCATTTAGTTCTGTTAATTGTATTATTCCCTCATTAGGTATTATTTATTTTCTATGCCAATTGTGTTTCCTCAACAACAAAAAAATCCAATACGAAATTCACCCACTTTACCGGACACTGTCGTGAAAAAACTAGCAGGTTAAATGGCTTTTTTTATCATCTTAATCGCTTCTCCGTTAAGTTTTCTTTCGATTTCAAGCATAAAAAACATATGTCACTGCAGACTTTCACCTCTAAAAATGCCAATTTCGAGAACACCATTAATTTACGGAAAAATTGACGCGAGAAAAAAAGTACTTTTACAAAAACCTTACTATGACCCTGATTAGAAGTAAACAAGAATATTTTTTTGATTTCATATGGTGTAAAACAATATTTTGAACCTATGAACATAAAAAAAGTACTGAAAAATCTAACTAACGCTGAAATACAGGGTGTAACAATTTTGAAACTTGCACCCTACTAGCTCCGCCCCTGATAAGGTTTTTGAAAATTTTAAAAGCTCATTATACTCAGCCTAACTTGGACTTTAATTAACAGGAATAAAAAATATAGCATTCCATTTAAAATTCGCGAGAAAAATGAAAAAATATGGCCTAAAAGCCGGAAGGGCCGACCGGGGCCAAAAATAAATATGACCACAGGATGGGCCATAAGGCACTTCCTATACCTAGGACTTTACAGAATTGAAAAATTCCGTCGCGTTCAAAAGTTACGAGGGGGTGGCCACCTTTTCTGAAACATACTGTATATTATGGTAATAGCAGACTAGGTATGTACGTTCCTATTTACAATAATATTAGTTTAGGAAATATATTTAGCTTAGGACGTAATCCGGCTGGTATGTACGTTCCTATTTACAATAATATTAGTTATGTAGGTATGTACGTTCCTATTTACAATAATATTAGTTTAGGAAATATATTTAGCTTAGGACGTAATCCGGCTGGGGTAAAAAAAAATATGCAGGTAAAAAAAAACAAAAAAAATAGAAAAAGTAGGGGATTTTTCCTTTTTAATTTTAAGTTCCTTGTTGGTTTGGCAGCTGTGTAATCCAACGGAGTTTGAAGATTCTACTCAGCTGTTGATTTCAAAGCGCGCGTGTTTGATATTTGTAGGTATTTTGTGGTCCACGTGTTTTCCGGCTGTTGAATGTGGGTGACAGTGATGGTTCCCTCTGCCGACTGGTATTTGAACTAACTAGGGAAGAGGAGTTCCATTGATAAAGTTAACTAAAATGGTTGTCTAGTTCTGTTATCATCAGTTGTGTCATTGGATTTGGGAGTCCCAGAGAACAACCGGTGTTTGATGTTATCAATGATCCCTCCTTTTTCCCCCCTTTCTTCTTCTTCTTCTCAGCTGTTAGTAAGTCAGGGAGGAAGTAAGTAACTGATAATACAGTCAGCTGATTCTTGCTTATGTAATTGTGTTTGATGGGTTTTTGATAACAATGGTGAATTATTTTATTTTTCAGTATCAGCATAAGTAATTTTTTTTATCATTTGTAACTTTATTACTTACTTCTGGTTCTTGATAGTTTAACTTGATTTGTGTAGTTGGTGTATCACTTAATCAGAAAAACACATTTGGTGAGTAATTTGTTCACTGTATAATTGTTAATTTTTTGTTTAAATAGAGAGTAAAAACAATCGACTGCACAAAAAAATGATTACGCATTTGTACGCAAGATTGTCGATGTAACCCGGGATAGGATCTTCCAATGTGGAAATAACTGTGGGGCAAGAAGTATTATTATTATTATTATACAAGATTGTCGATGTAACCCGGGATAGGATCTTCCAATGTGGAAATAACTGTGGGGCAAAAAATATTATTATTATACAAATTCGATCAAGTTTTATTTACAGTAAGACTACCAAAATATTTATTTATTTATTTACACTTTATTTTTTTATACAAAACAATCAACAATATTAACAGAAATAAAAAAATAACAGTATTTACCTACAAAATGAAATATAGAAAAAAAATATTTAAATTTAAATGTACAATTGTCTTGTAATCCGGGGCGAAGTTAATGCCTTAGGCATTCTCTGCCACTTAACCCCGGGATACAAGGAATATTTACAATTATAGAAATAAATTATAGAAATAAATTATAGAAAGGTTTGTGCTAATGTCAACGGCATTCTCTTCCGATTTACGACACTAATAGATTTTATTTATTGTTTTTATTTAATGTCAGATTTATTTTTTTGTGATCTATTATTATTTAAAGATGAGTGTTTTAATGTGTTTCATAGTCTTTTTATGTAGCCATGAAACAGGAACTACTGTAGACGCATGTATTTTGAATACCATTTTTTTGTCGGCCCTAGAGTTCGAACCCGGGATCTTCAGCATGGCAAGCGAATACCTTACCAAGAAGTGTCTCTTTGCGTCAATGATGATGGAGTTTTACGGATCATTGGTTGGGAAAATTACCCAGTGGGTTCATTGACCTCATCCAACGGTGAGTAGTAACAAAATGTGGGTTAAGCGACTAAGACATGGCTTACATAGATGGATCAACCCAAACTTGTCACCAATCAAGGTCATCTCCATGTTCGACGTTTCTTAACTTGAGTGATTAAGTTAAGTTCAGTTAAGATTAAATTAACTTAACTGGGGTTAAGTGGCAGAGAATGCCTGAGGCATTAACTTCGCCCTGGATTACAAGACAATTGTAAATTTAATTTTTTTTTATCTCTCTTAATAATTTATTGTTGATTGTTTTGTATAAAAAAATGAAGTGTAAATAAATAAATAAGTGATCCATTGGGATATTGTGTATTAAATTCAACATGCAATATGCGCTTTTGAGAGCAGAGTTTTGGCCGGGTTCATTAATTTTAGTTCGCATGATTTAATTAATATTTTTGCATGGTGGATGTGAGAAGTTTTTTTGTGCGGATTAGAGGAGGGTCAACGCCTTCCACTCCCTTCCCGGATGACGCCAGAACAGCCTCATGCAAGCATCAGACATCATGCCAAATACGCCAGTTTTTATTTAGGTATTAATTATTTTTTTAATATTACATAATGTATTTTTACATCATTGATTATTTATTGAACAGATGTCTGGGCTAAATGGTCAGACATATTCATCAATAAAATTATATACATTATAAAGAACATGGCACGAGATATGACACGCGCTGAGTCATAATTTTTATTCATTCATTAACTCACCCACCCATTGATAGCCAAAATTGCTCAACATCGGCCTGCCCAAGAATTTTATTCATTCATTAACTCACCTACCCATTGATAGCCAAAGTTGCTGAATATCGGCCAGCCCAAGAAAATTGAAATGTTGAAAATAAATAATAAATACCTATCTGTCAACAAGTAATTGAAAATTAAAAAAAATGACCGCTTTAGAGCTTTTTTACTTTCCTTATCCTATAATAAGGAAAGTATTGTATTCGTCGAAAATTTGACCTACCCAGCTTATTTTATTTCGTAGTCATGAATTAGCAGCTACAGTAAACGCTTGTGGTCTGTGTTGTAGCTTGCCCATCCTGTAGTATGCCAGAATTAGCAGCTACAGTAAACACTTGTGGTCTGTGTTGTAGCTTGCCCATCCTGTAGTATGCCAGAATTAGCAGCTACAGTAAACACTTGTGGTCTGTGTTGTAGCTTTCCCATCCAGTAGTATGCCAGAATTAGCAGCTACAGTAAACACTTGTGGTCTGTGTTGTAGCTTTCCCATCCAGTAGTATGCCAGAATTAGCAGCTACAATAAACGCTTGTGGTCTGTGCTGTAGCTTTCCCATCCTGTAGTATGCCAGAATTAGCAGCTACAGTAAACACTTGTGGTCTGTGTTGTAGCTTTCCCATCCTGTAGTATGCCAGAATTAGCAGCTACAGTAAACGCTTGTGGTCTGTGCTGTAGCTTTCCCATCCTGTAGTATGCCAGAATTAGCAGCTACAGTAAACACTTGTGGTCTGTGTTGTAGCTTTCCCATCCTGTAGTATGCCAGAATTAGCAGCTACAGTAAACGCTTGTGGTCTGTGCTGTAGCTTTCCCATCCTGTAGTATGCCAGAATTAGCAGCTACAGTAAACACTTGTGGTCTGTGTTGTAGCTTTCCCATCCTGTAGTATGCCAGAATTAGCAGCTACAGTAAACGCTTGTGGTCTGTGTTGTAGCTTTCCCATCCTGTAGTATGCCAGAATTAGCAGCTACAGTAAACGCTTGTGGTCTGTGTTGTAGCTTTCCCATCCTGTAGTATGCCAGAATTAGCAGCTACAGTAAACACTTGTGGTCTGTGTTGTAGCTTTCCCATCCTGTAGTATGCCAGCTGCGGTAGATGTTTTGATTAGATGGCAAGCTTGGTTATGTATTTTTTGGCCAAAGTATCTTCCGTCTAGTCACCATGGCTTATGACTAATTTCAAGTTTCAATCTCTTTGACGTCTTCTTGAAAAGACAAGAAAATCGGCCCTCGAGGTCCGATTGTTCTCAAATCACTAATGTAAGTAAGAGGGAGCCTTATAAAAAAAAGACACTTTTTGGAATCTAGCCCTATTTTTAACCTCATCCAGCCCCATTAAAAAAAATAAGAATAATTGGATACCCTGGTATGCCTCCCTCTGAAGGGCCAGAAGCTACACAATACTTCCTATTTAAGTTCTGGGTCAACACGTGCGCACCGGTAGGTATCCCTTCAAATCAATTATTGGAACCAAATTTGGAATAGGTCCAAATTTAATGTTAGCTCTGTGGTTCGAACCCGGGACCTTCGGCATGGCAAGCGAGCATCTTACCACTCAGCCGATCGTGGTAATACAAATGGTGGTACTAGCTAAAAAAAATAATGAAGAAAATAAATAAATAGGAAATTCCACGAGAGCGAAGATGGCTGTTTAAAACATACTACGCGGTGGTTAGGCACTCGGCGCAGCTATAAGTACTTTTTTTGCGGACAAGAATCGAACCCTCACCTAAGAAACTATGGAAATAAGAGCACCACCCTTTTAGCCTATGTGGTATAATATTCTAATAATATATTATTTCATCTTAACCTACTTGGCATAGTATTTCAAACTGGCATGCATGTAAAACTACGAGTTATTGAACAATTTTATGTGGGTTAGCTTACATTGAAGAAATAAAATTATAATAAAGTATTTAAATTAGACACGATCGCTTATGCTGTGACTCGGGGTCCATTGTTTTCTTGGTAAATATGGCTGTGCATTTTATTCATGAGTATTTGGAAACCATTCAGCAGCCGAGCTATTTTTGTCCATGTATTTTACTCGCGTGATATTCTTATTAAATCTCGTAGATTTTATTAATTTTAGACTCGAGACTTCACTCTGGGCTTATAGACGTGTGTAATAGAAACAGATGCACGAGTGACCTTACATTACAAGGGTGAGTGTACCCAGTGGTTAAGCCCAGGTTCAAAAAACGTGAGAGTAACTTTGTAAGAGTTTATACCTAGTTGACACAGGTTACTTATTCGGAAAACTACTTGCTGAATCAACGGAGGGTGTCCGATTCGAGACCTTGGCAATTGTCAGACGTTTTGTTAATAGCAAGCGGGAGCTAGCCCCGTGTGCCAGCCAAATAACAGGCAGTATTGTCTGTGTTTGAGCATTTGCCCCAGGCAAAAGAGAGTGTAGATACTGTCGATACGAAAACTTGAGCGGGATTATACAGCTGTGCCTGGATTCAGTGGCGTAGCCAGGGGGGGGGGGGTTTCGGGACAAAACCCCCCCCCCCCGAAATTTCCAAGAAACCCCAGCAAAGATGGAATAAACGTTACGCGAGATTTCTGAACCCCCCTCAAAACCCCCCCTCCGAAATGTAGGTCTAGCTACGCCACTGCCTGGATTGAAATTCTAAACAAAAGTGTTTGTTAATTTTAATATATTATTGTGCATTCTGAAATTTTTCATTCCTATTTCTCACAAAATGCGTGACAAACTTGGTCCCTAACCTTCGGTATTATTTTAATAGTTATTTATCTTGATCGATAAGGCAGCGGACTTGCAACTTGGAGGTCGGTGGTTCGAGTTCCGGTTTCAGCGTAGATTTAGTAAAGCGAGTTTGAGTAATTGTGATATCACGAAAGTGATTAACACAAATATGATAACTTTAATAGTTATTTATCGAAATTGTCGGTACATAGTAGGCACAAAAAAAAAGTAGTTCAACTTACCTATCGATGGTCTAAATATGGTGGCAGGGAAGTTCTTGGCCTCTTCGGAGATGAGTTGCTCTGCCGCAGCTTTCGTTAGTGTGTACGTGTTGGCACTTTGATCTGCTAGTCTGAAAATTGAGAAAAAAATAGGTCTTGATTGAAGAATTTCTGATAACTTGTGTAAATTTACAATGCAGTCGAACCTGGATAAAAGAGACAAATTTTTAGGTCAAATTTATCTCTATGAGAGAAAATAACCTCTCTATAAGAGAGGTTATTTTCCTCTATAAGTGAAAATAAACTCTGTATATGAGGGAAAATAATAATAAAAATAAAGTGGCTGTATGGGCTTAATTTTGGCCCACTATCAATCTTAAAAAAAAAAAAAAAATAATAATAATAAGAGAGGTTCAGTAGTGTCCTGATTCATCATACATAATGATGTCATCAATTTGGAGAGTTTGGATTGACACATTTTATAGTAAATCTATAACTGGGTTGGGATAATCATGTTAGGTACCTACTCTATCAAAGTTGTAAAGGAGTTTCTACCAATCGGAGAGGTCAATGGAGTGCTGTGATTGGTGGAAAATTCTTGGAAAGGCTCTATAGAGTGCTTTGATTGGTGGAACATTCTTGGAAAGGCTCTGTAGAGTGCTTTGATTGGTGGAAAATTCTTGGAAAGGCTCTATAGAGTGCTTTGATTGGTGGAAAATTCATGGAAAGGCTCTATAGAGTGCTTGGATTGGTGGAAAATTCTTGGAAAGGCTTTATAGAGTGCTTTGATTGGTGGAAAATTCTTGGAAAGGCTCTATAGAGTGCTTAGATTGGTGGAAAATTCTTGGAAAGGCTCTATAGATTCTTGGAAAGAGTGCTTTGATTGGTGGAAAATTCTTGGAAAAGCTCTATAGAGTGCTTTGATTGGTGGAAACTCCTTGCCTGCTTTGAGCTAATAGCGAGCATGAGTGTCTCAATCCGTAAATAAATAGAAGGTGGAGCAGTAGGTACTTCTATTATAAAGTGAGCCACAAGATGTCCCCAATGTGTGAGTAGGTAGGTATAATAAGTGCTAATTAAACTGTTGACGCTATGACACTCTCTGCCTCAAATTGACAGTCTAAACAAATAGCTGCTAGTATGTACTTACTTGTAAACACAAAGATATATTTCCAAGAGTTGTTCGATCAATACTAATACTTTGTTCAATCGAACTAGTCCTAATTGGTAACTCCAAGAAAACCAGACTTCTTTAAAAAAAAACGTAAAATCCAGATTTTTCTCACAAAATACAACCTACAACAATTTATTTATGACACCAAATATTTCAAATACTGCATAATTTATTAAATAGTCACCGTAGCTGAGTGGTCTAGGCTTCCACTCACGGTGACCTGGGTTTGATCCCCAGCAGAGTAGGATTTTTTCTGAGTTGTACTTGGATGTCATTGATCCACTCATAACTCATGAGAAAAAAAATGAGTAGTTGCTTGTGTGAGTAGCGACTAGTGGTGGAATTAGCAGAGTGTAAAGAAAACAATGTCAATTATTTTTTTTAAAGTAAATCAATCTCTTAGTAATGCTGCGCTATCCTAAAAAATTGTACATGAATGCCATCTTATGACATATAAGGTGGCATTCACGTACTTTTACGGCATGATATGTTGTTAGTTCTTCATACCACATCCCCACACTTCCAAACAGCTGGATAGCTCCCGCTGTGATGGACAGATTTCTGTAAACCATGGGACCGGGGACGAGTTAATGAACCACATCTCATCATACCTAAATCATTATGCCTTCTATTATTAGTTTCCTTGGATAAATCTCTAAATAATTCTATTTTTAGAATAAATATTTTAAAAAATATTAAAGATTTATAAGTTATAATTTAGCCAGCGTCGATGGCGCGTTGAATGCACTGGTTCTTGTAGGATCACCGAAGTAAAGAAACGTCCAGCGAGGTGAAGACTTCGTGATTCTGGTGAGGTTAATGTTGGTAGCAGGTTTGTGAGTTTCCTGCGAATGGAGGGGAACACCCCCGTCGTGATATGACCAATATGACCATGCAGGTGAAAGTGACGTTAAACCCAAACTAAATAAAAAGTTTTTATTTATTAGCCTCCTTGTAAAGACAGTGGTAGAAGTGCTGAGTCATTCCTCCACTATCTGGCTACCATTGTTCACGATGACGCCACCCTATGATGATTGGCGTAAAAACTTTGTATCAGCCGGAATAATGAAGCTCAAAACTCACTTGTTCCTCATACTCTCGAGCTTGGGATGGCCCCCACTCAGGCTGGACAGTTCCAGGAGTTCGGTGTAGTGGGTCAGAGGCTGGTAGATTCTTTCCCCCACGTGGTGACGCTTCGTTTGTGAGAATGCCGTCGACACGTATGTGAACATCTGGTGGATTGAATGTAAATATTAGGCATTAGAAGTGAAACCCTAACAATTAACACTGCGACCTAATCTATTGTGACCAGTTGATTCTATTTGGTTTTAACGTCCTGATTGAGATAGATAGTCAGGACGAGGGTTTTGCCCGTTTTACCTCCATTCGCTGGGAATCGTACCAGCTACCCACATTAACCTCACCCAGCCTGGTTAGGGCCGGAAATGCCAGTCTCACGTCGTTGGACGGAACAGAATTTTCTTCGAAAAGTCTGCTCCAACTGGGGGTTGAACTCGGGATCTCTGGACTATGGGCAATAGTCAAAACCATTACGCCACGGAGGCTGGTAATAATACTCTTTAGTGGAAGGTAAATCACTAGGCGAGGTGAATGCTCAAAGCATTTTCTACCACCTAACCTCATGCACTGGGTGGGATTCGAACCAACGAATCCCTACGCTACCTGGATTAGCAGACTAGCGTGTTAACCACTTGACTACCAGTGCAAATGATATTGCAAGGAGATAATATTGGTTAGGTTTATTACAGGAGTCTTCTATGTAAATAAGGATCAGTCGTGTCTAATTTATATTAAGAGAGGTCTACTTTCATTTCACAGAACTGTGAGATGAAAGTAGACCGTACTTTACATTATGAATTATATACGATAGATAATATTTAGGACTACCTAAGAAATGACACATAAAAGAAGCCCTTAAACATAAGATGACTTCCGAGGGTCCGAATGAAACCTTACCCAGTATTTTACCTACACAAAATGATAATTATCTATGTCTTTCTTTGTACAGAGAGCCGAGTAGTTTGTTAAACTACCTAAGACCTCTCTTGAAACTAAAAATTCCAGGGATTCAGAAACCTAATAATTTAAAATTAGGGATTCTGAAGTTTTATAATATCCATACGAAAAAAAAAATTGTAATCTGAAATTCTATATGAGATAATCCAGTGACCAGTCGCTTTTTTCCACATTCTATTGAGGATTCGAACCCATGTCCTTCGCATCTACGCCACTACGTCAATTGAAAGGATATGCTGAGAGTATTTACCTCGTCTACTGGTGACCTTTCACTCCTATTAAGATTATACTGAAATGCCTGATACAATTCGATTCTGTAGGGGCTTGGTGTCTAACACCCGTATTTATGAACAGCGAATTTTGTCTAAGCACTGTCTCAAGCAAGGTATTGGCCAATAATATTAAAGGAAATCATGCTTCAGACCATGCTCAAACGGCATTTTCTGTTCATAAATACGGCTGTAAGTTATGACTGCAATGTCTCTAAAACGAAATAGTGTGTCTCTGACTCATTGACATTTCACGGGTAACCTAATAAAATTTATGAATCATGATCAGTCTTAACCAATTAATGGTTAACCCGGTGTGTATTAGGTAGATTGTTTTTTCTGAGTATTGACTTCTTAAGTTTTTTTTATTAGTTTTTTTTCTTTTTTAACATTAACTATAGGACAAACACTTCATTCAGAGAATTTGTGAAATGGAATGAGCCCGCAATGCTAGCTGCATTCCCCCTCTGAATGTCCATTCTCAAACGTAGGATGAGGTATGACTGGTATGAGGTATAATGCTGCTCTCTTATCTCCAGTCTCTTCAACTAATATTCGCTTCCTAATTCTTGATCAAAATTTATTGGTCTCCTCTGCCAATGTCCCATGGTCTCAAACGCCAATCCTTTGAAGATGTATCCTTGGTCTTTGATAATCTCGGTATCAAACACCTCGGCCGAGGTGTGAAAAACGCCCTATACGAAGAAATATATTTATAGTACCAGGAGTTTTCACTGGACTTTCATGATTATTTTTGGCTATAACCAAGTAAAGCAATTTTTATAGATAATAGATAAGTACCTTTACCCTTTACCTATATATAGATTTTCGGTAAACACCTTCGCTTGAGCTATAAAGTTCTTGAATACGTAACCAAATTTCAGCCCATATACTAACATCTTCTAAGTATATACTTAGAAGATGTAAATAAGTAACTAATATGTAAGTAGTTTATTAAGAGAAATTCATTGTTTTATTACGTATAGCAATACATCATGAGCGAGTTATTTTTTTCATTTGTTTATAGTCTCTTGCTTACTTTAGTGGCATATCTGTTTTTGTTTACTTTCAAGACTTAAGACTGACACAACGCCTCAAGACAATTAGCTACTATACGGATGATGAACCCTGCACTAAGAGCAATGTCCTCTTAATCAGATGGAGCAAGATTTCAAGCAAGAACATCAACCAGGAAGGACTTATTTAATGGTGGGTTCCTGTTTGCCCAGAATTGAATGAAGTTTGCTTCTTCTTCTGCTCATTCCTCTTTTATGTCTTTCCCTTACTCTTTTCTGACATGTTTTTAGTTTTGGCTTTTTAATATAGCTTTAATTTTACCTTTTTTTAAACATAAGACATAATAGGTACTACTGTAGTTAGGGAAAATGTTTGTAAAAGTTAGTACTGGGTACGCCCGTTTAAATGTATGTGTATAATGTGTATATATATATAAAAAAAAATGTTATCCTCTTATGTCTTTCTCTTGACATTTTGTTATCCTCCCATTTGGGATTTTTACCACATAATATTACATCTTGGGCTCACTGCTGGAATAATGGGACTTAATAGTCTTAATCGAGTAGTATAAATAAGACGATATTATTATTATTATTTTCTCTTTTATAAAATGTCCTAATGCTATCTTTTCTCATTTGCTTGTTCTTTCATTTCTCCTACTCTTCTCTTCTCTTCTCTTCTCTTTTATTCTCGTTATCTTCTATTCTCTTTTCTGTTTAAATGATTTTCAGGAATTTCAGGTCCTCTGGTCTAGAATAGAAAGCCAAATAAATTAACCTAGAAGATGAAGATGCATTGATCCATGCCGTCACATGGAAGCAAGATAAACAATCCCTACGCTGACAGCATACTGACACCAGACCGTCACCGTGAGGTGAATCTTGATGATGGTCCAAATAATTCCGATTTTTTCCCTTTACAATTTTGCCGTAACTATGTGTACGACATGCGGCATGCCGTATTGGACTTTCGATTTTATTTTTTGTTGGAAAAAAAATTGTGTCCCTTAAGAGTCCTTACACATAGGGCAAAAAAATCACCCGGTATCTCATTTTTTGCATTGAAAACGCGCATCCTTTAGAAATAAAAGCGACTTTGGCAGAGCATAGACGACTAGGTCGCCCTTGTGTTTCAAGTAGCCTCAACCAAGTCGCAGAGCAGTCAGCCAGTGTGAAAGAGCTTTGACGCTTTTAATCGTCAGAAAATTAACCCTTAGGCGGAAAACTATGAATCCTCTGACTTCTGAACAAACGACCTTCTCGTTAAATAATGACTCTTCTGTTATTCATTTAAATTTCTCCGATTAACATAGGTTTTTCCTGCTTATAAATTGAAAATGTTGTAAATTAAAAATTAATAGTGTTAAGCGACATTATTGTAATCTCTTCACTCGTATTCACCTAATAGCAGTTGAAAGAAATTTCAAGTGTAGATAAGGTTTGTTTAAGTTTATCACACCTAGCAGAAACCTTGCTATCGTGGTGTTCTGCAAGGTTATCTTCGTGGCTGATTAAGACAATGTGCTCGGTCAGTTGGCTTAGATACCTGTATCCTGAAGGTGTGCTGATAAGGAACTGATAATCATGAAGTTACCTACATGATAAAATGTACCTTAAGGTTATACCCAGCGTTCTGACACGAGTTTTAGAGTTCCAAAATTGCCGGTTATGGCGTTAGGTAGTTTTTTGTGTGTATGATCGGAGCCAATGCACGGAGCTGTATTTATTGGGTCACACACAAATGTATTTTAATAAAAAGTATAAAAAAAATGTACAATACGTTAGTGCAAGAGTCAAGAGGTGTTTTATGATTTGTGTATGTGATCTCAGAATCTTGTTTAGGGTGGTTACCTACTCTGTTAGAAGGTTAACATTCTAGAAGTAAAAATAAACCACAACACGTAAGTATAACAATTTTCACCTTATTTAGGGTGTTTAAACGTCTTTATTTAGGGTGAAGTCTTTTTTTATGGTGTTTAGAAGGTAAAAGTCCTTTTTTAGGGTGTTTAGAAGGTAAACGTCTTTATTTAGGGTGTGTAGAAGGTAAACGTCTTTATTTAGTGTGTTTAGAAGATAAACGTCTTTATTTAGGGTGTTTAGAAGCTGAATGTAAGCATGACCATGGCATTGGATATTTCGCACTAACCTTCAAATTCGGACACTGTTTGGCGAGATTCAGGATGCCTTGTGTGGCTCGCATGTTGGTGTCGATGGCGACTTGGATGTCCTCATCGAACTTGACGGTGGCGGCCAGATGCATCACTATGTTCACTCGGGAGAGGAGCAGGTCTTTGGTGCTGGCACTGAGGCCTAGGTCCGGGGCGCTGAAGTTGCAGGAGACCGCCTGGATCCTGGACTTGAAGTCCGGCACCTCCTCGTCCAGCTTTTCAAATATCTGGAAGCCGAATTTTTTTTTTTTTTTTTTTTTTTTTTCTCAAAATACTCAATCATAATTTATTTACATCAAAATTATATGTACAAAAGACAATAACATATTAAAAGATAATGTAAAAACTTGAAAAAAGAAAATGAGTTACTGTGATGCCTGTGACCTCTAAGCATGAGGTTGTGCTTGCATCACAGTGAATTTCTTTGTTTAAAATCCCAGTCACATTAAATATTCCTCATCAATACATCATACAATCTTGAAAACATTTAAAGGAAAATACGAAATACTAGATATATGTAGATATGCCTTATGACAAACTTATGAAAGTTATAGGTAGATAAATTAAAGCCAAATCAAACACAGGAAATTATTTCATTTACACTGTTCACTTTAATATTAGTAGTAGTAGTAGTAGTAGCATCTTAGATTAGTATTTAAAAATAATATAATTGTATCTCGATGTTTTTCTCTTATGTACTGTAAACTATCCTCAAATTTGAGAATATTATTGTCTGATAAATAAATAAATAAATTATTTCAATGACTCCTCCGTCATTGAGACCAACACATGCTTTATGCAGTTTTTGTGTGTACGGGTTTTTTGTACAACTATTGTTTGTGAGGGATACCTCATGGTTCGCTCGTGTTGACTCAGCACCTAAATGGGAATACGGAGGCATACTACGAGGTGGGCAAGCTACAACACAGACCACATGCGTCTACAGTAACTGCTGTATCATGGCTGCAAAATAAAAAAGGCTGTGAAACACTCATGTCTAATTAAAAAAAAAAAACAGATATAGGTAGGTACATAAAGTGATCGAAACAAAGAATGGTCCTCAAAAATCTCAATATGAAGTTTCTTAGAAAAATATTTCAAACCTTCAGCCAATGTTTCTCAGGTCGTTTTCATGTTCATATCTCGCGAATTTTAAATGGAATGTATATTTTTTATTTCTCATTAAAAGTACCTACAAGGGAATCATTCCACAAAAAAAAATTCCTGCCCCGCTGGGAATCGAACCCAGGTCACCATGCGTACAATGCCTAGCGCGCTAACTCACTCTGCCACGGTGACTACTGATATGACCATGCAGTTGAAAGCGATGTTAAATTTTTGTTTAAAAAAACGCTTGCATACGAGTCTGCAACCATTGGGACATTTTCATCTTTACTATTCAAGGTCCAAAACCCAACTGACCAAATTTCGTATTGTGCGCATGACACACACTTTCCCTCTTCTCTTAGGGTTGCAATATCGAAACGAAAATATCGATATTAGGTATATCGATAATATCGAAACCATAATATCGATATCCGATATTAGAAGACTCCCTTTACAATTCAATATTTCGTTACATAATATCGTTACATAATATCGTTACATAATATCGTTACATAATTTCGTTACATAATTTCGTCACATAATTTTGGTTATGTGCCAGAGCAAAGACATGAAAATGTCAAAATGCATTTTATTTTATTTCTCATTAAAAGTACCTACAAAGGAATCTTAAAATAAAGACACTTAAAATAAATTGCAGGACTCATTACGGACGAAGTTTCAGAATATTTTCCCAAGAAAAATCAGATTTCACATTGACAGATTGGATATTTTTCCTTTTTTATTGAGTATAGGTATCATAAACATGGGGCCGGATTACCTTTGTGGTCCTAAAAATATCTGAGCTAATTGGATAAAATTTCTTGAAAATCAGAGGAAATTTCTTATACAATACATACAAAAGCCGTGAATAGTGTCGCAGGGGATTTTTTTTGTCATAGTGAACTTGTCCAATTTATTATTGATTCGCCTTAATTTTCCACAAAAAAAAAGAATTATATTTATAAGTGTAAACTCCCTACAGCGTGGGGCCCCAAAAGACACGAGGCTAAATTTTGTGTATTGCTAATCCGGCCCTGAGTTCCCTTGCTTGATCTGTATGAATGAAACTGGAATTAATTATTTTTTGGGTATAATATGGGAGCTAAAATTCCCTAGTAACCAAAAATCATAACTAATTTATTTTATGAGGGCGAATAAAGCTAATTATCCATAATTAAAAAAAAAATCAGGGTCAGTCTTAAGTCGATGTAGATTATAATTATTCTGGCAGATGGAAATTCGCTCGTTGCTCCAGTGAGTTTGAGGTGTTAGCAAGTTTTTTTTATTATTATTATTATTTTTTATGGCTTTAAACGACAGTCTCAAGGAGAACTTTGCCTCCAGCTCCAGACATGTTTTTTCTATTACTATCTATATAAAATTGTTAAATAATATTTCATTACTAATAAAAGTCCGCCTTAGCGGTCAGTGAGCCTAGCAGCTGGAAATCCGCTGGTAGCTCCAGTGAGTTCGAGGTAAGTATTTACTTGGAAGGATCTTTTTTTTTTTTTTTTCTTTTTTCTTTTCTTTTTTTCAACTTTATTTTTATAATAAACATTTTAACAATTCACACAATAAGTGGTTATAATATTACAGAGTACAATTTTTAAGGATGAATAAGATAATAATGATAAAGGTATTTAAAGTAAGTATAGTTATTGTGGACTGAGTAATTTACATATATTATGTGTGTTGTATAAAATTAATTAAAGATCAGGTATTCACACCCAATAAGCTTAGAGCTTGAGCTGGGTTGTATTAACCCCTGTGGACGGCCAGAAGCAATTTTCTGGGCTCCTTCCGTGTCCTGTGTGTGTGGTGTTTATGTAAATAAATTTCACTTGTGAAAACATTCTTAAAGTTTGAGTTCTTAGCATTAGTCTCAAGGTTAACTTTAACTCCAGCTCCAGACATGAAAAATATTTCATCACAAATAAAAGTCCGCCTTTTCGGTCAGTGAGCCTCAGTAGCCTGACTCAGTACCGACCTCAGTAGCTTGATCGATAAGGCGGCGGACTTGTAACTTGGAGGTCGGTGGTTCAAGTGCCGCTTTCAGCGTAGATTTAGTAAAGCGAGTTTGAGTAGTTGTCGAATCACGAAAGTAATTACCTAACACAAATATGATAAATAAAAAAATCTTTATAACTACTTATATCTACATTTAATTACTTATAAGACTTAAAATCTCAAAACCTACGTAGATATTTAAACTTGAAATCACTCGTTCACTGTCTGATCGCTGATATTTATAATTAATAGCGTTAAACAAGATAAGGACAGATACTTAATCATTTACATAAGCTTGATGAAATTTCTTAGACTAATTATAGTGGTATCTGTTTTTCTATAATTTGGACCTGACTATGATAGTTCTTGTTCTACAATTTGGACCTGACTATGACGGTTTCTCTTGTGATCTAGATTCTATAATTTTTTAGACAAGAGCGCCAAAAATGGCCAATTGTCTTACAAATACAAAATCTACGAGCTATCAAAAACCGTGAAAAAACTGAAGGTTGAATTTTGATAAAATTAATAAAAACAAAAAATCTCATTTATCAGTTCTATCAGATCTAATAAATGAGATTTTTTACGAAGATAAGTATGATGTTTTTGTACAATAGGTAACTAATTTACGTCATTACGACCCGCCCGTCTGGCCTTACTTTTAAGTAAGTATCTGTAGGTGGATAGAAAGTGTCTGTTGGTCAATAGGTGGCCTCTGCTAACTTTCCTTTTCTTCCATAGGTACTTGAAATTCTTGGCTGTATGGCTATGCTTGTGATTAGTATGCAAAATACAGTACAGCATAATACTCACAATTAGTGCAGTTATTGTTTCGGTGTATGTATAGTAATATTTTTAATTATAATAGGTGTGGACTTGTAGAGCCTTGGACGTACATAAGTCTGAGTCATAGAATAAGTTAAGTTAAAGTTATTATGTATATTTTTGTTAAGTTAAAGTTATCATATTTTTGTTGACTACAATCGTGATATCATAACTACTCAAACTCGCTTTTACTAAATTTATGCTTAACTTGGGAATTCTTGACCAAACTTACTGAGGTCGGTGAGTCATAAAATATATTTTTTTTCCTTTAAGCTTAAGCGCTTTAACCTTGTCGACAGACAGGTCGTTCGCGCCGATTCCCTAATTAATTAAATCATATTGTAGAGTTTAAGAAATTTGAAACTTGTGAATTTACTATTTCCGATTCATAATGTTATTTAAAATATTTATACGTATATCATTATTAAAAGAAGTCCATAACAGACTTGGACCCGAATTATAAAACAGGATTAAATTTCAGGTTTGCCAAACTGTCCCTCAAGTCGGGCTAAACTCCGAATTAAGGGTCTGGCTTATCTTAAATTTAATTCGGTCCCTATAAAACATAATCTTGAATTTTGATGACATTCGACAATGTGCAGTACTGTGTATTGGTGTGGGGTTCCAACATTTGCTGCATTGTTTTATCGCGAGACGCATTGCGCATTTTTATTATGATTTATGAAAATAATTTTTTTCCAACCCATGGAGTAAGTTAGGTATTGAATTAAAGGTGTTTACGATCAGATACTAAGGTCCAAATTTCATCTTTGTTGTTATCATATTTCATAATTCGGCCCTAAATAGACGTATGAAATGAGTATCGTTAAAAAATAAGTGAGGTCTACTTTTCACACAACATTAAGTTTAATAAAAAATGGCTGTAAGGAATGGCCTTGTCAACCAATGCCAAAAAAAAGTTTAATAAAAAAATATGGAAATTTAACAAGGAATTTAATTAGTCTTCATATTTGTGTTCATCACTTTTGTGATATCACAACTACTCAAACTCGTTTTAATAAATCCACGCTCAAACCGGGACTTGAACCAATCACCTCCAGGTTCAAGCCCGCCGCCTTATCGTTCAAGCTATTTACTGACGGATATAATTATATTCTTTACCGACCTCTGTAGCCTGATCGATAAGGCAGCGGACATGTAACCTGGAGGTCGGTGGTTCAAGTCCCGGCTCCAGCGTAGATTTAGTAAAGCGAGTTTGAGTAGTTGTGATATCACGAAAGTGATTAACACAAATATGATAACTTTAACACTTTTAATTATATTCTTAAAAAAAAAATCCAATTCACTCACCACATTCTGAAACATCTCCACAACTCGCTGTTCCGGGTTCGATCCCTTCTTGTCTCTCACCATCACGTAAATATTGCCCAGGTCGGGAAAACTCCGCATAAGTTTGACGATGAGAAGTTTGCCCAGAAAACCGGTCCCTCCGGTGAGCAGGATCTCACCCTGTCGGTAGAATTCTTCCAATGATTCCGGTCTGCCCTTCATCGTGAAACTACTGATGAACGTCGATTCGGAAACTGACCAATTCTGGAGAAGAAGAAAAAAATGGAAAAGTTATGCTTACCATCATAAGTTCACTACCTTGAGATAATCCAGTAATTATGCTTATTATGTACATGCAGTTATTACAAAAATCATATTAGAGAACAAGCGACGAAAAAACTTATTTTTTTTACAGGTCGAATTTTGTCTGTGTGGATACTTGCCAGTTAATTATCTGGTATCTGGCATAAGTAGATAATTACCTATAGATGATAACTTTAGAAATTCTGTACGTACTACATTTCTCCTTCTTGGTCAGAAAAGGTTATCATTTTATGTCTTTTAAAACAGTAGACATTAATATTGGGCCTACAGTTAGAAACTTTAAAACTTTTAAAATTTCAAATATGATATCCTTTCCTGTGCCATCATCGTCGATATGAAAACAGTTTGATTAGAAATATCCAAGTGATTTCTAATTTCACTCACAACACACCATAGAAGTCCAGAGTCGGATCAAATTTTTTGTTTAATCATCTATCATAGATTTGGGTCGGATATCAAACACCTCGGCCGAGGTGTGAAGAACGCCTATACAAAGGAAGCGACAAACAATTATAATTATATACCTATGTAGGTATTAACTTAATTGTATTACATATTTTAGTGAAAGAACTTGGCTTGGAACACTGCTATGCACCGAGGGTACAGGAATCTCGTGTGTGCATTTCATTTAGACTGATTTAAGTTATTCTTTAGAAAATAATACACATGCATAATTATTATAACTAGGTAGGTAATTTAAAATTACCTACTTACCTACTTATGAAAAACTGCATGAGCGAGCAATTACATCAGTTCCAATAATGCTAAACATGAATCTTTGTGGTAAAACCCAGAAACGTCAGTAGAAAAAGCAAGAAATCATAATAATTAAGTAGAATATTAAAAAAAAAAAAAAAAAAAAAAAAAAAAATCGGGACGTACAGCCATTAATTATGCAAGTGCGGCCGGCGAGAAAATGTTTTGGGGGTGCTGTCACATAATCCGGACTAAAATGGGATTTATACAGTCACTCTTTCAGTATCTAAAGAGTTACAGTTTGTTCACCATACCAATCATAATAACTATGCAATATTTATTCTATGAATGTGTGATAATTTTAATTGTATGTATGTACGAATTTCTTTGTGGTGAAGCACAAGGCCTCTTCACAATTTTTGTGGGTAGCGCAGCATTACTAAGAGTCTCCTTTACATTTCGAATTATTCTATTACATTAATTTCTTTTTACTCTGGTAATGCCGCCACTGGTCGTTACTCATACAAGTAACTACTCATTTTTCCTCACGAGGTATGAGTGGACCCCGAACATCCAAGTACAGAGCCGAAAAATCCTCCCCCGCTGGGAATCGAACCCAGGTCACCATGTGTGCAATGCCTAGCGCGCTAACTCGCTCTGCTACAGTGACTACTTGATAATTTTAATTGTGTACGAGCTAGGACTTCAGAAAATCCTGTCTATTTCTTTTGTGTCTGTGCATGGGTGCTGCAGTTCCGCAGCTCCTCGGAACCGACCGCTCCTGCACATAAATGACATTACAAGTTTGAGTCGAAATTTTCCCCATTTAAAACAGAATGCAAAATCTAGGTGGAAATGAATAGACAAACTCGAGATCTCAAGTCATGACTTAACATTAGTTTTCACCATCTAAAACATTACCTATAGGCAAAATGTAGACTTATGTGGCTCCACAGGCCACAGAGGTATTACAAAAAAGTCTATTAAAACGTCTATTACTTAAGATCTCACTTTTGCCTGCTAGTTGCAACGTAAAAGTACAGTGCATGGAGTAGTCAAATATGTTCCACTTCACATTTTAAGTACTTGTGTTAGTCCGGAAAAAAAATATCCAGACCTTCATCTCTATATATAAAACAGAAAAAAGGACTACCTACCTACCTACCTACCTATGTTTGTTTGTCCGGAGTTGTTTAGCCAAAACGGTAAGAGATAGCGAAAAATGTCTCAGAATTGACCCCCCCAAAACCATTATTGCTTTGTCCAGAAAAATTATAAAAAGTTCAAAAAGGCATTGCTGTCCAGCAGTACAGCCATGCCTTAGTAAATTTGAAATTTAGTCCCGTTGCAAAGCACGGGCAAACGGCTAGTTGTGTATAATAATAACATTAGCCGACATCAGTAGCGATAAGGCGGAAGTGTGTGTAATGAGCAAGCTTTCTTCGTGAAAAGAAAGCTGGCAACTTGTATTGATAGTGAATTTTAAATCCTATTCCAGTAGCTAAATCGGCCACCGACCTCAGTAGCTTGAGGTCGGTCGCCGATAGGGACGACCCTGTAAACTTTATCAATCAAACTGAAAGACATCCATAATTATTAGAATCATTAATCTATGGAAGTTTACCAAAGATCGTTTTAATAGGTTCATTTGTTCAAGAGTTAGAGCGAAAAAACACCTTTTTCAACTTTGACAGCTCCTAGAAGAAAGAGGAAGCTTGGGATTTTTATGGGAAGAAATCCGACCTAAATTGTACCAATCCGACCTAAAATACCAACAAAAAAAAAGTTATGGAAAAAAATCCGACCTAAAATCCTCCTGAAATATCGTCTAAACATTTATTTATATACACACTGTAGAGAAATCATAATTATGGAATATCCAGAAAAATGACTACGTTTCACATTTATGTATTACTATCTAAAACCTACACTTTGTCGCCTTAGAGCTTTTTGCCCGTGGCTGGAGTCCAATTTGGATTTTTTATAATCCTACCAGAAACTCCCGATATCTTGAAAATGGTAATAGATATTTTAATTTTCATAATTTTTTAGGTAGTTTGACGGTGGTTTGCGGAGTACAATTCTCATGAAATTTTCAATATCTGTTACCGTTTGGGCTGTGGTATTATAAACAGACAACCCCTAAGAGGACATAGTCAGACACGCTCAGATTTAAGTTATAATATTAATTTATGACCAAGACGAATTTTCTAGTCTTAGTACTCTGACTATTCATCATCTACATACCTATGTATTTGCAGGAATCAAAATACAATATGCCTGAACTCTCGACACAGAATCTCCAGATTATTTTTAAAAAGACACTACTAAACGAAAACACAACCACTCCAGAGTAGTTAAAGACACTAAAATTTCACTAAAAAAATCTAAAACCAAAACTTCAAAATGTAAAATAAAAGTATATCTGTTGAATAAAATAAAATAAATCTTAACGTCCTATGTTAAAATAAATAAACGTTATAATAATGTTCTCTCTGCTGTATGCTTGGTTATGTTGGATAGCCATGTGATTGGATCAGCAGAGACAACCAAAACAACAACGAGTTCAGTGAAAATCTTGATGCTTTCGTTGTGATAAGAGAAATTGTCTATCATTGTAAGTACCAGTCATATGCTCTTATCTGTGCGTTCTTTCCGTATAGGACGTCTCGAAAATCGGTCAAACGGGTGACCAATAAGTTGGACACCATTCAGCTTTCAGATTGAGTTTAGGTCACAAACAGAAAATTATTATTATAATATGCTTTATTAGGTAAGACAATAATATATACAGTAAAATACAGGGAAATTATAAAGAAAAAATAAATAGATTGAACAAAGAGACAAGAACAAAAAAGAGCATGAAGCTAATGTCCTACCTAAAGGGCGGGGTTATTGCCTGTGGCAATCTCTTCCACCCAACCCTTTTCTGTCTGTGGGTCGGTCAGTCTGTAAACAAAATAGGTATCTCAAGAACGGTATAAGCTTGACTTAAAATTTAGGGGCGGAGTTAATAGACAACATCAATAACTTAAGTCGTTGGTAAGTGTCGATTTTCCCTATCTTAACGCAGTACCCAATCCGTGACTTAGCGCCACAAAGGTATTACAAAAACGTCTATTAATTCCGCCCTAAACCTCATGCAGGAAGAAGTTTTAGTTGGAATCAGTGCCGCTAATACTGGCGGCTTCGACCGCCCGGACCACCCCTTGGCGGCTCTGGTTTGTTCTGATTCATTGAACTTTTTGGATCCCGCGCTTGGACTAACTATTTTTTATTATTCATTCTAGATGGGGGTTGTGACATATCAATACTCGTACATATCACATCAATACATGTGACACATCGCAAATATAGTCACGAGTGGCGGAAATAGATTTCTTTTCGTGGGATTAGAAAAGTTGTGTGATGTTTACACCTATATTTATTTTTAATGGCATTACTGAATTTTCTATCATTGTGTGGGATCATCCCACATCCCACACTGGGATCGGATCCACAGATCAAGGTCACGGATCCTTGTGCTCGATTGTTTACAATTTACAATACAAGCCTAGCACAGTAACATCATCCACTAGACTTGTTTAATAATAATAATAAGATCGTCTTATTTATACTACCCGATTAAGACTATTAAAGTCCCATTAATCTAGCAGTAAGCCCAAGACATATTATTATGTGGTAAAAATCCCAAATGGGAGGATAATTTGTCATGTCACGGCTGGGTTTCGAACCCACGGCCTCTGGAATCTCTGGATTCACAGAGTGCCGCCTTTACCACTGAGCTATCGGGACAGACTTTAAGTACATAGTTAGTATAATTTATAATTATTATAGTTATTTATTTTATTTAGTTATTCCGTGCATTTTTTTATAATAAATTATTACTCATATGTACCTATTTTCTTTTTATTCGAATCCTAATAACGTCTCTTCACTCTTGTATCTTCTTCTTGTACCTCTCACTGTTTATATTAATATTGTCGATTTTGTAATTTAATTTTTACCATTATTTGTTTGTATATAGGTATGTTCTACTAATAAAGAGTTTCATAATAATAATAATCCATTCCCATCTTCTCAGATAATCTGTCTGCAAGAACTTTTACAAAGGAGAGTAATTGTGGTGCAAACAATCCATCAACAGATGTCGTTCCGTGCATAATTAGACTAGAATCACTCCCGTAGCGGAGTAAGAGGACTCGGCTAGTGGACTAAGCGCAGAGCTGGAGAGATCCGACATTTGAAAAGATTCGAGCCTGTGAAGGAAACAGATAATTCCTATTTATTCGTTTCCTTATCAAATCTTCATGAGGGAGTGTCCTTTATGTGTGAGTGTGTGAGTGACAGAGAGAGAAAGATAGTGAGAGTGTGTGTGTGAGAGAGAGACCGGTCTCACCTCAGTAGCTCGATCGATAAGGCGGCGGACTTGTAACCGGAGGTCGGTGGTTCAAGTCCCAAGTTTAGCAAAGATTTAGTAAAGAGAGTTCAAGTAACTTTGATATCACATCAGAGGAAGAAAGAGGGAAGCACCATATGCAACTAAATTATTTTCCAGCGAAGATATCGTAGTCGAGTGCAATCAGTAGCGCACTACGCTTCCATACAAGTGACCCTGGTTCGAACCCCAGCTGGTAACCATCACCAGACTTCAATTTTAGTTGCTGGTTTGATAATGCGACGGACGCGTAACTTGGAGGTTGGTGGTTCGAATATCACCACAGTCAGTCGCGGCCGCTTATAATAAGGATCTGCAGAACTGCAGAACACCCAGATGAAAAAAAGAGAGGATTATCTCAAGTCCTAGCGCGTACACAAAAACATTATCACACATTTCTAGAATAATTATTGCATAATTATTATGATTGCCATGGTGAACAAACTTAGATACTGAAAATGAGACTCTATAAATCCCATTTTAGTATGGTTTATTTGGTATTCACGATTACTTTACCATCTAGGCCATCTAGGGTCCACTCATACCTAATGAGGAAAAAAAAATTGTCATTTTTTTGAGTAACAACCAGTGGTGGAGTTAGCAGAGTACAAAGAAAATATTGTAAAGTACCTTTTCAAAAAAGTGAAGGAGGCTCTTTGTGATGTTCCACTAACTCTTAATTGAGGCATTTTGAAGAGATTCTTGTTTTCCCGCAGAGGGCAGAAAAAAATCATACATTAACTTTTTTTTTATCTCCAAGCAATAAAATGCTGGGCTACCGGTATGCAGGACAGCTGGAGTAAAAGGTCTCTTATCTCACCATATGGCATGACTGCTATGAGTACCTTATTCTATTCCATTCTATTCTAAATTGCAAAAGTGAAGTCAGATAGAGAGTTTCAGCCAGATGACTAATGTAGGAGATATCCGTACATACATACATACATACCTACGTACAGTTAACTCATTCAAATGGAATGGGGGTGGGGCCTAGTGCCAGACTATTAGATTGAATGAAAAGGCCAAATGATGTGGCATTTGTGACCTGAGCGAGATTGAATAAATTGTGAATGGAATAGAAAGATGCCATACTATTAAGCCCGTGTAGCCATTTAAGCATACACGCCATAGCCATTGTAGATTACCTAAATACAGAGTGCTCAATGTACCTATTCTACATTCGACTTGGATTTACATCAAAGGAAAATTAATTTCATTATTCATCCAATGTGAATCTAACAAATGATGTCTACGTTTATAAAAATATCGAAGGTACTTAAACCTTCGAAATTTAAAGGAGAATTTTCATTGAAAGAAAAAGAATGGCGCGATTCATACACTAGCTGTTCTCGTTCTGCTTCTGATGTTAAGCAACTTCCAGCAAGGTTTGTTGTACTGGATGGATGGCTACGCTCAACCCATTCAAGACTACGTGAGGTTAATGTGAGTAGCTGGTTTGTGAGTTTCCATCGAATGGAGGGTAAAACTCGGTCTTTAATGACCTAGTAGATGTTAAAGACACGTCAAATAAAACAAAAAGGAAGCTTATTATAGTCTGTTTGTACGTATATTATGGATGAAAAAAGGCAATGTATATACTTATCTATGTTGAAGATACCTACAAAAGATCTTGCTTTGATAAACATTATAATTTGGTGGGTGGAGCTGAATAGAGTGAAGATTAAGACCTTATTTCTCCAGACATTAAATTTTTAAGTCATAGACACTAATAATTTAACCACTGACATAGGTATATAATTATTATGATATTCTATTTTTAGGAGTTCTCAATGTTCGTTTTTGAAGATGTATTATTATAATACTGAAGCACTGAAGTTTTTTATATCCTGGACATAGCGTCCAGCTTTGTTTTTATATTAGGTATCTATCTATGTAAAATAATTTCAACATTAGGTATCTTCACATCTCAAGTCAGTATTCAAGATGGTAAAAACGAAAGTAGATTTGTCATAAACTAGAACTTGGAGAAATCTACAAGAGAATATTTTTTTCTCCTGAATACAGATAATTCTAGATAATAATAAATGGTGTATATAGAGAAAGAATCTGATCTATGTCTGATAAGTTTATGTCAATAAAAATATTCTGTTTTAGATTATAGATTTACCTACTCGTTCGAGTATTGTTCGTTTAGATTAATTTTAAAAATGCATATTTATTAATCATTATATTCAAGATTTGATTATTTGGATTTACCTTTACTTTCAACTACATGGTGTAATATCACAACGCGGGTTTTACCCACCTTTCACTCGGCAAACAACTCAGCTACTCAAATTAACCTCATCCAGCCTGAGTGGGGTCGATAATAGTCAGCAGAACGTGGATTGCCATGATTGCATTATTATCTATTTATTCAAGATTGGAATTTGGTCGTTTTCAAACCTATTCGTGGGTTTGTTATAAAATAGAAAGGAAAGAAATGTGAGGCGATTTTTATTTTTCTTATTGTCTTTAAAAAACTAGTCATTTTTGTATTCAGCCAGTTTAAACTAGTTACATTAATAAACTTGTTAAGATGAAGCACTACTCTTATGTATTGCATTCGTTTTTTCAAATTTAGAAAGCATTTAGGTACCTACATTATTACGAAAGTGAAATAGGTAATTCACATTCCAATATAACCTGAAACTGAATAAAAAATTGAAATGACCTTTCTAATGACTGCTCAGATTTTTTTTTTTGTTTTCATAGCAATTGAATAAAGGTCTATTTTCGAATTATTTTTTAGATTTTTTAAAAGAAAGTAGCTGGTTAGTACCTAGTACCTATTTATACCTTAAAAAGCTCAAACCCATCTTCGAATTGAGAGTAGATATGGGCATTATTTTTACGGATCTCGAAAATATTAACAAGAAAAAATATAAATACCTTTTGATCCTCGAATTTTAGATGAAGCACTATTTTAAAGAGATCTGAATATTTTTCACTTTAAAATTCAAAAGCGAAAGTGCTGATTTCATCATAAATAAAATAAAAATCTTCTCTTGCACTACATCTCATTCACTTGAACTATTATTAGCGTAATAAAGAGACACCTTTTCTCAACCCGAAAATGTAATCACTACCGAACAGGTATTTTTAGAGGTATTTTAACAATTTTAGAGGTATTTTAACAATTTTAAGTTTAAAAAATTATCAAACGAAAGTAAATTGAAGCTAGAAATGTTTGAAATGACTTGCCTGCGCTCGGAGACTTCACTAGGTCATCAGGTTCCCACTTTCTACTCTTCCTCAGGTCCGCTCACCAGTCAGATCTCGGCCCTATCCTCTCTCGCCTGCCCGTGACCCTGTACGCTTTCACCGTTACTGCGGCCAATTCATCACCGAATAATATCCTAACAGTTACTCTCTTCGCTCGGCCAGGATATTGTTTACACAACGCGACCATAGACCAATGTTCAGCTAGTCAGCAGGAACGGTCTACAACAACTCGCTAACTAGAGTTCCGGAGCACTGCGAACGCCTTAACAGATCGTCTGACAATGAAATAAGGCCATGTTAATTGAGCATAGGCTGGATGAGGGGATTCAATTGCCTGGTGTCGTGGTCCAACAGGCGCGACTATATTGCCACGTGCGAAGAGCGAGTTCAGTCCAAGACACAACATGCTGCGCTTGTGTGAAAAAAAATTGCGATTTTTTTTTTCTTACAAATTTGGTTGCGTAATGATGGCACGTTTGCACGCTTCAAAAAACAATTACTTTTAGGTCTGTGATAGTTGTAATTAATTCTTAATTTTACATTAACATATTAATAATCGTATATTATCAAATTAGGTAACACTGAACTTATATAATACTATATTATTTCTTCTGTTTGTATATGATATAAATTTCTGGAAATTATGTCAGACATTAGGGGTATAAATAGTATAATTATTTTAAAAATAATCTCAGTTGAACAATTTTTCTAACCGAGGTCATAAAACATCGCCTTAGTTTTCTCTGCCACTTCACAACTTCCACTTAAGATAATCGATAAAGAGTCGAACCCACGACACTCCCGTTACAAGACTGACGCGGATCTCATAGATCCTAATGTCGATACAGTCCCAGCTCTTTGTCGCTTTACCGGGGATCAAAAATAAAGATAAGATAAAGTAATCTTGAAAATAAATTGGGCGCATGCTTGTAAAAAATTCATCACTAAAAATAACGACTTCACTTTAGAAGCGCCTTCAATTTTTTTCATCAGACGAATACATCCCCTGTCCTCAGTTCAGACCGGAAGAAATTGAGAGTCAAACCCAGGACCTCATCTAACCTTTCACGTGCACTACTAGTTTGATAACTGTACTACAGTTGAACCTGACTATAAGAGAACTCAATAATTTTCTCTTATAACATGTTTCTCTTATAAGGAGGTTATTTTTCCTTTATAGAGAGATGAATTTGACCTGAAATCGGTCTCGTATATCCAGGTTTCTCTTATATCCAGTTCTCTGATATGGTGTTGACTAGTGTACCTAATATTATTAGCTTTTACACTGCATCAAAGAAATACTATACATCGCGGCGAGAGCATTGAGTTGAATTGAAATTTATTGTGATAATATACAATATTGTATGAACACAATTGCTTAAATCTAATATAATATACTAATTTTATTAATTCGGTCGAAAACGTTGAAAAAATATTTTTTTCCTTCAAATTTACAAGCGATAAGCCTGTGGCGCCGGACCCTCGAGTTTATAATATTGGGAATATGTTTGCGGCTTGAAAAACCGGCAAAAAGCCACTTAAATATTCAGTCAGACAGATTGGCTGAGTATTCATCAGTCAGACTAACTAACTAACTATCTGATTGGTCAATTGGAATCGCCCATTATAATTTAGTGGTGCCCGAGAGAAGGAAAGAGAGGAAGAGGACATCCACCAAAGAGATGGGACGACGCAGTAGAAAAATAGCGGCTAATAGATGATGAGAAACCAAGTACAGAGAGGATTGCGGTCATGCGATTCAAACGGAGGACAACCGACTCAGTAGCTTGATAGATTAAGCCCGACTTGTAACCATGAGTCGGTGTTCGAGGGCCGGTATCACGGTAGATTAGTACAGCGAGTATGGAAGTAGTGATATCACAAAGTGATCAACACAATTAATAACTAAAAAATTAACTTAAACTAGATGAATGAGGAAAGCCCAAGACAGAGAAGGATGGCGGTCATGCGATCTGCAACACTGGAGAGACAAACTCTAGTGCTGATGTCACAGATCCATACAGTGATACAGTGATATAATTAATAAATTCAATTTAAGAAGTAAATATAAAACACCCCGTCGTGATTGATCATGACCATGCACTCCATGCAGTTGAAGCGACGTTAAAAAAAAAAAAAAAAACTGCACAGGTGTTAGGTGTCCGGAAGGTAGTACCAATTTCTGATAGTGAAGAGTATAATGGTGAACTTTATGTTTTATTTATTACTTTTTTTTATAAGAAGATTTTTTTTCTTTTTTTTTAATTTTTATGGACTTTCAAATATTAACATTCCCGCCCCATCTTCACATTCAACACCCCACACTTTCTTTCTCATCCCCCTCATTCTTATTGATACAGCTCTGATTATTGACATTTTACCTTAATTTTACCTGATATATTTGAGCATTTGACCACATAATGGTGCCACCTGGCACCAAAACAATCAATGGATCAAATGGACACTTTGGCCGTACTCGTACAGTCTTATTTATTTTGCTTATACTTTATTTGACATTGCAAAACGCGACTGTCAGAACTTTGTGCTGGCGTGGGCTGTACGTTAGTTAGCTAGTTCTAATAAAGCATACATAATAATAATAATAATACGTTATTTCCAATGTTCCGCAACACGCATTGATCTTGCCAAATGAACCTCAGAAGTCAGTCCTTGCTAAAACCAACTATTTGTCTTGACCAATAGTACAATAGTTACCTCATATCCAGCATGACTGTAAACAGAATTATGGCAGCCTCCCACGTATCATTCTGATCTGATCTCGTAGTGGTGGTTGTGCGGAACGCCAAAATTAATCATTTTGGTGACGAAAAATTGAGAACGTATAACAGGAAAACTCAGGAACCTGAATAAAGAAAAACAAAAGTCTCAAATAGAAATAAAAATACTAAGATGAAATAGTAATATGGTAATATTGAAGGAGAATATTTTTTTATAACATTTTATACATATAATGTAGTTAGGTACATGGTATTACTAAAGAATGGGGTTATTGCCTATATCAATTTCATCCACACAACCTTATTACTAAGAATCTTATTTTTATTAGACTAACATAGTACTTTTTCAGAAAAATGTGCATAAAAGAGTGAAAAATGAGATCCATGATTATTGTTTTCAATCATTACCTATTATTCGCATTAATAGGTAATGTTATATTCGCAATACCCACACAAAGTGTGATTCAGTAATACAAAGAAGCAATTGCTAGACAATAGATATTTATCAATTGAACCGTTTGCCTATTGGAACTAAAATTGAACTGAATTCTATATGATGTGCTTTCAATCTAATTTTAAAACTTTGATGCGGATGTGGATAATGTATTGCCAATCATTCATTTATCTTAATATATTATAAATGTCAAAGTCACTGACTGACTGACTGACTGATCATCGCTCTACAGCCCAAACCGTAATACCTAGCGAGCTGAAATTTGGTAGGTAGCTTTGTCTTATAGTCTAGATGTGCAATAAGACGGGATTTTTCGAAATTCCCACTACAACACCTGCCATTGGCGAAAAAGGATTTTTTGCTTTCACGGCCATGCCTTTATGGTAGCGGCCCTGGCGTAGCGCGGCGAACGTCAAACATATTATCCTGCCTGGTTAAGCCATTTTTAAAACAGTTTAGGCCTTTAAACTCCAGTGACACCTAATAACGAGTGTTCAGCCAAGCCACTTGGTAGATGTCATTGAGCCTTTAAGGTCAGCCGATCCTTAAGAATTTAAACTCTGCTGTATTAGCAGATACCTATATACAATATACCTACAAGTATGAATCAGCTTTTTTTGTTACTATGTATAGTTACTATTATAGGTTCAGTCGTCCAACTTCAACTTCAGGTTATGGCACATGTGGTAATTTTGTAAAACTTTGCTTATTCTAGGCTAGATAAGCTAGATTCAAATATTATAATTATTTACGTAGGACGCATCAGGTGTAGGTACCAAGGGCGGAATTAATAGACGTTTTTGTATTACCTCTGTGGCGCTAAGTCACGGATTGCGTACTGTGTAAGATAGGGAAAATCGACACTTAGCAACGACTTAAGTTATTGATGTTGTCTATTAATTCCGCCCTAATTCTTGCGAAACTGTGAAACTGTAGAATGGAATCATATAAAAATCCCAAATTAGCACTGATGGTGTAGGATGTTAAGATGGCCAACTGGCAGAAATATGTGCAAACATCTTGTAGTGTAGATTTTTTATGTTAGCAGGTCAGTTGGGTGCTCAAGATTGGTCAATCTGAACTGATATGAACATTTAACAAGTGGGTATGTGGTTCTATTGGACTTTAGAGCTTAGACCATTTGATATTATAAGTTCATCCTAATAATACACTTTGGTGGAAGGTAACCACTATGCGAGGTTAATGCCCTAAGCATTTTTCATCCCCTAACTCTCGGAGTCCTATTATTATGTGTTCATAAACTCAATAAATGAGGAAAAATTCAAGTATTAGGTGGGATCTGATCCGATTTACAGTGCTATATTGTTTACATTACAAGCCTAGCGCCATAACCACATCGACTACCAATGTTTGGTATATAATCTATATTATCTATAGATACTTAAAAAATTGCTCTCGGTAGATTTTTGATTTGGACATCGCCTTCTAATTTATTTTTTGGGAATGTGGCAAGTGTCTTGGGCACCTTGCCGGCTGGTGAAGAACTGGAAGGAGCATTTTATCTGATCTAATTGAAATATTATATTATATTTAATTTATTCTTTAAAGTTAAAGTTATCATATCTGTGTTAATCACAATCGTGGTATCACAACTGCTCAAACTCACCTGGCTAAACTTGGTACTGGAACCACTGACCTCCGATCACAAATCCGCCGCCTTATCGATCTAGCTACTGAGGTTGGTGGCTTTAAATTTATTGTTTTTATTTTCTATCAGTGCCAATATTTTATTTTTATTTATAGACAATATGGCCCACGAGTGGACATAGTCAATTTGCTAATAGCAAGTAGATAAAGGACTTTTAAAAACTGACCACTCGCTAGTACACTTAGCATGTAGGTCTAATACATATTCTCTTGTTCGCCTGACACAAAGAAAGAGAATTGTCTCTTTCTTTTTATCAGGTGTACTTTACTCCGTGACCGAGGTGCTTGATGATTTTATTTTAAGTACGTTATATATTATTCAATTATCAATGTTGATAATACTTGCTTGGCATGCAAATTTAAACGATCTAATCAGCTAATTAGGTTCATGATTTGAATTAAGTGCTTCAGTCCATTACCTTTGACTGTATGCAATGGCCTTGCCAACTAATGCAAAAAGGAAGGTGCATACCTAATGCAATTTTTGTGTAGTCTCCTGGAAAAAAAATCCGAAAAAAAAGTTGGACACGTTATGAGGAAGTAATGGAAATCGAGAACCAAGGATCAATAAGAAGAATTGATATTATTGCCATCAACAAAGATCTCAAGAAGGCTTTTAACCCTGATCCAACAATTTATTTATTTATTTAGAAACTATTATTAGCAGAACATATATACTATAAACAAGAAAAAAATAAATAAAATATATACATATGTCCTAACTAAAGGGCGGGGTTATTGCCTATGGCAATCTCTTCCACCCAACCCTTGGAGTCTTCTCATAATCTCATAATCAACCAGAGGAGGTACACTCAGAAAAGCAATGAGGAATGATTTCTGAAAGGCTAGTCACGGACAAACAAGACGCCAGACACGTATGAAAAACCTTTAGGTCGACCAAGTGCTTGCATTGTGCTAGTGTCAAAGGTTTTGAGAAACTCCTTGACACTGGCAAAAAAAAAAAAATCACGGGCATTACTGACTGCAGTATCTCGATCGATAAGCCGGAGGATTCGTAACTTGAAGGCCGATAGTTTGAGTCCCAAGCTCGGCAAAAATTTAGGACCGGCGTGATGAACGACAGGCCTACCGCCTTGTTAAAGCGCCGTTAAACCGGAATTTTTTTTTAGGAAAGTGAATTTCAAAAATTGTATTCATAAGTTTGTTTCAACTTTAGAACCTTACGGGCTCAAAGTATCGATATTGAGCCAGCTCGAGTTCTACTAAGTCCGAGCTTAGAACCCAGTGACACCAATGAGACACTGACCTACCTCAGCTGTTCTGGGCGATAAGAACTCTATACAGTGTATGGGTACATTATAGTTCATTTATAATACATATTATCTATACCTTTAGGTACAGATAATTAGAATTATACTCGTCTGTCCACTCAAAGATAACGTAGGACTGTAGGTACTTCTAACATGTATACGGGGTGGTTGGAGAAGGGTGTATTATTTCTAGGGGTGATTCCTCGAAAGGAAATATGGGGTGGTCAGTGTAATTTGTAATCTAAAAAAGGTGCTTTTAATGCTCGGCCATACGCAATTCGGATGGGAAGCAGGTAGAATGCGCAAAGGTTTTAGACGACACATATCAAAATCAAATGTATTTTGACAATTGACATTAAATTAATCTGAAAAATAAATTTAACTGCCTTTTACTAGTTACTACCCATGGATTTGGGTCAATGATATCTTCAGACTGAAGTGAAATTTTTGTTTGAATACTTTTAGTTGTTGTTTATGGAGCCAGCTTGGCTACAGCTGGGGGAGTGATAGTCTAGGATCTATCTAACTTTAGTTGAAAAGTTGGCTCCACATGAATTTCTATGTACGATTAACCATCATGAGAACTATGACATTTTCTTTACCCTTAGGGAACTGCAATTTGGTACCATGAAGGAGGCTTGTTAGGGTTGGCTAGTCAGTTCTCGTTTATAGTCCCCTAGCGAGACACTGGTCTTCTCCCTGTTTCACGTCCCCCAGCCAGTTTCCACAGCTTTTCAGTGTCACTTCATAAAAAATATACATCTCATCAGTGCAGGTACCTAGCACCCTGTATAAATACACAGGACTTGAGAGCTTTACAGTAATTATAGTCTGTTTCTCAATCTCAACTGGTTTTTTCACAACATTATTTTTTCGTTTCAGATTTGGTACCATGTAGGAGGATCACAAGTTTGAGATTTGCGTTAATCTCAGCAAATAGATTCTCAGTTTCATCTGTAGCACGCTTCATTCCGCACCGAACTTACCGATTACCGAACAACGGTCCAGAGATAAGTTTAAAGTTTGAACTATTTACAACGACAACAACAAAAATCCTGTTTTACAAACTGCATCAATACCACCATCTGCACCGACGCATTGGACGTTATTTTGTCGGTATCGAATCGCATTTTTTCAGTGATACGTAACTTTAAAATGAAAGTGTACACGGTAAGTTTTTATGAAGTTGTTGGGATTCTCCACATGACAGGTCCTCAAATATTTTGTTTTCCCGCTGAGAAATGAGAGGATACTGAGATTAAGAAGTTGAATTTATTACTCCAGCACTTTTCTGTTGCAAAAAAAAACTGGTGTGAACTGGAAGTACCTATACGTCTGGATGAACGTGAATACCACACGGCTTTCCCTATCCCACCAAAGAATGGTCTAAATAAATTTCACAGCCATAGAGGTTTTTTCCTTTTTAAAAAATCTTTAGAATTAGGAGCTCTTGTGATCTTTGGGGGTGGGTACAACTCTCGTATAATTTTTGATTGTTTCCTATTTTATTTAGTAGTGAGATTTGTTTTCGTCCAAAAAAATTGCTCTATGGACTTTTTTTGCTCTCGGAATCTTAAGCATTGATTTTGATATAATCTGAGGTATTTGTATGTATTGTATACAATTGTATTTGTTTAGCCATAAGTAACGAAGCCGTCTAATATCGGCAGAATCATCTCTACACAATCATTGAGTTCAATATAGTTGAAGTTCAAAGCTGTTTTGCCCTTGAAAACTGAGCATGGAATAATTGTTTTAAATTTTTTTTGGGTGATTCCATTACTTTCCTTACTATGTAAGATAAGGAAAAAAAGTGATGTAGCTCTTAGAAATGCATTAATGCATATCATATTTGAACTGAAACTGAACATTACTTTCCTATCAATAGAACAATGGAGGTAAAAAAGTACGTGGAAAATTGCGTATGTACTCAGGTATATACTGTCATAATTTAGGTAATAATTTATTATTTCTGAGGACTATTTTTTTTTTAACCCACGTAATTAATGAAACAAAACTTGTACAAAATATTCGTAAACTTTTAAAGAGATTGTAAAGATGGACATCAAAAGTTTTTTACAAGTATTATAGCAGAAAACGATAAAATCTCCTACGTCAGAGCTGAGATCTGACGTAGGTGATTACTGATTTTATGAAATTGTGAATTAGTAACTATTAATATTACGAGCACTCTGAGTGGTTGGTTCAAAAACGGACAGAAAATTATGCCATATGAGATTAGAATCAGCTTCAGCCAGCGTCGATGGATGTTGAATACACGGTTTCCTTTAGAACACCGAAGTTAAGCGACACCGCGAGGTTAAGACTTGGATGGTGATCATTCTAATTCTAATTCTCGTGACGCTGGCTTCCCGGCCCCACTCAGGTGGTGAGTCAATGTGAGTAGCAGGTTTGTGAGTTTCTGCGATGAGGTTTAAAACCCCGTCGTGTTGACCATGGCAGTTGAAAGCGACGTTAAAACCCACCTAAAAAAAAAAAAAAAAAAAAAAAAAAAATAGAATCAGCTAATAGTGATACAATTTAATCTTGGCTTTAATGTTGGTCCGACCAACATTAGGTAGTAATGGATTTTATTATTATAGATGTGGAGTTCCACAAGAGCAGCACAATTTTATTATGACACGACTGTATTTAGATCTATTGTGACAGTGATTCTATTTGGTTTAACATCCTGATTTGAAGTAGTCAGGACGGGGGTTTTACCTTCATTCGCTGGAATCTTACGCTACCCACATTAATCTGACCAGCTGGTAGGGCCGAAATGCCAGCCTCACGTTTTTGGAGGGACAGCCTTTTCTTCGAAAAGTCTGCTCCAACTGGAGTCGAACTCGGGATCTCTGGACTACGGGCAGTAGTCTCAACCATTACGCCACGGAGGCTGGCTTAGTAATGGATTACTAATCCCCTATTAGCGACTAAGCTACAAAATAAAATTTAACTGCCGGATAGAGCTTAATTGGTTAATTCATAGATATTTGTAGACCATTACGTTTGACTTTGCACTAGGGCCTAGGAGCCCTAACTTTCACACAAGTGACCAAGGGCCGTATTATGAAACAGGATTAGTAAATCTTAGCCGACCTTAGATTTTATCAGGAGACCGATATGATTTCAAAACAATATTTTCCACCACGAAAGCTGGCAACAGCTTCGTTATACAGCTACAAAGCCCGGCTTAGATATGACCTCTACATTTGTAGTCAAGGTGAAAGTTAAAAGATAATGTCCACCAAGATTAACTAATCCTGTTTAATGATTAAGCCCTAAAAGTCGCGTTGTGGACTCAGGAGCTTTTTTTGTCGAACCTGGATATTATGCGGACTTGAATATAATAGAAATTTCTTTATAATAGAGACCTGAATATAATGGACTGGGATAAAATAGAAATCTCTTTATAATAGAGAAAATCTTATGTCCCTGCGTCACCTGTTTATGTCTAATAGAGAACGGCAGGCTATATTAGAAACCTCTTTATAATAGAATTTTTGCACGGTACATTGGGTTCTATTATATCCAGGTTCGGTTGTATAACTATTATTTCACATGCTTTCTCGTATGTGATACATGTGAAAAACAGGTCGCCACTATATTTCAAGGGGACTATGTATACGCGTACGCAACAATAGCCAAAGCCAAAGACTTAGGTTCGAAATATAAAACAGGATTAAATATAATCGACACTCTCCCCTAACTCGGGCTATAGTGCGCTGTGATTGGTTGAAACTCCAACTTGAGGGCGTGTCTAGTTTAGCTGTTAATCCTGTTTCATAATGTGGCCCTTAAACGCCTAGTGTAAAAGGTGTCTAAGGGCTGAATTATAAAATAGAATTTTGACTTCGAAAAAAACATTGCCAAGGAAGTCGCCCTCATAGCAGTTAAGTAAACTATTCAAATCATTCCTAACCACCTCTATAATCTAAACTAAAGTGTGTGTGCATCCATGATCTAACAACAGTAAAAAATAGCAACTTCCTCTAACTAAACAAGATTTTGTCCAGTACAAGGTGCCATCTGGCAACGCATCTGTGACCCCTGTGCTTACATAGAATAATTTATGTTATAAATGTTGTTTTACCATACGGGTATAATATTCTCCTCTCAGTCAAATATTTTCTGCTGTGTCCCCGCAGGGCCTGTGTCTCTTCTCGCTGCTCAGCGTCCTGTGCTCCGCCGTTCAATTCTCGGATCAGCAGGCGTCCGCGTCCCCTGCTGACTACGACTACGAGAGTCCCGAAGGACGCCACCTGCACGGAGCCCTCCTCAAGAAGAAGATTAAGCTCAAGAAAGAGTTCAAGCGCAAGAAGAAGGTCCTCGCCAACTGCCTCCTCAACAGCAAGTTCCGAAAGCGCTCACTAGATGTCGCTCAACAACGCGCTGCTTGGAGCGAAGAAAAACAAGCGCTGAATGAGATAGTCCTTCGGCGGATCAAAAGGGATCGGCCACAGGGCAGGTTTCTCATCCCGATTCCTTTCGCGGTGCAGTACACAAACGTCCAGACTGGAGGAGGGTATGGCGGTGGGCATGGAGGCAGCAGCAGTAGCGCCAGCAGTGGAGATGATGGAGACTACGATAGCGACTGTGACGCTTCGGACGAGCGGTATTCAGACAGGTTCAAAGGGCCTTACCACAGCAATGACGTGTACAGGCAACTGTACAGGAGTTTCATGCGGTGGGTGCTGTGAGCTCTTCCGAGCAATTGAGGAAGTGAGAGAGTCTTTCAGGGTTACGTCAAAGTAGCCCCACTTACCGTACCATGAGCTTTTAAATTAAAACTCACCATAGAAATAAACATTCTTAGGAGAGGATTATAGTACAAAAATAATACTTACTGTTGGAATATACTTGTTAGCTATTTTAAACACGAACTTTGGACAGTCACCTCACAGTCAGAGCTGACTTTCCGCCGGAATCTACTTCTGGCGAAACGGTAGCCAAATTCTGACTCGAGTTAACCCCCTTGGACACCCGCGCGAAATCGATCACACTGCTCGAAAAAGTCATAATGGGCATGTCCAAAACAGTGAACTGCCCACCAAACGTAGTTCTACTCGGGAACACTCGACCGCCACGCAGGCTCCTACTTAGCAGAGGCAAACCTCTACCCAAGAGATAGAACGTCTATACCGCTTGGAAGAATACTTCGATACTGGGCAATCTTTGACTTTGCCTTCGATTATCCGCCAAAATACCTGGATTCATCGAACGAGAGAGTCTGAAGTCTGGATGAGAGCCCACAGCTTCGGCATATATCTGATGACTTTTTCGAGTAAAGCGGTCAAATTTGCGCTGGGGTTCAATGGAGGGTCGACTCGAGTCAGATTGTGGCTCTCTGTTATTAAATTCAGCTATAGCAGCAGTCTGGCTGGGGGACTATAAACAGGGAGTAGACCAGCATTGGCTTGGTTCTGGGGGCCCTTGTCAATTATTAGCCTCCTTGTAAAGACAGTGGTAGAAGTGCTGAGTCATTTCTCCACTGTCTGGCTACCATCGTTCACGATGACGCCACCCTATGATGATGATAGCAGGAGTTTCCGACGGAGAAGGAGAACTCGCATCCGAAACGTCCATTCTGCCTGGGTTGATTAAAATAGAGAGGTTAGTTGATGGCATGGATATTCAGGGCTATGAGAGCAAATTACCTGCTGATGAGAGCAAATGAGCTCGAAACAGCTGTCTAGGTATGTTCTGATATTCATGTACATCTAATACAACTTCTCACTTTTCTGTTTATACTGATATACTGATTGATTAGTCACATAATAAAATCAGAAGTTTCTAGAAGCAACTGGAAATTGGCTATAGTTTAGCCAGGAATAACTACTTTTTTCTGAAAAATTAAAATTCCAATCAGGAACACCTAGGAACAAGTTACTTATCGCTCTAGAAACAACTAGAACTTCCTAGGAACTTCTAGATGTTCCTAGAGCACTTAGAAGTAGGAAGAACTGGAAATTCCTGGAAACGGGAAATCCCTGTAATATTAATACATAGGTAGTTCCTATTCCTATGGCAGATGTAATATCTGATAAAAGAAAATTCACTTCACACGTTCATGAGCTTCATACATTCGTATTTACTGAATGAATTCGTCACAAAATCATGCATCCATAAATTTTTTGCACTTCTAAGTCATGTCAGAATTAGTGAGTAATATCTATGTAAACATTGCTAATTGATGCTAATACAAATCATGAGACCCATTTACAACTCAGTTAATATTGAATTTTTCCTCATTCGTTTGAGTTTGTGACCACATATTAATAACACTCTGAGGGTTAGGTAGTAGAAAATGCTTTGAGCATGCAGTTTCTCACACTCGATGAAACATTCTCAAGGCTGATTTTACACCAAAAGAAGTTCTGTTACTGAAATCAGTCCTAAAAGAATCAGCTTAAAGATGCTTTAAATAGAAGGAATGTATACTGTCGCAGTGATACAAAGAGGTTTTGTAGCCGACAGCCCTACTTATACCAATACCTATGATTGTTGTTAATGAGAAGTTGACCAAATGAATAGTAACATTCTAATTTTATGTCTAATATTGTGTACATGTAGATATTAAGGTATATAATTAGTTTATAATAGATGTACGAGTATGTACATTGTCTCTTTATGTATGTACCTACATTAATTCAAAATAAAGAGAGAGAGAAAAAAAAGCAACATGATTATGATTCAACGACTTTATTTGTATTTATTTATTTAATTCGGAACTATGTACAAATCAACAATCTACGAGTATCTCCGAGTTCAAAAATATAGGCGATGATTTTTTTAAACTATGTAATAAAAACCGAAATTATACCTATATATTTTATACCACTAAAATAAATTGAAATCTTTTTTATTTGACTTTAGGACAGAAATGGTCTGAGACAATGCCAACTTATCCATGAGTAATACTGCTGAGGAATTTCTTGTAAAATATAATATGTAATATTATAGCAGGGACGATATACTTGGTAACGTAATTTCAAATTTAATTATAAGGGTTGGGTGGAAAAGATTGCAGGTAATAACCCCGCCCTTTAGGTAGGACATTATACTTCATTCATTTTTTTGTTCTTGTTTTTTTTTCAATTTATTTATTTTTTCTTTATAATTTCATTGTATTTTACTGTACTATATTTTTGTCTTACCTAATAAAGCATAGTATTTAATAATAAATAAACATGGTAATTTATGACTTATTGATAAGTGTATTTTATTTAAGAATAATTCACACCCAAAGGTTTTTACCCCGCTGATGTCATTCCAGAAGTTGTTTGGTACATTTATGATGTCATCGTCTCAATTAAATCTTAAAATAAATTGGGTTGGGTGGAAGAGATTTCCATAGGCAATAACCCCGCCCTTTACTTAGGATATATTATATGTATAATATATTTACTATATTTTCCCTTTTTATTGTTTATATTGTCTCCATTTTTTTAATTTTTATAATGTATTATTTTGTATTGTATTGTAATATATTATAATATGTCTTTCTATCTAATAAAGCATTTAATAATAATAATTAAATGACTAATACTTGGGGCTCGAAAAATCAACCCCCAGCTTACCATTTCGGTCGAGCTTCTAACGTTATATATATTATTAGACACTTGTTATTTCGACAGCTTACAGAGTATACCGTCCCACTCACACGTTCCCCCTTCTAATTTTCAGTTGAAAAATCCGTTCATTAAATTACATACCTACAAAAAAAAATTTGGTAAAATTATGTGATATGAAAAATGTTTAAAATAGTAAAATCTAAAACTTTAATTCATGTTTTATAAACCAGTCCATTACACAGTTTTGAAGATTCATAGTGTTCAAATTCATATGAATAATTATGTGGATTATGGGGGAAAAGATCAGATTTATTTTTTTCATTTTAAATTTCAGCTTTATTTAACGCATATTGATTGCCACACACAACTTTTATTCCTCTATGACAACCTTGCAATTAATTTAAGCAAAATTAAAATCAAAATCAGCTCTTTTTATGACCAAAGTCTTTTAGTCAGGTGAAGAACCAGATTTAATACCTACTGAATGGGCGGGGTTCAAATTGAACCCTCTAGGGTAGTTGAGCTACCTGATTTCTGAGTTTTCAGCAAATTGAGGGTAAAAAATCGGCGATACATCTAATGCTTCACCCGTATCATAGTTTCTTTTAGACTGGCTTCAACTTAATTGGAGTAACTATATTCTAAAAGGCCAAAATAACAGAGTGTTTGAAACTTATAAGTCTAATCTAGTACTTGCTTCACTCAAAATAAATCGAAAAAAAACTACTATAACCATTCAAAAAATATACTGTAGGACCCTAAGTGCCTAAGAAAATAATGTAAATTGAATATGTAAACCTATCGTATAATTTTTAATAAAGCACTTATGGGAGATATAGTGAACAGAATATAAATAAAACAGCTTAAACTTAAGTCTTAAATAGAACTCTAGGGTCGTCCACTGTCCTAGCTCCCAGTGGAGTTCCCATATTATTATTGGTACCTAGTTTTACAAAAAGTTTTTTTTTTAAACCAAATTAGTTCAATGGTTATAAAAATCTCTTGTTGAGATCAGAATTTTCATTTTCCAAAAAATAAGTCAAAATTACGAGCTCAAGCCATATATAGTAATGCATTTAAACCATTATGTGTTAATCACGATGTGATATATCACACACATTCAAACTAGATTTTTCTTAATTTTTCTTGAGCATGGGACTTGAATCACCAACCTACTAGTTACTGAGTCCATCGCCTTAGCGATCAAGCTACTCAGGTTGGTGGTTTTCTCGCACTATCTGACTGACAGGCACCAAACATGATCATCAATGCATTCTGTACCTAGTACACAGAACATAATACACTCATCTAGAAGCGTCCGTGATTCTATGCTTAGCTGTAATAACAGCTGTATACGTGTTTACTCTGTCCACCTCTCCTGTATACGAAGTGTGGTCCGTGCAGGACTACTGTAGGAAACCAGAGCATAGAAGTAAGGACAGTTGTTTAATTGGATGATCTATGGTGAGTTTCAAGTAACCAGACCCGTATACAAAAAGGAAAGATAATAATATATGAGAGTGTGGAACTTTTTATTATTTGATTTTTGCGATAGTTCAGATGCTTAGGGCCGACTTATGAAACAGGATTAGATTTAATCTAATTGGACATGGACAATTGGACACTATCAACTTACTCTGTGATTGGTTGTATTCTATGATTGTTTGAAATTCCTACCAGAGGGTGTGTCCAGGTATAGTGTCCACTTAGATTACATCTAATCTTGTTTCATAATTCGGCCCTTAGAAGTACCTACAATTTGAGCGCAGTTTATGTTTTAATTTTTTTAAAAAGTAGTCCAGGAACGATTGTGGATGTGGGTTCCCATCATAATTAGATGATAACATAATTGTGGTACCTAATCTTAATCATACAATACAAACTGGTAGTTTAGCCAGCGTCGATGGCATGTTGAATACACCGGTTCCCTTCAGAACACCGAAGTTAAGCGACATCCAGCGAGGTTAAGACTTGGATGGGTGACCATTCAAATTCTAATTCTCGTGACGCTGGCTTTTCCCGGCCCCACTCAGGCTGGGTGAGGTCAATGTGAGTAGCAGGTTTGTGAGTTTCCTGCGAATGGAGGGTAAAACCCCCGTCGTGATATGACCATGGCAGTTGAAAGCGACGTTAAACCCCACTTCAAAAAAAAAAAAAAAAAAACTGGTAGTTTACTTCTATGTCTAATTTTATTTTGAATTTTCTACCAAAGCTTTGAGAGCTATAGACTTGCTAAGATTTTGAATTATGATCTGCCTATAATTGCAAATAATCGAAATTTGATACATAAGAAACTCTTAAGTCAATTTCTTGTACTTTTAAACGAACGGAAAATAATCGATATTTAATATCGGAAATCTGAAACTAATAAAAAATCGCGTCCAAAAGAAACATGGACTGGATATTATCACTGGTTGTGTCCGTTATAAAGGACAGTTATGCTTCTTGTTAAAATGATGATACGTTTTAGTTATACCTCTAATAATTATAAGTGGCTCTCAACCGTTCTTCAACGAACAGCAAATTGAATGCTAGAATAAAATTGTTACGGTCCAAAACTTCAAGTCAAAAATTCATTGAGCATAAAGTAGGTTACTTGGTCTTACAGTTTTGAGGAGTTGAAATAGTTTACCTAATTTTATATGTAGAATGATTCTATTCTATTACCTACATATTACAGGTTCTGCCACCGAATATGCACCTACAGTAATATTATTCTCAAAATTACTTTGATATTCGTTCCGAGTGTCATATCTGGACTATGGAAGTAGGAGAGATAATATTTTGCATAAAAAATGGTAATCATTCCATTGAAAATATTTTCCCCATTAAATCTTGTGTCATTTGGAATTGTAAGTACATATTTCAAAGCTTAAAACGGTTGAGGACCACTGACTCTAAAATTTCAACGATAAACTTTCAACAAACTCATAACACTCGATTCCATGACGTCATCAAGAGAACAATGGCCGCCACGAGTGACGTCACCAGGCTCGTTCCTGATTGGTCGAGACGAGAAGAGCCGTTACAAATGTCGCCCTTGCAGGCGCAATAGGTCGAGTCCACATCGAAAGTCCCCGAGCGCCGATAGCAATCGTTTCTCTCCTCGGTGATGTAACCACAGCCACGGATGACGCGTCTCTTCTGGTAAACTGTGGGAGAAATAACAACCAGAGTTAGAATGCAGAATCATTTTCGAATAGATCACCGTACCTTGTGACGACAGTAAAATTAGACATTCAAGGGATATTTGTAACCGTTCTATTAATCAAAGTAAAGAACTGCCGCGGATAAAATACCTAGTAGGTATTCAAACTAGAAATCATGATAAAATACTCAACACAATTTCTTTTTATTAAATCTGGATCAGCGCTACTGTAAAGCATGAGATCAGTCAAACGCAGTATACAGAAGCATGTTGTTACTGTAGGTACATATTTTAAAGTCAAAAATAAAATTAAACTTAAGAACTTTTATTTGTAAGAATAACCCCCGCAAATTGTCTACATAGCGCATTATAATAATTATTATGAACTAGTTGTGCACTATTTCTAAAGTTATTGCATACTTCTGGCGCATTGCATACCTCGAAGTTATCAGGCGCACATAGAAAACAAATTCGTTTCAATTCATTGATAACTTTTTAATAAGATATACCTAGTAGGTCCATAGTTCGTACATAGTAACAAAGTTAGGGAGAACTTCATCCCTCCCAGTGGTGTAAGTTCATAATTGAAGTCCTGCTGTTTTCCTGGTTAAGGCCGCACCCTGTCTCTGTTGAATCCTTCAATTCTCTTTAGCCCTTTGACAGCTCATCTTAACGTTATTAAATAGAGCTTCGTGGTTGTTTATAATGTTAATCTTGAAAACTAAATGTTGAAAAAATTAATTTTATAAACAACTAGCCGTTTCCCTGTCCTTCACAAAAGGCCTAAATTTGAAAATAACTAAGGCATGGCCGTATTGGTCGTTATCGTGACCGTGTACTGCTATAGTTAAAATAACAACTAAGGCCATATGGCCGTACGGTCATGGCCCTTTGTACTTACAATTTTGTCAAGTGGTGTGATGAATATATTCAGGGTTTGATTCTCGTATTTTTTTACTATCTGTTAGAGTTTTAAAGTTAAATTATCTGCGAACATGCATGTCACATACAATGGTCAGTCTTAAATTCAAATAAATATAACGATAAAAAATTATAAGATTTAAATTTCAGTTTGATTATTAATTTAGATGAGATTTAAGATGCAGAGGCGTTGAGTGATTTGTCAATGAGAATACGCAGGAATAGCCGTGCTAATACATTTTTGTACTTAGTATATTTTTTTCAGGCAGAGAGATAATGGTTTAGCGAGAGGGGGTGTCATTAAGAGACTTAAGTAATTTACAGGCAATTATAAGTTCTATCATCGTGATACTACAACTTGATTCAAGTCCATGTCTTTCAAAGGGTTAACATTTCCACTGTACATTGTCATTTCTCCTCAGAAGCCAGTCCTTCACAATCGTCTATCAAGATAATGCGTGTCATTTAACCCGTCACGGGAAGGCAGTCACTTGTTGTGTGTACTCCATTATCATTATTTCTAGTATTTTATTATTAGAAAAGTCTCCATCATAATCATTCTCGTCAGTTGTGTAAAAAGTAGAGTAGAAATCGATCTCGTCGGGCGTCTCTCATCTTGAACACGCCACTCTCCCATTATCATGTTTATTTACATCCCCCCCGAGTCCCAAATGAAGGCGACCCACTTTTCTCTCTCTCTTGTGTGCGTCTCACCCGTCCCAAATTTTGCGCCCCCCGTCTTTCATTTGTCTTTGAGCTTTGGTCTCGTGGCGTACATCAATTGTACAAATGTACAGGGTCCGGCGAACAATGACAGAACAGAATAAATGTTATTTTTATTTATTTATGAAAATCAAGGAAATTATAATTTATTAAAAATAAGTACATCCAATTCCATCTTCCAAGCCAACTCCGTCTAAATTTGGAACACACCACATCCATCTTCAACTTCATACTTCCTCAACTTGTATCTTGTCCCTCTCAATCTGAGAGAAACAGCACGAATCAATGCAACTTGTATCTTGGTTTTAACCCAAGTAACAATTCTATTATAAGGTTTTGTCCACTTATTGGATAATGTGATTGCCATCTTTTTCAGGAAGCTATCGAATTCGTAGTGAAGGGCATCATCCACAGATATTATCAAGGGTATAAATTGATCTGATTAGAAATCGGTTGAGATTTAGCGACAGTAATTTTCATTCAGAGCTGAATTCGAAATTATGGAAAAGTGAAAAGTTATCATATTTGTGTTAATCACTTTCGCGATATCACAACTATTCAAACTCGCTTTACGAAATCTACGCTGAAACCGGGACTTGAACCACCGACCTGATCAAGCTATTGAGGTCGGTAGAATTCGAAATTTTGGCCCAGAGATTTAGGTAGCTAACAAAAATAGTGGGAATATAATTATGTACTTAATATATGTAGATTTATTGGTATTAGTAGGTATTTATAATATTTAATGGGTCCACCAATAAAATAACAGTTAGATTTATAATAATTAGCGCCTCCTTGTAATCTTTCTCATAGCGCCTCCTTATAAATTGCTATGACGGAGCAGATACAGTCTCAGAATAATAATCAGTGAGTGAGTGGATGAGTGTACACACAATTTAAACCCTATATGAGACAAACATTTTACGAAATATTTTTGCGAAAGAACGTAAATTTTGTGAGGCATTCATGTATTCAGCATTTTCATTTTTTCCATTCTTCTATTTTGTTTTTGGCGATTAATGAAAAAAATTCCTCCCGATTCAATTCATATCTCTTTTCTTCAGACTACTCTAGCTGGCGAGTACGTATAAAATCTATCTTGAGCCCTGAAAATTACATTTTAGAACATCTGTGCCTATTTATCTACCTATTATGGTTTGTCAGTTAACAATTTTACTACCAATACCATAGCCAAACAAGTATTTATTATTATTTTCTGACCTGGTTGCAGGGTTTTCAATTAATACTGTGACCTAATGAGATCTATAGTGACCAGTTGATACTATTCGGTTTTAACGTCCTGATTGATATAGATAAGGGGGTTTTATCCTCACTGAGCCTGGGTTGGGCGGGGAAACCAGCCTCACATGTTCCAAGGGAACAGAATACGTATTTGTTAAGCCATGGAGGAATAAGCAAGGAGAACTCGTAATGCCTTATACCTGTCACATGAACAAACTAACATAATTATGGCTGCCGTCATTCCATTTAAAACATGTAAAGAAAAATAATTACTTTGTTATTGTGGTTTCCTCTCTCTTCCAATTCCAGTTATCCAATAATAATAAAACTCTTTAGTGGAACGTAACCACCAGGCGAGGTTAATGCTCAAAGCATTTTCTACCTCCTGACTCTCAGAGCTCAGAGTCTTATTATTATGTGGTGAGTTTGTGACCACATAATAATACTACCACCTAACCATCAGAGTCTTATCATTATGAGGTCACAAAATCAAATTAATGAGGAAAAATTCATGCACTGGGTGGGATTCGAAACGACAGATCCTACGCTACCTGGATTACCAGACTAGCGCGTTAACCACTTGACTACCAGTGCACGGTTATGGCCAAAAAGGCCGATTTTATGTGACAAAATTCATCACCCTAGAGCAGTGGTCCGCAACCTTTTCTCCATCGCGGCACCCTTTCTTTGACTTCTTAGCCCAGCGGCACCCCAGAAGAGAAAAAAAGTCAAAGGGACCTTGCAGGCCTGTTTTCAGAGCATTTTTTTAAGTTTTATTAGGAGGACACAGTACAATGGTAACAGTAATCAGTATAAAATTAAGAAGAAAAAAAACAAACAAATGACAAAATAAATAAGTAAAAAGAAAATAACAATAATGTCCTACCTAAAGGGCGGGGTTATTGCCTGTGGCAATCTCTTCCACCCAACCCTAAAGCATTCAGATTATGAGAAAACGTGAGCTAAGTAGGCCAATTTAGTTCTCGCGGCACCCCTGAAGGTGACTCACGGCACTCCAGGGTGCCGCGGCACCCCGGTTGCGGACCACTGCCTTAGAGATATACGTTATGAGTTCATACGATTTTTCCTTTACTGATTCCTCCATGTTTTAGCTGACTTAAGCCGTATTTTTCTATCTAACCAAAGTTAACCAAACGGGAATAAAAATGAACCAAACTGGAAGCAAGTCATTTTTCTTTTGGAAGAGGAAAAATTTCCACTTCCAAAGTTAACCAAAATGGAAGTAGAAAATTCTTGCTTCCAGTTCTTTTATAGGTTAAGTCCATTGTTTATCTTTAATAGTACTGAAACGCATTTTTCTTTTACGAATGACCTTGGAATAAAATGGAAATATTTGGAAGAAACCTAACCTGGAATTTTTTTTGGTTAGAAAGAAAAATACGACTTTATTCTGATTGCATTTACTTTTCTGCACCAGCTTCCGACACATGACGGGAACACTGTACTCCAGGTGAAGCAGATGTTCCGGGGTCGGGAGGAGAGAGCAGTTGACGGTGCCCAGAGTGTAGGGGTCGAAGGGGTCGCCACAGCGGGGGTCATAGGCAGAGTTGCATGAGTAGCAAGTGATCGAGACCCCTGGAATTTGCAAAAGAAATCAGTATCAGTATAAACAGAAAAGTGAGAAGTTGTACTAGATGTACATGAATATCAGAACATACCTGGACACTCTGGACAGCTGTTTCGAGCTTAGTTGCCCTCATCAGCAGGTAAAAGTTCTGAATATCCATGCCATCAACTAACCTCTCTATTTTAATCAGTATAAACAGAAAAGTGAGAAGTTGTACTAGATGTACATGAATATCAGAACATACCTGGACTTCTGATTATATATTTTGAATATATATTATATATTTTAATCCTATTTAAATAAATAAATGAATATATTTCTTTGTGTTATTATATCACAATTTTAGTGGGTAGCGCAGAAATATAGGACTTTTCCATATCTTTAATATCCCAATATCTTATTTTTGCCTATAATTCTGCCACTCACTGGTCGCTGCTAATATTGAAGCAGCTACTCAGTTTTCCTCAAGAAGTATGCGTGGACCTATTTTGTAAGTCCTATTTACAAAATAGGTACTTTCGATCTCTGATATTACATTAGGTATTTTTCATCCAAAGTAATAAATTGGTACATGAAGAGTACCTAACATATTATTGGAAAAAGACCTTTTAACCCATTATAGTGCACGATTAAACTAAATTGTTAACCTCTGTAGCTAGAATGAGCGCGCGATTAGCTCAGTGGTTAAGCACTCGCTTGCCATGCGGAAGGTCCTAAGTTCGATCCCCCGTGCCGACAAAAAATTGTATTCTTAATTTGATTACAATTGTTTGTAAGGGATACCTTCCGGTGCGCTCGTATTGACCCAGCACCTAAATGGGTCACTTCTCGCCCATCAGAGGGGAGGCATACTACGGGATGGGCAGGCTACAACACAGACCACAAGCGTCTACAGTAACTCCTGTTTCATGGCTACGAAATAAAAAGGCTGTGAAACACTCATCTTTAAAAAAAAAAAAAAAAAAAAAAAAAAGATGGATAAGGCGGAGGACTTGCAACCGGAAGGTCGGTGGTTCACGTCCCAAGTAAAGCAAAAGTTTAGTACAACGAGCTTAAGTAATTAAGGTATAGGGAGTGTGATTAACACAGATACATTATTATTATGAAAATTGAGATACAATATTACTATGAATTATTATTATGAAAAACAGATACATTATTATTATGAAAATTGAGCTACTTTGATCTACACCATGATGTCACTCAGAACCTCAGAAATACCCTGTAACAATCTTGTGCATCTACAGTCTACAGTGTATAGACTCTACAGTCTACACACCCATACAGCCGCTCTACACAACTCCCTCTAATTGAATTAAAAAAGTTTAGAAACCCGAGTAAAGTCTTTGAGGAGAAAGAACTTGTATGGGTTCAAGAAATTTTCAACGAAAAATATTGTTGCCTGATGTAGGTTCTACCTTTCCTGTAGGGAGGTATTATTTCTCTCTAGAATGAGAATGATAAAAAAAAAAAAAATACATAATTCTCGTCTGAGTTCGTCAAGTGACTCGGTTCTACTGGAAAAACTATACACAATTTCTAAACTTTAATAAGAATTTTAGAAAATGTGCATTTAACTACGTGAAGTCTATTTTATCAAATTCCTTTTGATTTTGTTGTAAAAGAATAGACCTGGGAGTACCTCATATTCCAGAACGTGTAAAATTTAGTCCTTAATCATGGATTTTTTCAAGCTATATTTGCAAGATGAATTTTTTTATTGTAATTTGTAATTAATTTGCATTCATAATTTTTGCCCTTTGCTTGTTTTACATGTTTCAATTTTTAAATTTCTGTTCCTTAGTTGATAGATACTGATTTCTTTTATGTTCCCATAAAAGTGTCTTTGTGTGCTCCAGATGACTCCAAATATAGGTATCTCTATTCCCTGTATTATAACGAAGTCGGGGAGTGAAACGTTTTTGACAGATTGGAAAAGAAATACATTTCTCATTCTGGAGTTTTGGAACAGAGACAAAACTTCACATCACTGGAACGGAGAGTTTGGAAAGGAGAACAGAAAAAGAAAGAGCACATTGGAACTAGAAAGTAGCAAAGACTGCAAACCAAATTGCAAATGTAAAAACAACTTTAAAGAGGAAAAGGAAAAAAAAGTAGTGGACGAATTGAAAAAAGATAGAGGAAAAGAGTGCATAGAAGAATTGTAGAAAAAACTGTAGGTATGAAAGAAGAATTGGATGGGCGAAAAAAAGACTAGAAAAGAAAGGGCTGATAATACAAAAAAGAGGTGAAAAGAGATTTGAAGAGGTGTCTCAACTGGTAGTCAAGTGGTTAACGCTCTAGTTTGGTAATCCAGGTAGCGTAGAGATTCATTGGTTCGAATCCCACCCAGTGCATGAATTTTTTCTCATTTATTTTAGTTTATGACCACATAATGATAAGAACATGCTTTCAGCATTAACCTCACCTGGTGATTACCTTCCACTAAAGAGTATTATTATATTATTATGTTTATAAGAGATTCTTAAAAAGAAAATAATATTGTACAACAAAATTACAAAGAAGGAAATAATAATATTCCGTTTGGAAGAAGATTGAACCACAAGAAGAGAAGGTAAATTGAACAAACAAACAAAAAGAGAAAAAAGTCATACAACAGTCAAGTGGAAGAAAGATTTAGTGAAAGAAACGGCAGAACTAAAAGATTTAAGAGAGCTAGCTAGAAAAGAAAGAGAGAACATAATATATTAGGGTTACATGGGATAAAAGAGCAATAAAGAAAGAAAGAGAGATAACCGTACGAGTTACATAGATGTAAAGATATATTGATGAATAAATATTGAGGATTGAATGGAGAGAGAGAAGGAAAGAGAAAGAGGGAGAGAGATAAAGTTAGAGGGAGGAAAAGGAGAAATGAAACACGAATGAAAACATAGCTCTGACGTCATGACATATTATTACCCTTCTTTCCTTCTTTCTTTTTCTCCTCTTTTCCCTACATATCTCTCTCTCTTTTTATGTCACTTCTCCTATTTACCTCTCTCTCTCTCTTTATGTTTTATCCATCTCCATCACGGTTTCTCCCCCCCCCCCTCCCTTGTCTTAATGTTTACCTCTTTATTAACTTTCTTTATTATTACCTTTCCTCTCTTTCCTTTGTGTCGTGATTCTTAACTCATTACCTTCTGCTCTCTCTCTCTCTCTCTCTCTCACACACACACCAATTTCCTTACCCATGAACTTCTTTCTCTTTTGCGCTATTTTCATCCCCTGGCATCCCTAATTTATTACCTTGTTCCTTTCCCATCTTTCCTCTCTCCCTCTTACTCCCTCTCATTCTCTCCCTGTTTCTCTCTCTTTCTCTCTCTCTCTCTCTCATGTTTTATTTCTCTTATATCCATCCCCTTGGACCCCTAATCCATTATGCTCTCTCTCTCTATTACTACTCTTCTCATTTTTAACACATTACCTTCTCCTCTCTCTCTCTCCAAATTTCTCTCACTCTTCTTTTCCTACCCTCTCAGCCTTCTTACCTCTCCTTCTGTTTTTATTCCCTCAAATCTCCCTTCTCTCCCTTTCTTCATTCCTTCGGTTCCTTATTCCTTCAAATCTCCCTTCTCTCCCTTTCTTCATTCCCTCAAATCTCCCTTTCCTCCCTTTATTCATCCCTTCGGTTCCTTATTCCCTCAAATTTCCCTCCCTCTGTCCCTTATTTCCTAATATTTTCTAGGTCACCATGCCGCCTAGTCGTTCACTCTGCACCAGTCAGGTCAATATCACCATGAGGCAGCTTCTGATGCTGCATTACATCTCCGTGAGGGATGAGGGAGTGAGGGAAGAGGGAGTGAGGGATGAGGGAGTGAGGGACGAGGGAGTGGGGGATGAGGGAGGACGGGGGGTTGTGGAGGTGTGGAAAGGGAAGGTAATGTTATCATCAGAATTACATTTCATTATTATTATCCATTTTACCAAGAGGATTTTTTTATGTAAGTTCCTCCGCTATCTCCAGATTGGATCAAGAATTATCCTAATTCCTCAGATCCAATGGGTTGTTATATTTAAATGTTCGTTTCATAAGCCTACTTTTCTCAGCATCCAGCAATGCCCAGCTTATTTGGATGATAGTTGAGGCTACACTGTTTGCTTGTTTGCACAGTCAGAGCATTTGTTTTGATCTCTCCTTGGAATTAAAACTACCTCATTTGTTAGATAAAGTCTAGTATTGATTTTTACCTTTAATCTCCTTCTTTGGATACTGGATGGATACAACAACTTGTTAAATTATAGATATTATAGCATTGATACCTCCCTACAAGAACAGACTAGAGAAATAATAGGACCACTATTGGAGCTGGAGTTGCTGGAATACTGGAATTCTCCAGTGCTTATAGAGCACTATTAATGTGTTATTATTCTACGAAATTCTGCGGAAGTTTGAATTATAATTGTTTTAAAATCTATTTATTCATACCGGACCTTTTTTTTTCATAATCTATTTATTCAACTGCAGAAATAATATGACCATTACTGGAGCTGGAAAAATGGAGAGACTGCTAGAATACTGGAATTCTCCAGTGCTACTAATGTGTCTTTATTGTTATTTCTCTTCGAAATTGCACGGAAATTTTAATTGATGGTTTTAAAATTTATTTATTTATATTTGATATCTACTGAGACTTCAAAATTTCGGCCGTTTAGACGGTGAATACCTCGAATTTTACTGTGAATTCTTGAAAAAATTATGGGCATAATTATGGGCACAATATTTTTCCACGTCAACAGTCCTTCACATTAATTAAACTTGGCAATAAAAAGTAATCGACGTTTAATGAGACTACTATTGTAGCTGGAATAAGCAGCATTATCGCTATATTCTGTGACTTAAAAAAAAAAAAAAAAATCACTTGTAGTATCTCCAGTAATATTTGAGCGATTCTCTTTAAACTTGTCTTATATGGAGCCACCCTATTTGTAATACCTTTTGATAAATAGTTGTCATTAAAAGTATTATAAGACAAGTTTGAGATTTTTAATAATTTCACAAGTTTCAGTAAAAAAAATAAATGTTACATTATTTTATCGTAAAAATTGTTAAACACAATACATATCTTTCTATTTGAAAGAATTAAATTTTCATGCGTTATTGATATCAATAGCTCTATCAGGGGAGGTGTCAAGGGGTCATATTTTTTTAAATTGTGTAAAAACTATTCTTTTTTTAGTATAATGTGTGCTAAATAAATGCACTAAGTGTTGTTGTTTCGTCTAAATTTAAGATACCCTTGAAAACAGAGCCGGAGACTATAGGACTGCACGTGGGTTTAGAATTTTTCACATTCATTTGAAGTAAATCAGGCCCTGTTTTTATTTTAAATTGAACAGCATGAATCATTGCATTTATTTAGAACATATCATACTCGAAAAAAAGATGGTTTTTACGTTATTTAAAAAAAGTTGTCACCTTCCCTGGTAAAACTAATCGTATCAAAAACGCATGAAAATTTAATTATTTCAAATAGAAAGACAAGTGTTCAACAATTTTTACAATAAATGTAACTTCTTATATAAAAAAATAACTGAACCTGTGAAATGAAATGTACGATATCACAGGCCCTGTTTTTTTTTGGCAGACCCTGTATACATGAATAAATGCATTCATGTCTTCAACCTTCACCATCCATGCATATCCGAGTTGTAACGGTTGTGACTAACTGCGTTCGATCCTCAGTTTGGGCAGAATTTTATGACAAGTAATTTTATTTCTATTTCTTATCAATAAAATTTGACACGTGATTCGAGAGGCTGGCATATTCCGGCCCAACCTATACTGGGTGAGGTTAATGTAGGTAGCTGTACGACTCCCGGCAAGTGGAAGGTAGTATTAACCGTCCTGAATATTTCATCGAATGATTTTGCATAAAAGGAGCCTAGGCAATAGAAGAGCCTAGGTAATTTAAGTAAGGGTTAGGTGGAAGAGATTGCCATAGGCAAAAACCCCCACCCTTCAGTTAGAACATATGTATATATTTTGTTTATTTCTTTTTTTGTTTATATTATACTCTCAATTTTGTATTTTAATTTTTACCATTATTTGTTTGTATATAATGTTGTTCTAATAAAGAGTTTAATAATAATAATAAGTATCTTGATTGTCCATACATTGAATACAACCCCATCACTACCATGAGATATGTACAAGTACATAGGTGCCTTCCTCACATCAGACACAGAAAATAACGAACATTTATAAAATAGTAAGAATTTACCAGCAGAACTTTGCTCTACTATTCTTACGTAATAGTCGTTACGTCATGGCAAAGTATTGATCTGGTGCTATCTGCTATCTGAGCGTAAGCAGTAAACTATTGTAACTCTGTAACATCTCACTTTGCGTAGGTATTACCTAGTCAGTAGTTGGAATGACAGCATGTGGTTCAAGACATATATTAGTGCATAACTGCATAATACTCGTATATATTCTACCATATACCGCTTTAGTATATTATAGGTACAAAATTATAATAATTATAACACTCTTTAGCGGAAGGTAATAATTATAACACTCTTTAGCGGCGATTAACCTCGCCTGGTATTCTACCACCAAAACATTTTTTACCACCTAACTCTCAGAATCTTATTATTATGTTGTTACAAACTCAAATTAATGAGGAAATTCATGCACTGGTTAATTTACATTAATGGTAGAAGGGTTAGGACGTTCATCGTTTGTCTAGAATTCTAGATAGTGTCCATACAATTCTCTCACAGCCGGGAGACAGCTATCAATCTATGAATTATACATATGTACATCGGATGTCATATATTATGATAAATAAAGTACATCGGTGGTCTAGTGGTTAAGTCAGTTAATCCAGGTAGGTAAGTTGTGTTGGTTGTTATTATCATAGTATAGTATGCTTTATTAGGTAAGACAAAGTAAAATACAATGGAATTATAAAGAAGAAATAAATAAATTGAACACAGAAACAAGAACAAAAAAGAGAATGAGGCTAATGTCCTACCTAAAGGGCTGGGTTATTGCTTGTGGCAATCTCTTCCACCCAACCCTTATGTTGCTACCGCAAATATGATTTTTCCTTACACAACTATTAACCGACCTCAATAGCTTGATCGATAAGTAACCTGGACGTCGGTGGTTCAAGTCCCGCAATCAGCGTAGATTTACACAACTATTCTCAAATTACTCAACTATGGCTTGTACAAATTTGTTAACAATTTTACAACTCAAACTCGCTTGGTTAAAATTTTTCTTAACACGGGACTTGAACCATTGACTTTCAGGTTAACTTATCCGCTTATTCTGGTTAACTTATTCAGGTAGAAGTCCGCTAACTTATCGATGAAGCTACTGAGGTCAGTTTAGATAATATTACCTCATAAGTCTTTTAACTTATAAAGTTATAACACACTGAAGTAAAACTTACCTACTCCCCAGGAGTAGCTTACGCCTTGTCCTCACCAACATTATCATGTTTTTTCTAGCCTAGTTAGAAAGGATTGCGTTCCACATTGGTACCTACAATACCTACATACCTATATATCTACCTAAACCTATGTACCTACCCTATGTTATTCTATGTTGCTGAAGGTACCTAGTCTAAGTTTGAAGTTTAAATCGAAATGTTTTTTCATGCTTGGCCCTTCTCTACTCGTATGTACGGGTTGAGAATTTGGCAGTTGAAATAAAAAAGAAAACTTCAATGAAAACTACCCAGTTTTTCCCTCAATCTCCTCGTTACATCTCTCTTTCTCTCTCCCTCTCTTTGTATCTCTATCTCTCTCATGTTCGTGATAGTGTGTGCTTGGTACTGTTATTCCAGTTCTGGGAGGTAGTCTAAACATAGCTGTACTCTTCTCTCTCCATCTTTCCTTCTGGGTATGTTTTTACTCCATGTTTCTGCCATTTTCTTCCATCCTCTCTCCTTTCTTCATCGTATTTTCTTATCTTTCCCTCTCTCTCTCTTTCTTTCTCTCTCTCTCCCTTTCTATTTCTCTTTCTCTCTCTCTCTCTCTCTCTCTCTCTCTCCCATTCTATTTCTCTTCCTCTCTCCTTTCTTCGCCATCTTTTCTTGTCGCTCTATTCCTCTCTTTCTTCCATTCTATCTCTCTCTCTCTCATTCTATTTCTCTTTCTCTCTTCTTTCTTCACAGTTTTTTCTTATCTCTCTCTTCCATTCTATTTCTCTTTCTCTTTATTTCTACAACCCTAAGTATCGGTATAAGTAGGGCTGCCGGCTACGAAAGCTCTTTTCACTTTTTATCTTCTACTTTCTTCTCTTTCTCACTTTTTCTATCCCTTTATCTTGATTTCTCACATTATTTTTCTAACTTTTTTTTCTTCTTTACCTTATTTCTCTTTCCCTTCTCTCTCTTTTTCCCCCGTTTCTCTATCTCGTCTTTATTTCCTTAACCCTTTCTTTTCTCCTTCTATCTTTTTCTCTCTCTCTCTCTCCCTCTGAACCTTTTCTTTACTAATATTTATGCACCGATTGTTCACTATTTAATCAATACCTTCCTCTTGTGCTCTCTCTCTCTCTCCCTTTTCTTTGATGTTAACTAACCCGTTCTCTTTCTCTCACACAGAATTTATTTCTCCCTATCTTTTCCATTATTTTTTTACCTCTCTATACCTAGTTAGTTTAAAATTTGCTTTACTCTTCTCTTTCTCTCTCTTTCTCTCTCTCTCTCTCTCTCTCTCTCTCACACACACACACACACACACTCACTCCCTCTATCTTTCTGTCTTCCTATATCTTTCTCTATGATGTTACCTATCGCGTCCCTTTCTTGATTGTTTTCTTTTGATTTGCACCGTGAGTTTTCAGAAGTTCTATTTTTTACTTTCCTTATCCCATATTACTTCCGAGAAATTTCTAATATTAGAAATCGGAAGTATTGTGTTCGTTTTTGTAAAAAAAAATATTTTTTTGCTCCGATTTCAATTTTTTTCAGATTTCTGGACGTTTCATAACCTCCTGAGCAAATTTGGTTTTGTGTCTGTCTGTCGGTCTGTCGTTCTGTCGGTCTGTCGGTCTGTTAAAACGATTCCTTGTAACGCGCAAATCTCGGAAACTACTCGACCGATTTTGATGAAATTTTTCACACATCTAGGAGACATTCTGTAGATGGTCCCATTTTAAATTCATCGAATTCGTACTAGCGGTTCTTGGTGAAAGAGCCCATACGCCTGACCACTAACTTTTTACTTAAACGCTTATATCTCGTGAACGGTACACCCGATTTTAATGAAATTTTGTGTGTGTATGCATATAATTGTTTTACATAGGCTATTTATATATATTTTTTAATTAATTATAATTAGACTCTGATATTTAAGAAAATCCGAAATTTTGGACAAAAAAGTCAAAAAATAAGGACCACGACTTGCCGATACAGAAATTTTTGTGGAATCTAGAATGTAGAAAAAAACAATATTCTACCATATAAAACAAATTTGAAGAAAATCGGTTGAGCCGTTTTGGAAATAGAAGTAATTTTCTATAAAATCTCAAAATTGGCACGTGTTAACAATGTGAAACAATCACGAGGAAGTATAGAGTCCATAATTGGCAGTGTTTTTTTAATTAATTTTATTTCCAGTAGGTGTTTCATAATAATATTAATAATTTTTTTGAATGTTTCTTAACGCTCAAAGAATACTTAAATTTATGATCCTTCATTTTCGGGAAAGAAATTGACCCAGTCAAGAAATATTAATTCCACAATCACTTTTTAAAAACTACAACCTGATTGCTGATTGGCATACATGGAACAGTATTTAACAAGAAGTTCAAAAATAGATGCGTGAAAAAAATGAAACACAAAATTTACCCAGTTAATTTAATTTACTTCCTTTTTTTCCTATTTAATAGCGCTTTAACAAGTCGTTTACGTCGTTTATATTTTATTTTTTCAATTTGGACTTAACGTCGCTTTCAACTGCACGGTTATATCACGACAGGTTTACTTCTTTGCTCTGGTAGTTAAGCAAGAATTTCCTTAAAAATGTAGGAAGGAAAGTATTACAGTTCAAGTAATTAGCCGAAACGTTAGTGCAAGAATTCAGCTCAAGCTTTAGATAGCACGATAACGACAAGGTCCTTCAAAGGTCACGTGAATTCTGTGAGGTCAGTCACCTTTTGAGTGAGGTGATGGGCCCTCAAGCCCTTAACCTAATAACAAACAAGGAAATGAGCTGTGGATGTTTCTACTGCCCTGGGAAGTCCATATTCTCCACTGTATTGCATGTCCTGTTCAGGGGAGGAGAGGGATGAGGAGGAGATGGAAGGAGGAGGAGAGGAGGAGGAGGAGGAGGAGGAGGAGAAGGAGAGAGGAGAAGGAGAAGGAGAAGGAGAAGGAGAAGGAGAAGGAGAAGGAGAAGGAAAGGAGAGAAAGGAGAAGGAGAAGGAGAAGGAGAAGGAGAAGGAAGGAGAAGGAAGGAAGAGAGAGGAGGAAGGAGAAGGAGAAGGAGAAGAGAAGAAAGGAGAAGGAGAAGGAGAAGGAGAAGGAGAAGGGAAGGAGAAGGAGAAGGAGAAGGAGAAGGAGAAGGAGAAGGAAGAAGGAGAAGGAGAAGGAGAAGGAGAAGGAGAAGGAGAAGGAGAAGGAGAAGGAGAAGGAGAAGGGAGAAGGAGAGAGAGGAGAAGGGAAGAAGGAGAAGGAGAAGGAGAAGGAGAAGGAGAAGGAGAAGGGAGGAGGAGGAGGAGAGGGGAGGAGAGGAGAGGGAAGGAGAGGATAGAAAGAGGTGGAGGGGAAGAAAATAATGTGGCCGTAAGAAAATAATGAGGCCAAATCTGTGGTGAAAAGTGCAATAAACAGCAAAATAATAGATAATAAGTCAGCAAGTATACTCACGCAACCTATCTATCGATACTTCACTTCATTTTCTTTTTAGGTCAATCAAAACGATATCTTCTTCTTTTTTAATACTATAAAATAGATTAGGTTTATAATCACGCTAATAGTAAAACTTCTGTTTCGTCATGGCAATTCCAGTTCTGTTGGCTATTCCCGGCCCACTCAAGCTTAGTAGCTGGAGATAAGATTTACTTGAGTAGTTGGAGTTTCACCCAGCGAATGATGGGTAAAACGAATGAATCGAATGATGGGTTGATATGACCATCTATCTACCTAGTAGATAAAAGTTGAAAACGACAGTAAATCCAAATAAATGGCTCATGGCCAATTGAGTTTAAAATAATAATAAAAAATCCTCAAATACCTGCATTCCTTTCCCATCCCAGCACTCCTCGTGATGCCTGGCTATTCCCGGCCCAACCCAGGCTGGGTGAGGTTACTCTGTGTAGCGGGTTTGTGAGTTTCTAGCGAATGGAGGGTAAAATCACCATCTCAAATGACCAAGAATCTATATGTTCAAAAGACATTAACCTACATCAAAAGACAATGGAACTGGTACTGTCAGAGTGTTGATTTTGTAAACCGTTTTCGTGAGTCGAATTTTGTATCGTTACTAGGCATCACTAACTAACTAACCATGTACTTCCAACTTGTCCTCCTCACTTTTTACTTGTCTGTCCCGGTAGCTCAGTGGTAAAGGCAATGGTCTGGTAATCCAGAGGTCGCGGGTTCGAAATCCAGCCGGGACATGACATGTTATCCTCCCATTTGGGATTTTTACCACATAATAATACGTCTTGGGCTTACTGTTGGAATAATGGGACTTTTTATAGTCTTAATCGGGCAGTATAAATAAGGCGATATTATTATTATTATTATTTTATTTGTTAATTATTACGTAGGTAATGTATTTCTTAAAAAAAATTGGTACAGGACCAACCATTTGGCCTTTATTATCATATTCAAGCCGATGACACTCTCAGGCAGTAAGGTGCTGGGTCGGCTTCACCACCTCTTCTTCTTCTTTTACTCTGTCTTATCCTGCTCAAGCAGGGTCGACGTTGTTCAACCTCATGGTTGAGGTTGATTGGTTTTGGCACATTTTTTACGGCTGGATGCCCTTCCTAACACCAACGATTGTATTTGATTTAACGTCCTGGATTAGGACGGGGGTTTTACCCTCCATTCGCTGGGAATCGTACCAGCTACCCACATTAACCTCAATCCTTCACCACCATTGACACGAAAATGATTCTGTCGTGAAGGAACATAAAATGCCCTACTATGCTATATACTACACATCACCAAATGACCTCAGTAGCTTGATCGATAAGGCAGCGGACTTGTAACCTGGAGGTCGGTGGTTCCCGGTTTCAGCGTAGATTTGGTAAGGCGAGTTTGAGTAGTTGTGATGTCAAGAAGCTGATTGGCACAACTATTTTTTTTATTTTTATAGTAAACATTTTATTTATTTATTAACAATATTGTATTTTTACAAAGGCTTTTTTCCTAAGCTAATGGGTAATGATAAAAGTTTCTAAGAATGATAACTTTTAACTTTTTACTACACATCACCAGTGGCGTGGATATGAATTTCCAAGGGCGGTTGTTTAGGATCAAAAACTGGACAGGAAGCCATACATTCCCTCCCTTTAGAAACCCCCCTCTCTCCTCTATCTACAAACTCAGTACCTAGGTATTTATAGTAACCAAAAAATTCTCCCAGATTTTTCTTCGTTTTCAATTATTGAATTTTTTTATAATTACATATCTACTGTTGAAAATTTCAATTTAAGTTTGTTTTTTTTTTACTAATAGGAGGGGGGGGGGGTTATCCGCCTGATCCCCACCCCTATCCTACGCCGGTGACATCACACATACATATATTCGTTTATTTTCACTAGTACAGGGCTCAATTATAAAATGCCATAATAAGGAGGATTAGGGAAGACCGCCCCTATTCCAAATATATATGGTCCGCTGTGATTGACGGAAAGTCTGACTTGAGGTTTATAATTTGGCCCTTATCATTTAAGTAGGTAACATACCTCATTAATGATTTGCTCAGATGAAGAAAAAAAGGGAAGTAAGCATGTTTCTTAGAACGATAAAGTGAATCACTTCTTCTCACCTGTGATTAAACAGATTAAGCTGGTGTTTCCAAAATAAGATAGTAATAATAATATCGCCTTATTTATACTGCCCGATTAGGACTATTAAGTCCCATTATTCCAGCAGTAAGCCCAAGACGTAATATTATGTGGTAGGTAGAAATTCCAAAATTGGAGGATAACTTGTTATGTCACGGCTGGGTTTCGAACCTGCGACCTCTGGATTCACAGAGTACCGCCTTTACCACTGAGCTAACGGGACAAAATTACAATATCTCTTTTTTACCAGCTGCAGAAACACTATCTTTTTGTAATGCAGATTAACAGGCTAAATCGACCGTTAAAGTATTGGAAACCTTTAAGCAATGTATTATGTATTTCACGAGTCTTACTGAGTTCACCACAATAAATACTAGATTCAAGTTCAGTATAATTCAGGTTAATGATAACTTACCTAGTTTGAAAGAAAACGTAGCGATGACTAGAGTGGTTAGAACGTACAGTTGATCACATTTCATGATTTTCAATTGATAGTTAAAATGGAAAAAAATAAAACAATTTAACGAAATAACAAGAACACTTTATAAAATAAGTAAAACACTATTTACAGCTCAAGAGAAAAATAGGAATCTGTTTCTTACATTTTTGATTTTGTTGATTTTTTTTTTTTTTTTTTTTTTTTTTAGTGTGACAAAAAAAAATGTGTGAGGTGCTCCGCGGTTGACTTCTGAATGAGCACTGAGCGCTGAAAATAGAAATGAAAATTCGTGGAAAGCTGGAAAGCCAGGGAAAAGAAAGTTTTATCGTCTCGAGCGTTTCCGCTTTCGAATAATCTGATGTGGACACCGCACGGCTTTCCAATACAATTTCACGTTCAAGATTCCGATGTTCTGGAGTTGGCGGAGGTGTAGGAGTAGGAGTAGGAGTAAAGGGTTGGGTGGATGAGATTGCCATAGGCAATAACCACGCCCTTTAGTTAGGACATATATATTTTGTTTATATTTTCTTGTTTATATTATTAATGTTGTCAATTTTTAAATATAATTTTTACCATTTTTTGTCTGTATATATATTATGTTCTACTAATAAAGAGTTTCTAAATAAATTAATAAACAGTGCTTTTTAGACAGAAATTCACACATTGTGTAATTCACGCATTTCATTCCCTTCGCCGTTGAAATCTTTGGCTTTTTTGGGCCAAGTGTTTTGGAAATGTTTAACTGCATATATTATCCAAAACCTTGGTCCTTGAGACGAAGGACAGACGTGTGGGGGAATATTTCAGGCAAAGGCTTAGTTTCGCTGTTCAAAGAGGTAACGTTGCCTCAGTGCTGAGCACACTGCCTCGGGAAGATGTCTTTGGAGAAGTTTTTTATGTGATGTAAAAATAAATAATTGAGTTATATCTTTTAAAACATCAAAAATAATAATAATAATCACAAATTGCCGTGATACGTATGTACATTTGTATGCATATAAAAGAGAAATGTGGACGGATTTGTATCTCTGATTGTGTGTCCGAATTGTTTTGACCAAAAGGTAAGAGATAACAAAAAAAGCATAGGACATTAATTAGATTTTATTCGCAAAAATAGTTACCTTATACAGGGTGTTACTAAATTACTGTCAGATAGAAAAGGTGCGTGTTTTTGGGGTCATTTTAGGGGGGGTTCGTTCTCTAAAAAAATCCCGAAAAATGCTTCCTCTCTCTTCCAGGAGCTGTGAAAGTTAAAAAAATAAAAGTGTTTTTTTACTATAACTCTTGAAATACAAGAGCTATCTTAACAAAATTTTGTGAACTTACCTTATATTATGCTCCTATTATTCCCACATAACTTGCATTTCGGTGACATTTTCAGGGTCGGCTGTATGGGGTCAAGCTGCAAAGAAAACCGCCATATCTTTTTGTATAATAAAAGTAGTGAAATAAAATTTAAGCCACTTTATTGTAAATGTTTTTTTCTACAAAAAAGCTCTGAATATTTTTTTTGTCAAATGCACGTATCACTCCAAAAAATCGAGTTGAAAAACTTTGGATAACCGCGTGTGTCCTTTCAACATTTTCCCTCTCTAAATCTGATCCCCTCACACATACCACTTTGTGTTTAAAAAAAGGAATGCCAAGAAAAAAATTCCAACAAATGACTTTATCTTTAGCATTTTTTATTTGTTATTACCTTGTTACTTGAATGGACCTCGTAATAAATGTCTGGCTTTTGTGTTGTTCAACAGACAATTTGTAATTATTCAAGAAAGGACGTGAAACGTGATGTAGCTGGCCAAAAAAAATAAAAAAATAGCTGAATGCATTTGATACCTAATACGCAATAAAGACTCTTACACACGGTTGTCAAAAGTTCTTTCACTTCGATTTTTCAACTCGATTTTTTGGAGTGATACGTGCATTTGACAAAAAAAATATTCAGAGCTTTTTTGTAGAAAAAAACATTTACAATAAAGTGGCTTAAATTTTATTTCACTACTTTTATTATACAAAAAGATATGGCGGTTTTCTTTGCAGCTTGACCCCATACAGCCGACCCTGAAAATGTCACCGAAATGCAAGTTATGTGGGAATAATAGGAGCATAATATAAGGTAAGTTCACAAAATTTTGTTAAGATAGCTCTTGTATTTCAAGAGTTATAGTAAAAAAACACTTTTATTTTTTTAACTTTCACAGCTCCTGGAAGGGAGAGGAAGCATTTTTCGGGATTTTTTTAGAGAACGAACCCCCCCTAAAATGACCCCAAAAACACGCACCTTTTCTATCTGACAGTAATTTAGTAACACCCTGTATACTCTCTCTGTAGCAATTAATTGCGATTTAATGTAGCTAGATTTGTATCTAGCGTGATTTCGGGGAGCGGCACCTTATATACTAATAATAATTCCGTGTCCGTGAGATAGGGATAGATACCTAAATCACGGTGGTAAGAGGATTATAATGGACGCCCGGATCCAATGTCTCGGCTCCTTTCATGTCCATTGATTCTATTTGTATGACTTGAGTTAATCAGGACGGGGGTTTTACCCTCCATTCGCTGAGAATCGTACCAGCTACCCCCATCAACCTCACCCAGCCTAAGTAGGGCCGGATATACTTATTCTCAGCATTTTTTTTAAACAGCCATCGTGCTAAATTTTAACATAAATTAAAATGAAAAATAAAAACACGATAAATGAAATACATAACTACATGGATTCAAAATATTTCAAATTGTTGATTAAGTCATGTACCTATCCATTCTACAACAAGACAATAAAGAATATTTTTATAAATGTATGTAACTACGCCTATAAAGGTACAGATGGTGGACACAAATTACGTATTCTACGTAAGTACGTAATCAGGAAGGGCACATTTACGTATTTATTAGTTTGCGATGTGGCGGACAGAAAGGTTCAATTACGTTTAGTTCAATTACAATGTATAAGATGACGGACAATTTTTTTATTACGTATTCCAAGCTCGTGCGTACGTAGAACCTACGTACTCAGGCGCGGGCACTCTTACGTATTTAAGATAAAATAAGATAAGAGTTAGTTATTTGTGTTATTATGTCACAATTTTTAGTGGGTAGCATCGACATTTCGAGAACTAATGCTAATGCATCATATCTCCAACCAACCGTCATATTCCAATATCAATCTCGTAATACCGCCACTGGTCGTTGCCTAATCTACAACTACCCCAGTTGTCCTCACGAGGCTAGGGTAGACCCCGACATCCAAAGTACAGAGCCGAAAAAAAACCGACGCCGCCGAGATTAGAACCCGGGTCACCTGGGGTGCAAGCCGAGCATGCTACCGCTAGACCAAGGTGACTATTCTCTTACGTATTTATTAGTTCGCGATGAGGTGGACAGGGAAGTCGGATCACGTTTAACTTACGTCTACGTTTTAATAACAATGCAAGATGGCGGACACAATGTACGAATGCCAAGCTCTTGCACTACGCAAGGCGTACGTACACAGGCACGGAAACTTCTACGTATTAGGAACCCTGGTAGCGCTCCAACCCTCCAAGTTAATAATTAAGTAAGTAGCTATGTGGCGGCAATAAAACACAATGATTTCATATTCTACACTTGAGAGCAGCAAAAGCGAATCAAACTTTTTCCTCCACCAAATCTGCGATATCTTCTAAATTACTACTTCTATCGAGTCGTAAGATATCTCAAAATGTTGTAAATTTTGTTTTCTACAATTTCATAATTTGATTGTTTAAAAAAAACCTACCAGAAGCCGTCAAAATTAAATTTTACTACAGGATGTCAAAAAAGAAGAAAAACATGATTTTTTTATTTTTAACAAAAGACGTTCTAACCTGAGAAATCAACAAGATTCATTCATAACAATGGTAAATCAGTATTCTGTGTTGCCTCCCCGAGCATTGATCACAGCATTCATTCGATTTGGTATTGACTGGATCAAAGTAACCACGATTTCTTGGGGCAACCTCTCCCATTCTTCGGTGAGGGCGATCTTGAGCTCTGCTACAGTCTGGGGAGCCGGTATTCTGCCTCGAACACTTCGTTTGAGTTGGTCCCCCAGATTTTCAATCGGATTGAGGTCGGCACTAAGAGAGGGCTAGTCCAAAGTGTCAATATTCTCCTCAACCAAGAACTCCCGTACACAGTTACCCGCATGTGGGCGGGCATTGTCGTGCATGAGGAGGAACTGGTGCCCTATAATTTGAGTGAGAGGAACCACATGGGTCTGCAGGATGTTATCAATGTATCGCTGACTGTTCAGGACACCTCCCGCACCGCATGTGATGAAACCAGTTCAGTCTTTCTTTCAGGTGAAATCCCACCCCACACCATACAGGAACCACCGCTGAAACTGACAGTTTCTGTGATGCATTACTCAGCATACCTTTCTCCAGCTCTTCGATGGACTCTTTTCCTTCTGTCATTACCAAACAAACACACCCGGCATTCATCAGTGAAGAGAACAGAGCGCCATTGCTCAGGTGTACAATCCACTTGTTCTATGGCGAATCTGAGTCTCCTTTCCCTGTGCTCTCTGGAGAGTTTGTGTCCAGTTGAAGTTCTCTTTGGTTAAATGCTAGCTTCTTGAAGTCCTGTAGACCCATGTGGTTCTTCTTGATCAAATTATGGGCGACCAGTTCCTCCTCATGCACGACAATGCCCGCCCACATGTGGCAAACTGTGTTAGGGAGTTCTTGGGTGAGGAGAATATTGACACTTTGGACTAGCCCTCTCTTAGTGCCGACCTCAATCAGATTGAAAATCTATGGGACCAACTCAAACGAAGTGTTCGAGGCAGAATACCGGCTCCCCAGACTGTAGCAGAGCTCAAGATCGCCCTCACCGAAGAATGGGAGAGGTTGCCCCAAGAAATTGTGGTTACTTTGATCCAGTCAATACCAAATCGAATAGAATGCTGTAATCAAAGCTCGGGGAGGCAACACAGAATACTGATTTACCATTGTTATGAATGAATCTTGTTGATTTCTCAGGTTAGAACGTCTTTTGTTAAAAATAAAAAAAATCATGTTTTTCTTCTTTTTTGACTTCTTTGCTTCTGGTAGGTTTTTTTTAAACAATCAAATTATGAAATTGTAGAAAACAAATATTACAACATTTTGAGATATCTTACTTCTCTTTACATTTTCTCTTTACTTTACAGTGATTCTCTTTACATTTTCAAACAAAATATTGATAATAAATTAATAAATAATGATTTTTTTTTTTTTTGGCTTTCTTTAAAGTGGCAGGGTTCTCACATGTGAGCTCTTCCACTCAACCACTATAGAAAAGGAAAGAAAGAAGAAGTTTGTTTATCTGCTAGTCCACATGGGGCGCTACAGTCACTACATCGCCTCCTCGGACGAAGCGGACGCAGTTTTCACTTCCGGCTCCGACAATCGAGGAAGCAACAACCCCTGATTCAAATAGTCCTGCAGCACGGACGGCGGAAAGATGTGGGCATTGCACACGTCTTCCTCCAAGCTCACTATGAGGAAGGGGTGTTGACTTAGTTCGCTGATGGTTGCCCGTAGCAACGGGTCGTGCCGAAGACAGAGGTCGGCGAAGGCTTGGCCCTCGTCGCTCAAGGAGTCTGGGACCGCAGGGGCCTCCCCCATGCCCACCTTGAACATGATCTGATAGTTGGAGTCGTACTCAGCCCAGGGCCTCTGCAAATGGAATAATAATAAGTTGTTTTATTTTCATTCTACAGTTTTTTCATTACAATCCCCTTGAAGTACAATATCTTTTGTACTTTTAGGGGGTAATTCGAATGGAAAGTCGAATTTCTCAGACACTTCCAACAGAGGCACTCTTCCTCTCGGTAGTGAGTTGGAAGAAATGTTTTACCTTTGAAATATACACTCCTATACATAAATCAGGCCCTAAGAAGGTCTGCATAACACTTCCAATAGGTATAATTACTATCCACTCATTGAACAATAAGGCGACAGACTCTTAAGCTGAAGGTTGGTGGTTCTCATAACGAGTTTGGTAAAAATTTAGCTGTGCGAGATTAAGTATTTGTGACATCACGAGGATGATTAACACAAATATGACAACTATCTGCTCATTGTAGAAAAAGGACTTATGGAGTAAAAAGTATTATGGACCAATACCGCCAGAACAATTTCGTTGATTTCGCACCCAGTCTTTCAGAATAATACTTTACCGTTCCTAAAATGATTAAAATGGCAAAGAGGCATAAAACTCCATTTAAACGAAATGGAGTAACCTTCGCTGGTGCTGTAAAACAACAATCTGGGTACAAGAGAACTATCCACCATCATGTTACAATTGTTACATGTTGCCGATGTTATCTTTAGGCTGATGAAAATAAAGGACACAATGAGGAAATATTTTCCAAACATTTTTCTCACCTTGCCTGAAGACATCTCAACCAGAACACAACCCATGGACCAGATGTCACTCGCCCTGCCGTGGCCTGTTGTGTTGGTGTTCATGAATACCTCAGGGGCCATGTACGCTGGAACAGAAGAACAAAGGTTTATTTTCTATTCGACAAGAAAATATGAAATTGACATTAAAATGACAAAAAATATGAATAATAATAATACCCTTTAGTGGAAGGTTACCACCAGGCGAGGTTAATGCCCAAAGCATTTTCTACCACTTAACCCTCAGAGTCTTATTATTATGTGGTCATAAACTCAAATTAATGAGGAAAAATTCATGCACTGGGTGGGATTCGAACCAACGGATCCCTACGCTACCTGGATTACCATAGTAGCGCCTTAACCACTTGACTACCAGGGTATAGATAAAATACCTACTTGCTAAATTGGTAAATTAAAAATTCCCAATGATGAGCTTACCCTGGGTCCCCACAAAGCCATTCAGCTCTCCAGGCACGGTGGTGTGAGCGCTGATCTTCACTGCTGATCCAAAGTCACCCAACTTCAGGCTGTTCCCTTCATCAGTCAGGAATATGTTGGCACCTGAAGAAAGTGTAACAAATATTTAAACAATTAGTTTCCAGTCTTTTGAATTAAGAAAACCACAGGAATCAACGGTTCAGTGATAAACATATTTATATTTATCTACTTGTACAATATGTCCTAGACATAGTCTTTTTCCGTTGTTCAAAGTTCTGGGCTTTACTACTTATAAAGCTTTGCCTTATAAATAGCTTTATTTATAATGCTTTGCCCTTTTAAGATTTACCTTTATAAAATTTATTTAATTTTGGAAATTTTCTATATGTATTATCATTAAGGCTAGAACAAGTGCTCTATGACCTGGTAAAAAGTTAAAAAATTGATTTTTGATACTCTGAACGTGTCAGGGTCCGTGATATTTTTTAAATTTGGTACGTTTTATTTTTTTTAATTTGCTATGGTAATTTTTCTATTTCATAATTTACATTCAACAAGATTTAATTGCTAATACTTAGGTATGCAAGCTTTGGGCTTACACTAATTTTACCTGAATTCTACAATGTCATTCAAACAAACATCAGTAAAAATACTTACTCTTGATATCTCGATGCACAATCGTCTTCTGATGCAGCATGCTTACAGCATTCACTAGTTGCTTTGTGTATCTCCGGATCAGCATCTCTGGTAAACCGCTTTCTGTTGACTGGACTAGACTCTCAAGTGTACCTTGAACATACAATTTACATTAATGTGTAATTTAACGCAAACTACCGTTATACGGCCCCATTTGGGAAAGAAAATTATGGCACTAAAAGACACAAATTCCAAGGAATACCCCATTGATTTTTCCTTAATTTTATGATGAACTAAATCTGACGGTTGGAAGGGAGATTTAGGAATTTTACGAGTGAGAGTGTTTTCTGGAACAAGGTCCAAATTTTGTTGGCTTTTCCTTGCAACCAAGGAAAAGCCAACAAATCAAATTACAGCTCTGTTTGATTACGTCCAAAACATTCCAATCCAATGAATCTAATTCTCCATCTGAAATCATTAATGCCCGGGTCCAGAGGTGGCTGCCAGGTGCCAAGTAGATTTAGGGCGAAATTAATAGACAAATTCTATATTATTACTATTTTGCAAACTCAGTTGCCTTTTTTCTTTAAAATATCATCAGTGACATGCTCAATAGAAATTTTTTTTTCGACGTTTGTACATTGCTAAGCGTCGGTCTTCCCTATCTTAAACAGTACGCAATCCGTGACTAAGCGCCACAGAGGTATTACAAAAACGTCTTTTAATTCCGCCCTGAAGGTCACGTGATCACTCTGAAGCTCTCTGACTGTTGGAAATTGATCACGTGACTTTAGATCTGCATGAGCCTAGACCTCACAGGCGCGTCTCGACTCGGCTTTTAATGATTTCAGATGGAGATTTAGATTCATTCTATTGGGATGCCTTGGACTTTATCTGTTGGTGGGAAGATAAAGCCATCGAAACCTATTCCTTGTTTCAGAAAGAACTCTCACTCTCAAAATCCCTAAATTTCCGTGTTAACCGTCAAAATTCGTTTACATAGTTTTAAAGAGTGCGTTATTTGAACGAAATTTGACTTGACCCGGCGTCTTGTCAGCCGCGCCTTGACCTGGCCTTTATAGCTTCCTGATTTACCTGGTCTGTCCAGGTAGCTCAGCGGTAAAGGCGACACTCTGTGAATCCAGAGATACCAGAGGTTGTGGGTTCGAAACCCAGCCGGGACATGACAAGTTATCCTCCCATTTGGGATTTTTACCACATAATAATATGTCTTGGGCTTACTGCTGGAATAATGGGACTTAATAGTCCCAATCGGGCAGTATAAATAAGGCGATATTATTATTATTACTACCTTCCGTGCAGAGTTCCATGAAGAGCAGCATCTCCTCCCGATGCACCTCCACGCCGTAGTACTTGACCAGGTTCTGGTGGCAGATCCCCTCCAGGATCCTCAGCTCCACCATCATGTCCTTCACGAAGCGGTGGTCGTTCTGCTTCGGCAGCTGGATCTCCTTCATAGCCACCAGCTCTCCCGTCTCGTTGTTCACCGCGGTGTACACCTTGCCGAACCTGCCTTGACCTGAGGGGGAAGAGAAGGTTCATTGATTATTTTTTTATTTTTACGAATTTACGGGGTCCAACCCCATTCGTAGAAGCTAAGGGAATCTCCTTTGGCAACTGCTCAAAGTAAAAATGTTAAAAAAAATATGTTGTATTACTTTATATTTCTTCCATTTTCCTTCTTTTTTCTAGTCAAAAACTGTTGTGGACTGGAGTGGAGTGGAAAGGTCCTGATGGAAAGGTCCAGAGGTTAAAGGGAGGATAGATTTTTCAATTGGAGGATCTTGCTCTTGTAATTATAAATTCAACACGTTGATATCCGGCCAAAATTTCCTATAGTTTCTCCATTTTCCTGTCACCCTTTGAAGAATAACACCTAAGAAGCATGAAAATCCTATGAGAAAGACACAGCTACGAACGTGTTTCTCAAATTAGGAAAAGGTAAGGAATATGAATTGAAACAGGCACTTGTACTCACAAAAAGGGTATGCGTTGTAACTGCGTACAGGCCCTTTTGTCTAGCTGTTGTACACGGGGAAAAGAATGGTTTGAAATTCAAGTTGATCAGAATTGGAATGAGGATTTATTAGCATTTTATTAAAATATTATGTCCAATTGGAAATGCTCAAACATTAACGTGGAACCCTGATGTAGATAGATCTCAACCATGTGAAGCATGCTGAACTTAACGTCACTTGAAGAGGAACACAAGGAAAAGTTTAGTTAGGAGAATAATTATTTTTATTACAAATAAAAATATACTACTACTAATTATGATCAATTAATCAGGAATAGATATGTTCCAAAATAATTGATATAAGAATCAGGTATGTTCATTGAAACTCACTTTAAAGTACATAATCCTCTTTTGCACTTTCTTCTACCTATTTGATTTACAGAAAATCTTTTCATAAGAAGGATCCACTTACCGGATGAATTATTAATATTCTTGAACGACAACTTACCAATCTTGAAGCCCCTCTGCCAGCTGAAGTTGATGGAGTGCTGTCTCAGGTAGGACCTATGTGGGGTGCCCTGGGTTTCCACCACCGCCCCAATCAGATTGTCGTCGCGTCGCTTGCTTTCCAGCTTCTCTTCCAGGTCAATGACCGCCTTGCTGATCCTGCTCTTCTTCAACTGAAAGCCTGAAATCCAGAGGGATGACTTGTATTATGTAACTTGTATTATGTAACTATGTAAAATTTAATTTATTGTAGTTGTTGGTCTTGTAACCAGGTTGGCTACAGCTGGGGGGGAGAGAGGTCTCCAACCAACATGTCTTGAGAGTTGGCTCGTCCTGAACCACATATTTCTATGTGCGATTAACCATCGTGCGATCTTATGTATTATGTATTGTACTAATGTAAATTTTAAAATTTAATACCTTTTAATTTATTAGTTGGGGGGACACTATCTTAAGTATTATTATTCTACAGTTATCAAAGATATATTATGCCTATTTGTGTGAATTGCAAAGAAGACTTTGATATTACTCACTCAAAATCTACTTGTTACATTTTTGCTTACGAGTTCGCCGGTTTATCGATCAAGCTACTGTGGTCCTATCATGTCAGTATTTTAAGGATCGTATTTGTATTTATAACTAGACTAGCGGGCTGTCGCCCGCTTTGCGGGCCGAGGCATGGCCGTGAAAGCAAAAAATCCTTTTTTGCCAATGGCAGGTGTTGTAGTGGGAATTTCGAAAAATCCCGTCTTATTGCACATCTAGACTATAAGACAAAGCTACCTACCAAATTTCAGCTTCCTAGGACTTACAATTTGGGCTGTAGAGCGATGATCAGTCAGTCAGTGACTTTGACATTTATATATTAAGAAGATGTAAGATCAGAAAGGTGTTACAATTACTGAATCTCACCTCACCAATATTAGGGCTCAAACTAACGACCTCCAAGTTTCAAGTCAGCTGCCTTAACGACCGAGCTACAGAGAAACTTACCTTTATCTTCTTTGTTTCCACATTGACAGTCCGAAATATGGTTCTCACTGTCATGTGCGCTGAAATGGGACACAAGTTAGAATAAATATAACAAATAAATTAAATTGGTACATCCTCCTTGTCATTGTTATTATAAATATATATCTTTATTTGGAGGACAATGTAATGTACAATATTAAGAGTATACTACGGGATGAGCGAGCTACAACACAGACCACAAGCGTCTACAGTAGCTCCTATTCCATGGCTACGAAATAAAAACGGCTGTCAAACACTCGTCTTTTTTTTAAATAAACATTTACTTCCGAGTATATCGACTGAATAATTTCTCGCAAGGACTGTTGTGGACATAGTAATTCAAGTTAAAACTTTGGTTACAGTTGTTTGTAAGACATACCTTCCGGTGAGCTCGTGTTGACCAAGCACCTAGATGGGAAGTATTGTGTCACTTCTCGACCATCAAGGGGGAGGCATACTACGAGATGGGCAAGCATAGACCACAAGTGTCTAAAGACCACATAGACCACAAGTGTCTAAAGACCACATAGACCAAAAGTGTCTAAAGACCACATACACCACAAGTGTCTAAAGACCACATAGACCACAAGCGTCTAAAGACCACATAGACCACAAGCGTCTACAGTAGCTCCTGTTTCATGTCTACGAAATAAAAAAGGCTGTGAAACACTCATCTTTTAAAAAAATACTTTCAATAAGGCCGGGACCACGGGTGGAATGCTTATTATAACTTGTTTGTGCTGTCTTACGTAACTTCAAATACTATTCATGTTATCAAACCATATTCGTGGATAAATTAAGAATAACTTGGTGTACCTGCAAGGAGTTGTGGAGTGGAACTTGTGCTTGGCAATCTCCGCGCTGTTCTTCTTGAGCATACTGGAGGCATCAGTGTGAAGCTGGCCATGCTGGGTCTCGCCCGAGCCTATGATGTACTGGATGCAGTTGTTCACGCGATCCTTGAACGCCTGGAAGAGCCCCATTGAATTGAAAAAATATCTTCATGATGTTAAGAAAAGCTTGGTTCTGGGGCCTTTTTTATTTTGATACAAATATGTACATAAATCTAGTGAAAATAATACCTAACCCATATTTTAGAATGGGGACGATAAACAGGGAGTAGACCAGCAGTCTGGCTGGGGGACTATAAACAGGAAGTAGACCAGCAGTCTGTCTAAGTAACTATAAACAGGGAGTAGACCAGTATTCGTTTGGTTCTGGGGGCCCTGGTCAATTATTAGCCTCCTCATAAAGACAGTGGTAGAAGTGCTGAGTCATTCCTCCATTGCCTGTCTACCATCGTTCACGATGACGCCACCCTATGATGATGATGATTAAGATTACCTTTTTTATTTTGATACAAGATGTAGGAATATTAGGAATTCAGGAACTGCAGAAAAAGAGGGCCTTTTTTGTTTCACAATTTCATTTCCTAGTACAACGATTTAAAGTTGGCTCAGCAAACTCAGCCTGTTATCAGGCTCTTCAATAACTTAGCATGTGATCTTTTGCAGACACAGTCTTCTATTATAGGTGTTTTTACGATAATAAGGCCTTCGCTCTCGACACCAAAGCCAACAATGATGGGGGTTTTCCTGGTGATCTACATAGGGACTGTCATTTACCTGACTATAGGTACTAACTAGGTCTTTTGAAGTATTTGTTGCTGTAACTAGTATGGATATTGGATACTAATCCTGAACCACATACTATATGCTTGTTATCAACCATCGTGAAAACTTGGGATTTTTCTTTAGAATGTAAAACTGGGTCTATTTGTTGTTTATATGTAGTTTCCTAGTCTAGTCACACTTTGAAAATGATTTTGTAAATCAGGTCTTTTGCACCAGAGTCTCAGAGAGATCATTATAGGAAGAGAATGCCGTTGGCATTAGCACCGCCCTTGATCAAGTTTTGTTATATTAATCTCAATTTATATGTATGTATAATTGTATATATCCTATGTAAATACAACTTGATCCAATATGTTTAATTATAGAATATGTAAATTCACGCACCTCGAATTCAGCGTCACTCAAGTGCTGCGTGTTCTGCGGTTCACTCGCGAGCACAAGGAACTCCAGCCCGTAGGTGGCCCACCGGGGACGAAGGCCCCGCCCCCTCTCGTAGAACCGATGCACGTAGGAGATCCAGAAGTCCGCGAAGTCCAGGATGTACTGGGCCAGAGTTTCGCGGGCCTGGCCTGTGACTAGCCGCGCTGCCTCGCGGTGGCACTGGGGGATTTTTTTAAATTTATTTTTTGATTTGGTTTATTTTTTTCATAACAATTTTAAATTTACAAAAAATAACATCTCCTAAGCTAATTAAAATAACTTATGAGGGGGTTATTCCATGGGATATTGTGAAAAGACTTTGCAAAATTTGTATTCAATTATGTGTAAATAGTGTTACATACACAATTTTACTTACCTGTCTAAATCATTTAAATTATGTGGTTTTTTTTATGCGCGCCCTGCAATTAGTTGAGTATGCAATGAGTCATAGTTTTAGTGTAGGAAATATACAGGGTGGACCAAAAAAACGTTTACACCCGTTAATGGTAGATTACTGGAGACATTTCCAGGCCGGATCTGCAATCCGTTTTTTCGGATTCGCCTTCGTAACTGCACAAAGTGATTTTTTGCAACTTTCCGAAAAAGTCCGACTTTGCCTTATTCTTCAGGTCAGTACTTTTTTCCTGTTTAAGATGAGTCGATTCTGAACAATTTTGCAGAAAGCCAACAAAATTTCGATGTTTCTAGCTACACTACTTTGTTTTTTACGATTTGGTTTGTCATACTTTTTTACACCTGAACAGAAAAAAAACACCCAAAAAAACTTTTTTACTAAATAAAACACTCGACATTTGTCCGAACAAATTTTGGCACAGACATGGGCAAGTTTGATAAAAGTTGGCGGCCGCCCCGAGGATGCTAAAAAATAATTTTACGATTTTTTATCACTTGATCTTCTGGGAAAAATTATTAGATGTTTGCCAAAAACTCTTCAAAAATACTAAGAGGTTTCTAGCTGTAGACTGTGTAAGGGCGTCTTGTATTGTTTACAAAAATTGTTTACATTGCTTTTTTTGAATACCGCGGTCTCACATGCCTCCATCAGCCAGTTTAGGAAAATTTAAATGATACATTTCGTGCTTCTCCGATTGTCAGTGGTGTTAGCTAGAAGTGGTAGTGCTAAGAGTGTTAGTCGCATGACCGAGGTTCAATTCTCGACGGTCAATATTATTTTAATTATCAAAAAAATCTGATGGAATATTTTATTCATACCTGTATCTGACCTGTTGTAACACCAACAACTTATAGTTTTTTTTGGGGTAATACCATCTGTAAATTGAGTTATATCAGATACTATTGGTATCACAATACACATAATTATTATTCATGTAAGCCCCTGAGAGACTGCCTTGATAATGTAAGGATGGTTTTTCTTATGCTTCCCTACGAGAGAAAAAAAAAACGTGCGAATTTTCCAAACGAAAATAAAGTTTATGAAATAAATCCAGGTAAATATGTAGGTAGGTTCTTCTATCATAAACAATACTAATTAAATAACAAATATTTACCGATTACCAACTCTTAATAGAAGTCTTGAAAAAAACAAGATAATATTTTGTAAAATTTATAAACTTTTGCAGTCTTTATTATGTTTTATACTATTTTGATTGAAACAAAAAGGTATTAAAAAAAAACATTTTGTGTTAGTATGTTCAATGAGAAACGATTAGACGCGCACGATTAGCTCAGTGGTAAGCTAGTCCACCCGGTCCGAACACCAGAGCCAGCAAAAAATTCATGACTACCTACAAAATAAAAAAGACTGTTGCCATTTTTTATTTAGCCATAGTACACACTATGGATTCTCCTCACACAAATTTTTGAAACCAATGATGACTTTAGTACCTTAGTTCTAACTCAGAACTGTCCTTCTACCTTCTTGCCTTTCTCTCTCTCTCTCTCTCTCTCTCTCTCCCTGCCTTCTCAATTCCCTTAGAGGAACTGTTGGAAGTGGCGTCCACCTTCCTGGATGCAAAGGTTGAACCTCCTCATCATGTTCCGTCGAATGTTGCGGAAGATTCCAGGTTTTTCTGCCAGGTCATCGAATGCAAACAGGATTCTTGCTACCAGATTTCGTAAACTATGTTTTTCACGTGATCCCAAATGTTCCTGTTGGCAACTCCATATGCTAAATGCGTATCTGCCATTTCAGCATCCGAATTATAATAATGTAACTTGTACTAAAAAAACTCAAGAAGTTTAAACATAATATTTCATAGAATGCAGAAAAATATGCTTGAAAACTATGATCGAGAAACAAACAATCATTCATTTGACTGGCCTTTAATTAATTCCAAGGAAAATAATTATCAGACATAAATAGCTAATTACTCTTTGAGTACAAGACGACCCTACACGGTCAACACTTTTAAGATTTTGAACATCATTTTTTGAGACTTACCTGGTTTGTTTACCCAGAAGATCACGTGATAAAAAATCGTAAAATTATTTTTTAGCATCCTTGGGTTGGCCGCCAACTTTTATCAAACTTGCCCATGTCTGTGCCAAAATTTGGTCGGTCAAATCTTGAGTGTTTCAAAGTGTAAAAAATTTACATGAGAATTTTTTTTCTATTCAGGTGTCAAAAAAGTTGCCAAACCAAACCGTAAAAAACAAAGTAGTGTAGCTAGAAACATCGAAATTTTGTTGGCTTTCTGTAGAAATGTTCAGAATCAACTCATCTAAAACAGGAAAAAAGTTCTGACCAGAAGAATAAGCCAAAGTCGGACTTTTTCAGAAAGTTGCAAAAAATCACTTTTTGCAGTTATAAAGGCGAATCCGAAAAAACGGATTGCAGATCCGCACTAGAAATGTCGTCAGTAATCTACCATTAACGGGTGTAAACGTTTTTTTTGGTCCACCCTGTATTCTTTTTAAGTATTATGTTCCTATACCTGATAGATATTTAGAACGAAATTAATAGACAAAAATAAAATAGTAAATGTAGGAAAATTAGACTTAATTCCACAGAGTTATAACAAAAAAGTCTATTGATTCCACCCCTAATATACATACGAGGTAAATCTCGTAGTTGGTAGGTAAATCTACGAGGGGGATAAATATCAAATTGATATCTCGAGATTAGATGGTGTCTTACCTCGAATCCGAATCTGTATATGGCGGATGCCACATCCCGTCTCCTACACTTGAAGACAACGCCTTCATACTCCGTCACAAAGGAGGGGTCCTCAACTTCATAGATGGAGAGAATGATGAACTTTACCGTGGTGCATACGTTCAGTGCCTCCGTCTGAAATTATCAAATGTCGCTACTGGTTATTCATCAATCTAATTTACGTTTTAGAACTACTTTTAAACTAAAATGAGTAATATTATATGTACTGTTAGGTAGTAAAGGTTGGCAGTACTGCATTTGATTAGAGAAGTCCGTTATTTTTTGCTCTCCAATAATTATTTGTTTAAATATTGTTTAAGATGTTTTTCGTTTATAATAATTGTGTAAAAATGTTAAGTTGAATGTGAGTTTCAAATTGTGCTAATTTTTCTGTGTTTACCCTGAGGATTACCTACGTAAGTAGTGAATAAGTACTTTGGATCACCTAGCGAGAAGAAATTTTCAAGATGGCTAAATTCCCGTTTACAGAAGAAATCTCATTTATCTAGAAATTGAACTAATTAAATTACAAAAATTATCATCTAATGCGCATGACCAAATCAAATTTGTTGTAACTTTTGGAAGTTATCAATAGAGGGCAATCGCTCTGAAACCGATAAGCCTACCAACTGTGAAATATTTAAAATCTGACCATCAATACTAATGCGCATCATGGTAGGCGGAGTGTAGTATTTAAATTTACGAGTACAAGACAAGTTTAAAAATACTATAGCATATATTACTGTATGTATAATACCCATTCAGAGATGTCCAATGTACCTATTCTACGATACTGCTGATAACGATCACTACTGGAGATTGACCTAGTGACTCACCAACCTATTAATGAAATGGTTTACATTTCTTAATGAGATAACACCTATATCTATTTACCTGACACAAGTCTGTTTACTGAATTAAATCAATCATATAATAGGTAGGTACGTACATAGAATAGATACAAACCTTACGTAAAATATGGGATCAGAAAACACGTACACTCTGGAAGCTCTGTTCCGAGAATTAGGAGAGATCAAAAAGTTGCAAACTGGTAACCATACTACAGTAAGTACGAAGCTTGATAACATTCAGCAAAATTTTGAATCGGTTAATTCTGTACTTACTAAGCATTCAAGAGACATCGAGAACTTGGAGTACGATAAAAGGCGCAAAAATTTGATTATCTTTGGGGTCTCGGAGGATTCTCAACAATTGGACATGATACTTTTAAGTCTGGTCACTAACAAGCTGCAAATTAATGATTTTTCGCTCTTGGAGCTAGATTTCTGTCGAAGAATAGGCCAGAAAAAAGAGTCTCACAAACCGAGGCCCATAATAATGGGACTAACAACACAGAGACGGAAAGTTGAAATACTTAAAAATAGTAAAAAATTGAAGGGTACTTCTATCACCATTCAGGAAGATTGTCCTCCCGAAATACGCGCAAACAACAAGCTTTTACTGGACGAGATGAAGAAATTGCGTAGTGAAGGTAAATACGCCGCAGTGCGATATGGGAAGTTAATCGTTCACGACAACAGACAGGAACATGCTGCTGGTAATGTAAAGTTAAGTTCTAAACGCGCACATTCAACATCTCCTGAGGAAGCTGGCAATAAAAGAATGAACCATAACTTGAGTAGTGGCACTGTAGCTGTCATGTTAGATGAAGAATTAAACCATATGGGGGACTCCAGCTCTACACCCATCGCGAATAAACAGCCAGCTCCAGGAATTTTAACGCAGACCAGCATTTCTTCTTTCTTCTCTAGCCAGGAAGAAACTGTTGTTGAAGTTGAGAAACTAAAAAACTAAATCAGGGACACCCGCACATACAGGGTGTCCAGAAAATTGGATTCTGGAATGTCAATGGTTGGTCAAAATTAAATAATTTGTGTTCACAAGATATAGATGAAATTTTAACATGGAATGTTATTTGCCTAACAGAAACATGGGCACTAGAGAAGCCCTCTATACCCGGGTGGCTGGAGCACTACACCATGGTTCACTCAGATGCTGTGAGAGACAAGCAGAGGGGACGCGGCAGCGGCGGCCTCGCTATTCTTGTTGAAAAACATTTGCACTTCCAAGTGCTGGATATCTCAAACTTATGGATCTTCATCAAAATTAATTTCAATCATAACTCACACATAATTCTTGGAAATATTTATGTAAGTCCAAAATACAAGATAGAACAAGCACTCGAATCACTCAAATTATGTCTCGATGAGTTACATGTAGAAGATGAAAATGTCATCATAGGAGGGGACACCAACGCCAGGATTTCAAACGCAAGCTATGTTGAAGAAGATTTGGCGGATGAGCTGGGAATATTAGCGGAACGGATATCTTTGGACGAAGTTGTGAATGGAAGAGGGGAGGAGCTGATGAGGTGTATGGAGGAGAGCGGGCTCTTGGTGCTCAACGGCAGGACGCACGGGGATGTTCCAGGTCAATTTACTTATGTGAGTAATGTTGGAAAAAGTATTGTTGATTTGATCTGGAGCAACCTGGCTGCGTGCAAGCTTGTGCTGGAGCTGCAAGTCTCCGACAACATTATCACGTCCGACCACTTCCCTGTCGCACTCACCTTAGATATACAATGTGAAGCTTGCAATAATATCCCATTGGAGACAAAAACAAGAATAATAAGATTCAAATGGGACCAGGACAAAGCAATGGAGTTCAGGGAGGGAATTAACAGTACAGTTCTGCCCATACAAGTTGAAAGTACGTATGAGGATTTGGTCCTACAGCTACAGAAGACAGCTCATGATACTGGAATGATGCAGGAAATATTTACAGGTAGATCAAGAAATAAGAAACCGTGGTACAACAAAGAATGTCGTGAATTAAAAAATAAGAGTAGGCAAGTTTACAGAAAATGGAAGTCTAAACAGAAAAATGAAGACCTAAATACATTTTTAAAGACAAAAAAGAAATTTTTCCGTTTATGTTTCCAGCTAAAAAGTGCTCACGATAAAGAATTAAAAGATAAAATAACTAAAATTAGCAACGCACAAGAGTTCTGGAAAGCAGTCCAAAAACATAAACCTAGGAAAGAAAATAAAAGCACAGAAATTTCAATGGATGCCTGGACAGAATACCTAATAAAAAAGTTTCCGGCCGAAACTCAGCAATACTCCCTCTTCATCACACTCTCTGATATCCGGGGGGAACAAATGGACGATTCCGACTTCTGTTTTGGAGAATTAGACAAAGGATTAAGAAAGCTAAAAAATAATAAAAGCCCGGGTCCTGATAATGTGCTGAACGAGTACCTGAAAGTTTTAAATGATGATTGGAAAAGGCAGTTGCTAAATTTTATTAATTATTTATTTAATGGAGGCAACATATCCGAGAACCTAGCAAGTTCATTCCTCTTCATGTTGCACAAGAAAGGAGACGCGAAAGTTTGTGAAAATTATAGAAGTATAGCACTTTTAAATAATATGTTTAAATTGATAACCCACTTAATATCTCAGCGTATTCTCGTCTGGAGTGAACAAAATAATTTATTTTCCGAAACACAAGCGGGATTTAGGCCTGGACGGAGCTGTACTGACCATATCTTTTCCTTGCACACCATTGTTGCTATTCACCTAATTAAGCGACATAAATTGTATGCAGCTTTTATTGATTTTAAATCCGCGTTCTCGGAAATACAACACGATATATTATTTTCAAAAATGTCTGCATTTGGAATCTCTGCAAAAATAATATCTTTGTTGAGGCGATTTTACCATACTGCTTCGACCCAAATTCGGGTAAACAATAATGTTACACCTCAAACAAAAATTACAAAAGGTGTATTGGAAGGGGATTCTTGCTCGCCGTTGTGCTTCATAATCTTCATAAACGACCTTGAGTCTTATCTCAGACAAAAGGGCGCTGATGGTGTCAGCATAAACAATTCAACAAACATATTATTACTACTATACTGTGATGATCTCATCTTGTTATCAAGCAGCAAGATAGATTTACAAAGGAAACTAAACTACCTATCCTCATATTGCACTGATAATAAAATTATAGTTAATGAAGCGAAATCCAAAGTAGTAATATTTAGACGTGGAGGAAAGCTGCCTAAATCGGATAAATTCTTCTATAATAATCGTCCCTTAGAAGTAACATCTGATTACATATACCTAGGCATAAAGTTCTCTTCACATGGAGTTTTTCATAAAGCTTCGCAGCAGGCAGCATCTAAAGGCAGAATGGCAGTTTCCGCAGTGAGAAATATCCTTGTCAATGCAAAGGCAGAATCACACGAATCCAGGATGAAACTCTACAACTCTGTAGTCACAGCAACACTACTTTATGGGTCGGAGGTCTGGGGAAGCAGATATGAGGAAGTGATCGATGCATGCCAAAGTCACTTCCTCAAGTCTGTTTACTGTCTACCGCGGAACACTCCCCACTACATGCTCAGACTGGAGATGGGAGAGGTCAAGCTGTCATGTAAAGTTCTGAAGCTAATGTTAGCATGGTGGCTAAAACTCCTCAATATGGATTCCGAGCGTTATCCAAAAATATGTTACAATCAATTGATAGTATTGGATCAAAGATCAAGTAATTTAATTAAATATAATTGGGTATCTCTTTTAAAAAATAAATTGGTAACTTTGGGTTATGGGGAAATTTGGGAGGCCCAAGACCACTCACTTTTAAAAGCAAGGATGAATGAGGTTCTGATTACTAATAGGCAGCAAGCCATAGAGGAGGATTGGAGGCGTGCCTCCCTTTCCTCCTTCAGTTCTTTGTATAAAGAAATTAAATTAAAACCTGTGTGCGACACTTCATTTACCTCAGATTATTTATTAGATCTTGGCCCCATTGACCGTGTTAGGATTGTAGCCCAACTTAGGCTATCTGGTAATTTATATGTGAACTTTTACCTCAGTAAAACTAGCTACAATTGGGACGCAAATGAACTTTGCTCCATGTGTAATAATCATGTAAAAGAGGATCTGACCCATTTTATGTTACATTGTCCTCAGTATAATACAATAAGAGAAAAATATTTAAATTCGTTTACACATTATTGTAATTTGGAATATATCCTAAAAAATCTTACCAGAAAGAATGTTAATGGTATTTATTTTTACATGGTTGAGGCGTTGAGGTTGAGAGCTTTTATGAGAAATGAATAATGAGAAAATAATAATATGATCTAAGTATTTAATTTTATATAACTTTGTTATGTCTTTTATTATTATTATTATGCTTATGAAATGTCTTTAATATGTAATTTAATATGTGCCAACCGTTGTAACATTTTTTTTTAAAAATAAATACAACTATATATACCTACCTGTTAGGTAGTAAAAGTACCAATATCTCCCGACATTTTCAAATTCAACGCTATTGTATTGTAAGTACCTAACTATTTGATTAAAATTTCTGGCTTTTGAACGTTTCACAGGGCTAGAGCAGTTTATTGCTAGAGCAATTTAAACAGACTAACCAAGCCTAACAAGGAAGGCCCAAGGGTTTAATGGAATATAAAAAAGCCCAAGTTCTCTTGGTGGTTGATCGTACATAGAAAAGTTGGATAGAAACCATCGTCAATCACTCCTCCCCCAGCTGTAGCCAAGCTGGCTACAACATAACAACAACATCAAATTTTCTAGCATGAGTAACATTCATGGGTATTATTTCCGTATAATTTATTATCTTCTTTTGAAACTACATATCTACAGATTAATGATCTAAGAAGGAAATTATAATTTCATTTTACATTTTTTCCTTTAAAATCCCCTTGAAGTGCAATATCTGTTGTACTTATAGGGATTCAAGAGTGAAGTTGTGACCAAAGATAGCTTCACTTCTTACCTTGTTGTTGTTGTTGTAGCCAGCTTGGCTACAGCTGGAGGGGGGATTGATGGTCTCCAGCCAACTTTATTTCAAAGTTGGCTCGTCCTGAACCACATATTTCTATGTGCGATCAACCATCATGAGGACTTGGACTTTTCTGTACAAGCCATTAAACCCTTAGGAAACTGCGAGCTAGCCTAGCTTGTAAGGGTTGGCTAGTCTGTTCTCTGTTCATAGTCCTCTAGCGAGACCACTTCTTACCTTGAGCATATCGAGTGATTCCGCAATGGTGTTTCACTTACCTTTAGCATATCGAGTGATTCCGCAATGGTGTTTCACTTACCTTTAGCATATCGAGTGATTCCGCAATGGTGTTTCACTTACCTTTAGCATATCGAGTGATTCCGCAATGGTGTTTCACTTACCTTTAGCATATCGAGTGACTCCGCAATGGTGTCACAGCAAGGCGACGACTTCATGTCCTCGCAATACTCCAGGTCCTTGCGCAGAACCTTGGCCAGAGCCAGCGTCTTCATCATCTTATCCCGCACCAGCAGGACGTTGCACAGGAACTCCTGGCACAGCTCGTACACCCTCAGCCTGAGAGAAAGAGAAACAATGAGTGAAAAAATGTTATTCTGGACGAGGCCTGAAAAAATAGCAAAATACCTAGTAAGTATACCGTGCACTGGTAGTCAAGTGGTTAACGCACTAGTCTGGTAATCCAGGTAGCGTAGGGATCCGTTGGTTCAAATCACACACAGTGCATGAGTTTTTCCTCATTAATTTGAGTTTTTGACCACATAATAATAAGACTCTGAGGGTTAGGTGGTAGAAAATGCTTTGAACATTAACCTCGCCTGGTGGTTACCTTCCACCAAAGAGTATTATTATTACAAAATATCATGACCAAAAATGATATTTTTAAATGACGAAAAAGAAATTTTCTTCGATCAACCATATTTCAAAATTAGAAGGCTTTTTCTTTGTTCCAAAAAAAAAAAAAATCTCACGTATGCTGATTTCCAATAATTTTACTGGGCTGACCATGATTATTAATGCTCAAGAGCGAAAAATATTCTAAAACCGTTTCTGTGCAAATGATTAGCTACTCTAAAACTAAAACGGTTTTACTGAGACTGTGAGAGCAAAGGGACTCTTTAGTCTCATTCTTGCAGGATGGACTGAGTAGTATATTGTATTGTAAGACTGTAAGTGTTCAATAGAAAATAACGCCCGCATACAATTATCTCTCTCAACTTACTTCGCGTACCATATGTCACAGATGAGATCAAGAATCGACTTAAAATTATCACCAACGTATCCCTAACCATCCAAATGAACTGATCTGGACCCTTGAACAACCAATTACCAACATGAGAAGGTTGAAGAAAACCCAACAGACCTATTTGAATCCTAAACACCTACACCTCCCCAGGTTCAGCGCGATACGGAGTAACCCGCATGCAATGGACCTGTAAACATAGGAGTGCTGTCATTGGGCAACTTCTCCTTCATGTCATTTATTCTCATCAGATTTACTTATTACATATGTATTTTATTATACTTTTATTTTGTAGATCGTAAATGTATCAATAAAAAAAAAACTTACTTCGCATCAAAGTCGTTCTTGCTGAAGTGGGTGGGTTTGCTGGAGCACTGGCCCTTGTAGTCTCTGAAGGCATTGCAGAGGCCCCTCAGCATGGAACTGGCCATCTGGCAGAAGCTCGCCCCACAACGGGCGCGCCCCCCGGGGATGTGGGGCGATATGGACTTGACGAAGGCCCACTCTTCCTCCAGGATGTACTTCTTGATGGACTCTTGCTTCACAATGTTCACCCACTCTTGCAGATACTTCAGGTACAACTGAAAGCAGGATGGGTTTGAACCGAGATAGACTTGAGCTACTGAAAGACCGAAGGCTATCCAGTGGTGAACCACTGGATAATCTAGAGAATTATGGAAATAGATAGCCTCTACACAATACAGTGTGAATACCTGAATGACCTAAACAGAATGGTTTTCCAGCTTTTCCAGAATAGTGCAATAGTTCTAAATATAATAGACGAAGCGCATAGGAATTTCTTTTAGAAAAGACTTTTAGACAATCAACAGTTACCAAGTCACCAGTTTCTCGCTAGAAGACTATAAACAGGGGACTGACTAGCCAACCCTTATAAGTCACGCTAGCATGCAGTTTCCTAAGGGTTTAATGGTTGATGAAGAAAAAGTCCAAGTCCTCACGCTGGTTGATCACACAAAACAAGTTTGTGGTTAAGGACGAGTCAACTTTGAAATAAAGTTGGCTGGAGATTATCACCCCCCCCTTACTTCCAGCTATAGCCAAGCTGGCTACACAAGAACAACATAACCTCTTGAGTCCTTTTCTCTTTCCTATAGATCACCCCCATCACATTGAAGATAACCTAGACATCACCTCTTCATGTGAGAAGTCCCTCTACATATTCTGCAGCAAATGCATAGAGCTCCAGAATCTTTCCCCCAAAGAAGTGGTTCAACTCTTTGAACGACTGGAGAAAGCTGAGAGTCTCTACCCATCCAGCAAAGCCTTTGCAGCCCACTATCCTCTGTATGCCAGTGAAAAAAAAAAAATCAAATAAGTCCTAAACAAATTCATTCCGCCAAAAAATTTCCTCACCTCCAGCACTTGCTGCATGATTTCGTCAAACGTGTACACGGGTTTGTTGAAGGTCTCCAGCACCGCATTGTCCTCCCCCTTCAGAGCCACCGCAACATGGCGGAGGTACCTCTGCTTGTTGAGGACAGCTAGGCGGATGCCCTTCTTCAACTCCGTCATGAGCTGGAAACAGAGCGCAGGGTGTTTGAATCATATGGGTAGGTCTTGGCAAAATAACTCTTGTGTTTTTTTTTTAAGATGAGTGTTTCACAGCCGTTTTATATCGTAGTTTTTATATCGTAGCCATGAAACAGGAGCTGCTGTCGACGCTTGTGGTCTGTGTTGTAGCCTACCCATCCCGTAGTATGCCTCCCCTCTGATGGGCGAGAAGTGACACAATACTTCCCAATTAGGTGCTGGGTCAACACGAGCGCACCGGAAGGTATCCCTTACAAACAATTGTAATCAAATTAAGATTACGAATTTTTGTGGGCACGGGGAAAATGTTTTGAGGGTGCTGCCACATAAACTGGACTAAAATGGGTTTTTCGTCTGGGGGTGCTACAGTTACGCAGCTCCTTAGCACCGGCCGCGCCTGGTTCCTATGCATGTAAAGAATTTTGGAAATCTATGCAAATCTGATGGACTCGTAGTTCAAAAATAATAGACAAAAATTCGTGTCTATGTGTTAATATCAGAACCACATGAATAACCTAGCAGCCTCGTTCCAGAAAGCTTTCTCGTCCTCAAACTCACCAAGTCTCTCTTTTAAACTAAAATAAACCAATCAGAGTGTGTTGTTTAGCTGTTGAAATGGAGATTTGGGGATTATGAAAGTGAGAAAGCTTTCTGGAGGCCCAGGTATTTGTCCTATGGTGGGCGTTAAGAAATAATGAACATGAAGTATTGTTGTTAACTCTTAGACTGCCAAGGCTTTTTTGGTACATTTCCTGTGACGCCACAGCATTATTCATAATGTTGCCTCACCAGCCACAGCTTTTTTGGACATTTTACAATGCGCGTGCTATGGCCGTTTGGCCGTGGAGGTCAAGTAACTTTTTTTGGTTCCTCCCGTGGTGCCATAGCACGCATATACTATTCAACGCATTCAGAAACCAAAATCACCACAAAATTCCTCATACGCCAGGCTATCTTTAGACCATTTGAAATACACAGTACTGGCAGGCATCGTTGCGTGCCATGGCTGAAAAGAAACCCTCATGGAGCACGCACTGGTGCGTGCCATGGCGTACGAGGAAATGTTCATGGCACGCAATGCTGCGTGCCTCGGCAGTCAGTAGGAAGAAAAAGTGCTACAAATTCCGCTAAGCAAGAATTTTGAATTTTCGCGCCACAAGTAGTAGTCAAAGAGTTAAACGGTTCCTGGTGCACTATCTTCCCCAGAGAGAGAGGTATACCTGAAGTAGACTCATGGGTGAAGGCTTCTCCGGATTGGTTTCCAGCCGCAGCCGGAAGTAGGAGTACATCATGTCGAGTGGGATCCTGGCCAGGAAGAGGTAGACGCCCCTGGAGGAGGGCAGATTCAGCTTCTGGAACTCCTTGCCCCAGTAGCCGTACTTGGCTAGCTCGTGGTCGTCTTGCAGCTCTGAGGATTCAGGAACCTAGGATAGAGGAAGTCAAGCATTAGTGGCAAATGCTTGTAGAATTGAAAACGTAGGAATAATGCTATTCCACAAAGTAAAATAAATTTATTGTTGTTGTTGTTGTAACCAGCTTGGCTACAGCTGGAGGGGTGAGTGATGGTCTCCAGCCAACTTTATTTCAAAGTTGGCTCGTCCTGAACTACATATTTCTAGGTGCGATCAACCATCATGAGGCCTTGGGCTTTTCTGTACAAGCCATTAAACCCTTAGGAAACTGCAAGCAAGCCTTGGCTTGTCTGTTCTCTGTTTATAGTCCTCTAGCGAGACACTTGTCTTCTCCCTGTTTAACGTTCCCCAGCCAGACATTTATAGAAAATTTTGGTGGTACAAAATAATGATTTTGTGAAAAATCTCAGGAAGTCTACAGAAAGTCGATTAAGTAATGTTTCATAATCGACTGTGTATATTTTTAAAAAGAATAAGTAATTTTTTTGAGGTTAAATTGATCTCAGAACCAAGGAGCTCTATCTCTTAGTTAACTATGAAACAGAAATTTTCTATTCTTCTAGAGACATTAATTTGTACTATAAAAAAACAGGTAAAAGAATAATCCACTTTTCAAGGTTTCCAGAAATTCTTTAAAATCTAAAGAAAATATGAAAAATCGTGAAACATTAGTGAATAACGCGAGTTTCGAGTAACTCAAACTTTCGTTTCACTCACATTTTCTTCCGGAGCCTGGAAAGTCTTCTGCTGTCGTACCAACCATCTGTGGAGCTTTTCCAGGAATGTGAGGGACTGGACGAGACCTTGCTTCTTCAGATTCTTCTGGATGAAAATTCTGGAGACGGACGGTAAAATAAATAAATAAAATAAAATAGCCTTTATTGAAGAGTTGTCATTTAAAGAAATTTACAAACATAAGGGTTTAAAAATATACTATAGGTAGTTATCAAAAAGTAGCTGTATGGCTTTATTTTGGTCCACTGCCAAAAAAAACTATAGTTATCCCTTTTCAGCCTAGGTGGCAAAAGAGGTAGTAATAAAATAATAATCGATATTTAATCATTATCAAAACATTAAAAACTACCTATTTTACAATATACTCATATTTACAACTTTATATTTCTGCTAGGCTGAAGTCCTGGGAGACGGACAGTAATGAAATTAAATTTTAATAACCAAAGAGTGATGCAAATCAACTGTTATAAATATACACCCAAAAGTTGTCAAATTCCTCCACTGTGGAGTGTCGTGTCTGTACTTACTTTTTTTTTAATAATAATATTCATAAGTCAACTCTTGTATTTTTTTCGATATTTTCACAGCTTAGAGAACCGCAAAAAGCGGTCGAATTCCAACACTAATGACTCAACTCCAACAGTTAGTGGAAAATTAATATTATCATCTAGAATTCTATGTTTTCCCAAGTGAAGTATGTACCAATTCTGTCTGTCCCAGTAGCTCAGTGGCAAAGGCGGCACTCTGTGAATCTAAAGATTCCAGATGTCCCAGGTTCGAAACCCACCCTTGACATGAAAAGTTATTCTTCCATTTGGGATTTTTCCACTTAATAATGCGTCTTGGGCTTACTGCTGGAATAATGGGACTTAATAGTCCTATAATCAGGCAGTATAATAAGGTGATATTATTTTTATTATTATCCCAACATAGTCCCATGAATAGAATTCAAAATCTTGGTAATATAATCAGCGGTGCTGGAGTCGATGTCTTTTTCTGTTCAAAGGATGAAATGGTTTCATTTCTGACTTCATACTTTGGTCTGTTTAATTTTACTAGTTGGTAAGTAGTTTTAGGTATTTTTATTTTATTTAATTTTAAGATTTTGTACAAATGGAACTTGTTCCGTAAACTTTCAAAAAAAAAAAAAAAATTACAATATTCTCACTTGTACGTGGGTGACATGTCCACTTGGTTGGGTGGGAAGTGTTTGCCCAGGTGAGCTATGGGCTTGATGTCGTAGAAATCGAGAAAGTTGAGTGGGCCAAAACACAGGGTGGGATTGTCATTGACGCCAGGACTGTGAAACCCACTGTCGGAGCTGGCCTGCTTTCTGAGTGGCTTTCCCTCGCTGTCAACGGAACTGCAGAAAGATGTAATTTGAGTTAAATGTAGGATATCGAAATCGGTGTGAACGACGCGACGCGACGACAGGATTATTGCCTCGTCAAAACGCCGTAAAATTAGAAAAAAATGGTTTAAAAATAATACCAAAAAAAAAGAGAATTAGGTATACCTAACCTATTATTTTCGCTAAGATTTATTTTCAGCTTCTTCAGAAAGTCAAATATTCCCAAGGAAACTGTACATAATCGTATAAAATAATAAAAGTCGACTGAGTTTTGAGAGTCAACCAGAATCCAGATGTTATACTGGTATTTTGGCAGTTTTAAACCATTTCCGTGTTAGGATTTCGTAATGTTGAAAAGTCTCACTTAAACATATTTCTAATTTATTTTAATATCATGAAATTTTATTCAGTTTCATTTTACGCAGAAAATGGTAAGATGAGATTTCTAGATTGCACACTATACGTACTCTCCGTCAAACTGGCCCTCATCCTCTTCTTCTTCTTCCTGCAGAAGTTTCTTCTCCTTCTTATTGAGATCCTTGACGTCTTCCTCGAATGTCCTTGCCAGAATCAGGAGTCGAAACCTCAGCTGCTTGGTTCTGTTCAACCAAATGTTCAAGGTCTAAAAAAAGACACAATAAAAGAGTGAAGACACAAATTATTTAAAGTGACGCCTTGAATAGCCTACAAAGACGTTTCCAGTTTTTAATCTTTACACTACTTCACTAGTATCAAACACCTCGACCGAGATGTGAAGAACGACTATACAAAAAAAGAGACAGCGCGGCACAGTGTAAGGTAACGGAAAACATAGTTGGCATGCATTTCATGTACCTACTTTCAGCCAGCAAAAAGTTCAACATGAATTTCAAACATTGCCATTTTTATTGCAGAAATGGACTCTACGTTGAAAAAGAAATTGATTTGACTTTTGTGTGACTTCCTAGGCCAACGGGAACCCTATTTTCAAGACCCCCCAATACAGAGAAAATGATGGACAACAAAATTCATACTGAATTCTCAGCTTTTTCCAGTCGTTCAGAGTTGGATCACTTCTTTGAAAGAATCGCTCTGGCATTTAGAGAAAGAACCCGCTATTCATATAGTCAATTTGCAAATATGAGTATCTAACCTTCAGCTTAGCGACAAAGTCTTCACTGGCATACAGAGGATAGTGGGCTGCAAAGGCTTTGCTGGATGGGTAGAGACTCTCAGCTTTCTCCAGTCGTTCAAAGAGTTGAACCACTTCTTTGAGGGCAAGGTTCTGGAGCTCTATGCATTTGCTGCAGAATATGTAGAGGCACTTCTCACACGAAGAGGTGATGTCCAGGTTATCTTCAATGTGATGGGGGTGATCTATAGGGAAGAGAAAAGGACTCAAGAGGTTATCCAAATCTTATTCTTATTGCAAGTATCAACATAAAACCTCTACACTATAACAACTAATGTTATCCTTAGACTAATATTGATTACATTTATTATTTTTTTGCTGAATTTATTTCACTTGAGGAAATTTCACATCGAGAAAAATAACATGTAAAATAAAGATATCTCTCAGTAGGTATTAACGATATGGAATGTGTGCGATACTCCGACTTACCAATCTCTTGAAATTCTTCGGAAAACATGCCCTGGCTATGGTGAAATCTAGCAGGTGGGTTGAATCTGTAAGAAAAAGACGTATAATGTAGATGAACTTATACATACTAACATAGGTAAAACATATTTTAGAGAAAAGGAACTTCATATTTAAAAACCTGACCGTGAACCGTACGTTGTTTTCACAAGGCCTTACTCGCAGTATTTTTTAATCAGAATCTCGCAGTATTTTCTGATTTCCAGGTTGATCTTTCAACTTTCAATCCAGCATCTTTCAGTTTTTGTAAGGTTTTTGATTTTCACCCAAACCCATCAAGAATACAATGCTATCCCTAAAGACATTTTAGTAAATGCGATGCACACTGCACAGCTTGAGAGAATCTTTGAACCAAGGCTAAGATCTTCATGGTGGTTGATGTGATCTTCAAAACGTGAATTGGTGAGTATTACAAAAAATGGTATTCTGTTTTCTAGAATTTCGTCAAATAAAAATTCATTTTGAAACTTCAGTTCTGAAAATATTGACATTTTAAAACGATTCATAATCAATGGCGGACTCTGAACTTCTTCAGGCTTTTCTGAACCGGCTATCCACTCCAACTTACCTGTAGCCCATAAACTCCTGCAAAGTGGTCCTGATCGCCTTCCTGGCATCACACAGGAACCTGTCCTGCTGACTCAAGCTCCGCTCAGCAAACCAGGCTTGCAGCTCCAGCCAGATCAGATCCTTGAACTCGCTCTGCCAGAACTCCTGCTCCCGACTCCGCCGCGCGAACTGAAAAAGAGGATTTTATCAACCTCGCTGACTCGATCGTTAAGTCAGCAGACAAAGCCCTGAAAGTTGGTGTTTCAAGTTCCCACCATGGAGTTTTTTTTTGTCAATGCGGCAGATATAATCAATTACAGATGGGTAATTATGAATATTTTTTTCGGGGCTGAAAATATATCTAAATTGATGGTTATAACTGTAGCAGCGAATTTCTGTTTTCCATTTAGGGTAGAGGAAATTTCCTAACATACTGACACAATGAAACCTCATACATATTATTATGTATCTACACAGTCGTATGCATATTTGCTTATGCATATTCTGATACGTACCTATCTAATTATTCTATGTGTCGCATAAGTATCTGATGTTTTACCTGAATATCTTAAAGGTATCATCTACTTTACTATAATCCTACTCATAAGTATAACTTATTTTAATGATCTATTAAACAAAAGCATATCTATAAAGAGGTAAATATGTACTAATTCAAGACTACAGCTCGTAATTTGGCCTGATCAATTACAAATAGCACGCAATTCCTGTCCTTGACAATAACCAACAATTTCACAATCTATTTTCCAGTGATGATAAATAGATATATGACACCGAAAAGTAGCAAATATTGACAATGGAGTTGAAAAAATATATCTGTCAATAATATTATGTCGGTGCATTTTATCTTTGTTTTGATTATTTACCCTGCACTCTAGAACTGCATTATCTGGAAACGCAAGTACGTCAATGACAATGCGTCTATGCAAATCAAAGAAAGCAAAATAATTGCGCTCAAATGCAAGAAGACTGCAATGTTGTGGAGATAATAACAGATAAATAAGATCTTTTTACCAATAACAAAATAATAAACAACAGTTAGTCGCAGTGCTGTCTATCGATAGCAGATTTATGTAGAGTAGATCAATACTAAATTCAAATTCATGTGGTAGTTCAATGTTAAATTCAATTTCACAAATATGAAATCCGATTGGATTTGAACCCCAGAACCATTAAGTACCAGTCGAGATTGTACTAATGCTCCAGCAACTCGGACAGTTCCAAAGAACCTGTATTAGATATAGGTTAAAATATTAATAATACCAAAAAGCTATTACTGTCATAGGGCCATACATAATGTTAAAGTAGGTATCAATTTCAAGAAATTGTGACATTGTGGTGCAATATTTTCAACTATTGCATCATTTGCATTACAGTCATAAGTATTCTTAGGTATTTGACAAACATGCAGAATTAGTCGAGTGATCATTGGTTAAAGCTTGATACGATATTTTCAGGACTACCGTCATTATACAAAGGTAATTCGGATAATAATGCTGTCATTTAGTTTGTGTCACAATTTTAGACATTTCCATTACGCACATACTTACTTACTTTCCGGACACAGCGGATTGTAAGTAAGTGCTGTAAGTAAAAAGTACGTAACAGCCATGTCGGGAAAGTCCGTTATGCATTATGCACTCGATCCACCCAATAAAGGACTGCAGAAGTAAAGGAACTTTTCAGTCTTATCTCGGAACCGTCAGTTTAAAGAAGTTTAATTCCATTCTAATAAGGATTACCGACCTCAGTGGTCCGATCAATAAGGCGGCGGACTTGTAACCTGGAGGTCGGTGGTTTGAATCTCAAGTTTAGCAAAGATTTAATAAAGCGAGTTTGAGTAGTTGTGATATCACATCGTGGTTAACACAAATATAATAATATAGTCGAACGTGGATATATTAAGAGTACCTAACCTCGAGATAAGAGAACAATTTAACGAGATAAGAGTAACGGCTGTGACTACTGCCCATAATCCAGAGATCCCAAGTTCAATCCCCGGTCGGAGCAGATTTTTCACACGGAAAATTTTGTTCCCTCCGTACATGTGAGGCCGTCATTTCCGGCATCCAGCCGTAAAAATGTGCCAAAACCAACCAACCTCAACCATGAGGTTGAACAACGTCGACCCTGTTTAAGCGGGATAAGACAGAGTAAAAGAAGAAGAAGAGAACAATAAATTTATTAGATAAATTTTACCCCTCTATAAGGTAAAAGAAACTTGATAAGGTAAAAATTTCCTGTTCCTTGTGTTTCTTTTATTCAGGTCCAACTGTTATTCTATTCAAATAAGATTTACCTGATCTGGCTCAGGCGTTTCCGGACTGCCAATCTGTTTCTCCGTGTTGCTCATCTTCATAAGGAGGCGGTGGAACTGCCCCCGCGCGTCCTTCTTCCTCTCCCTGTAGCGGTCTGACTTGTGCGCCACTAGCTTGGAGGTCAGACACATGAACCTCTTGCATGTCTCCACCTGCAATACAATACAATACAACACAATGCAATACAATACAATACAATACAATCTTCCTCTCCCTGTAGAGGTCTGACTTGTGCGTCACTAGCTTGGAGGTCAGACACATGAACCTCTTGCATGTCTCCACCTGCAATACAATACAATACAATACAACACAATGCAATACAATACAATACAATACAATCTTCCTCTCCCTGTAGAGGTCTGACTTGTGCGTCACTAGCTTGGAGGTCAGACACATGAACCTCTTGCATGTCTCCACCTGCAATACAATACAATACAACACAATGCAATACAATACAATACAATACAATCTTCCTCTCCCTGTAGCGGTCTGACTTGTGCGCCACTAGCTTGGAGGTCAGACACATGAACCTCTTGCATGTCTCCACCTGCAATACAATACAATACAACACAATGCAATACAATACAATACAATACAACACAATACAATACAATCTTCCTCTCCCTGTAGCGGTCTGACTTGTGGGCCACCAGCTTGGAGGTCAGACACATGAACCTCTTGCATGTCTCCACCTGCAATTCAACACAATACAATACAATCTTCCTCTCCCTGTAGAGGTCTGACTTGTGCGTCACTAGCTTGGAGGTCAGACACATGAACCTCTTGCATGTCTCCACCTGCAATACAATACAATACAACACAATGCAATACAATACAATACAATCTTCCTCTCCCTGTAGCGGTCTGACTTGTGCGCCACTAGCTTGGAGGTCAGACACATGAACCTCTTGCATGTCTCCACCTGCAATACAATACAATACAACACAATACAATACAATACAATCTTCCTCTCCCTGTAGCGGTCTGACTTGTGCGCCACTAGCTTGGAGGTCAGACACATGAACCTCTTGCATGTCTCCACCTGCAATACAATACAATACAACACAATGCAATACAATACAATACAATACAATACAATCTTCCTCTCCCTGTAGCGGTCTGACTTGTGCGCCACTAGCTTGGAGGTCAGACACATGAACCTCTTGCATGTCTCCACCTGCAATACAATACAATACAACACAATACAATACAATACAATCTTCCTCTCCCTGTAGCGGTCTGACTTGTGCGCCACTAGCTTGGAGGTCAGACACATGAACCTCTTGCATGTCTCCACCTGCAATACAATACAATACAATACTGATTTTAACAACCCTCTTGAACCTCACCTAGCCTGGGTTAGGCCTTAGCTAGCAAGCATAACAAGGTTTCAAATTTGATTGGTCGCCCATCCAACTTCTAACAAGTCTTAAATTCAGTGATAGAACGAGAACTGGTGTATTGTCTGACCCGGTAGCTCAGTGATCAAGGCCAGACACCTGGTAATCTAGTGTTGGCGAGTTTGAAACCCAGCTGAGCTTTGATAAGTTATCCTCCTATATTTCGCATTTTGAGCACAAATTAGTATATGGGTTAGGTCCATGGGCTTACTGCTGGAATAATGCGACTCATCAGTCTTAATCGGGAAGTGTAAAAAAGAAGATATTATTGTTATTATTTACGGTGCAATCAACAAATCGGAGTACCTAATCACAGGCCTAGATCTTCCGATAACACCTTATTCCACATACCCAACACACCAACTTCCAACCTTTTACTAAAGTCCCCATTAATTAATGTCATGCACACATACAACAATATCCTGTCAAGTATTGCTTTCTTCAGAAAACCTTTTTTCTATTGGACGTGTAGACAGTTGCTTAAAAAAAAAAAAAAAACAATGGCTTTTACAAATCTTAACCCGTCCAGCCGGGCTGGGCTGACTCACCTTCAGCTTCTGCTGGGGGGATGACTTGGCATGGCAGGTAGGGATGAGGCAGGACTTCACGAAGTTCCGCTTCACGTCTGAGCGGATGCTGATCACATCTGTGAAGTAGTCAAACTCTATGACACACATGCTGATGGGCTGATGTTTGCTGACACTATTAGAGTGACGAATGGCTGTATGGAATGGCCTTGCCAACCAATGCCAAAAAAAAAAAAAAAAAAAAAATAGAGTGACGAAGTGTATATTATCGAATTTTTGCACTAAGGACTCATTTTTGGGATGTAAGTTAATTTTATATCAGGTTTTATTATAATTTCCAATTGATTATGTAAGTATTAACTTAATTTTTGTAACGAGTTATAATGTTTCTGGGTTATTGTTTTCTTCTGTGAATACAGTATTAAGATGATCTCTAGCTAGAGCTCTGCTATCTTATCATTGAACACACTATTTATCAATAACAATGATATTTGGAATAGAAAAATATAAATTTCGTATTACTTATTAATGTTGAGTGTTGAGTACAGAGTAAAGGCTGTAATTATCATTTAAAAAGAAACGAAAAACACACACATCTGCAATTATTTTTGTTCTTTGACACACGATTTTTCGAGATCTAAAAAATAGTCAACGACTTTTTTCTGAAAATTTAATATACAAATTGATGATTTTTTCTCTTTTAAGTAAATAAAGCATCAATTGTATAACATGACCTCATAATTTTGTTCTGGGATTAATAGCTTTACTTAAAAGTTTTGCCCTTATTAGATTTACTATTATTATTATTTATACTTTTACAAAACACTCTACTCTAATTTTATCAGGCGAATTAATTCAAACTTTCATTTAATCTTGAATTTTTTTAAACAAACATTTCAGAAAACACACTGTTCCTTCTGATGAATATACTTAAAAGAATATACTTAAACACTTAAACAACTATATCTTATTAATGCAAGTTACGAAAATACAATTAACGTTAACACAATAGCTACTCAAACCAACACAATGAACTGAAAATCAGGATGCCTGGATTTTAGTATTGCTTGGATATTTCGTGATTGTTGTGGAAAAACTACTTTAACCGCTCAGATACCTATTACAACCTGTTTGTCTAGTTTATTAATTAAGTCGAGACTCAAATATAAGCTGGGTACTTAGGTTTTTCATAATAAAATAAAATAATAATAGGTACCTAGGTATTTTATTACTTCCGAGAAATATCTATAATAAATCAGATTATTGTGTCCGTTTGTTCGTTTTTGTAAATTAAAAATATTTTTTTGCTCCGATTTTTTTTGTTTTATATGGTTTTTGGGTCTTAGATCTGATATTGTTCCATTAGTAAGCCGACCTCCGTGGCTCAGTGGTTAAGAGCATTGGTTGCTGACCCAGAGGTTGTGGGTTCGAATCTCGGCCGGAGCGGAAATTTCTGACCGAAATTTTCCAATTCCAAAAGGTAAAGTGCCCTGAAGTAATGCGAAAGCGGTTCCGGGGCACACTTAACTTCTTTTTTTTAAAGTAAGAAATCACTTTCCTGTAGGTATCACCAAACAAAGTTTGAAATTTTTGTACCTTCAAAGTAAGTTAAACCGAACAGGCTCCCGTCATATTTAAGAACCGAAAATATGGGTACAACATTAATGTTGTTTAAGAAGAAGAAATTGCATTAGGTATCTATTCAAAATTTGATGCTTTTTTTTTAACCAGTGCCTAAAAAGGAAGTAGACATTCAGGCACTGGGTCCCATTTATCCCATTTTTTACTCTCGTTCACCACAGGAAGGCAGTGTTGGACAGATAGACGTAGAAAAGAAACAATATGGGAAAACCGCACATTTCCTAACTTTTAAGGGTGTATGGTCTGTCCCGGTAGCTCAGTGGTAAAGGCGGCACTCTGTGAATCCAGAGATTCCACAGGTCGTGGGTTCGAAACCCAGCCGGGACATGGCAAGTTTTCCTTCCATTTGGGATTTTTACCACATAATAATATGTCTTGAGCTTGCTGCTGGAATAATGGTACTTTAATAGTCCTATTAAAGTCCTATTAATAAATAGGCGATATTATTATTATTATGTTCATAAATAAAATTGGGTGTCTAACGGGTATCGCCCCTATTATGCAATTGATTTCAGTAAGTTCAACGACTGGGTATTTCCAACCGATTTCCAGAATGATGAACTGCTAAATAATATCTACTTTATGAATCTACTTTAGATAGGTGCTACAGAGGTTTAGAAGCAACTGGTTTATCTGGTTCATCACCCAAGCCTCGAGGGCTCTTCCTATATTTTTTGCTAGATAAATTCATTTTTTATCTAGATTTATGGAAGGATAAATGAGTCATGAACTCGGGAAACTCTTCTGAGTATAACATAGTAATTCAAATCTGATAAGGATAAATATTTCTTTATAATATCTAACTGTATTTAAGACGAAATAAAAGAAACCGTTATAGCATTTGGGGAAAAATAATTGAAAACCTACCAACTGTTATTGAATACCTACAATAAACATTGAATGCACCGTGTCGGTTCATCTCCCAACTGGGAAGATTTTTTTTATATATAAGTTTCCATGTATTTGTGTAATACAAATAAACATCTCCAACAAATAATGAGGGTATACCCACCTTCAAAAGATAAAAAATCTTGTGCTGAAGTTGTTAAATAGGACGTATGTGAATTCCTCCGATTTAATGACTCTCTAATTGCTCCGGACTCTAATTCCTCCTCGGTTGATTTTGGTTACACGAGGAGTGTATGGTCAATTCCTCCGATTACTGTGGTCAGGTAGATAAACTTTTTCATGTGAATTCCTTTTCTCATCATAGATAAATTTATTTTATTTGGGGAGACTCCTTGTCAGACAAACGGTTGTCAGACTAAATGTTAGAATAGAATAGAATAGAATAGAATAGAATATACCTTGTTTATACTGCCGAGGTAAGACTGAAAAGTCCCTTTACTCCCTTTACTCCAAATGTTGTGTTTCGTTAGCCGGCTAGAATAGCTTGGGTGGGGTTGAAATTAGCGCAGGCGGTTTGGCCGGGTCGCGCAGCGACCATCCTACCCGACAAACTGAAGTCAGTGATCTAGCGTGCAATCTCACCTTGTTAACTTTACCTAACCCTACCTAACTACAAAATTCTTCTAACAAAAAATTCACTTACGGATCAATTTCCAATAGACAATAATTTCATTTTTATTTATGAATAAAAACAAAAACAAGAATTCTTATAGGGCATACTATGCTCACACACAGCTACCTATTTACTAAGTCCCCCCGACCCTCTTGCCAATGTGGTGACATTCTATCCGCCTCACACATAATGACCTGCCCGGACCTTCAGCACCATCGAGTCTCTCTCCCCTCAATACCCTCCTTGCTAGACGACCAGTCCGGGAATGACTCCCTCATAGCATTCCTCAAAGCCACCAACATATTCCCCAAAATATAACTCCAGGATCCGGCGTGAACGACAGGCCTACCGCCTTGTTAAAGCGCCGTTAAACCGGAAAAAAAAAAGAATTCTTAGTAAAAAATGAAAAGAGTGTTCTAATTTTTTAGAGGAGGAATTAGCGTATACCTTTTTTAACGTATATTTTTTAGAGGAGGAATTAGCGTATACCTTTAGGATTTCCAATTTCAACATAGGATCAATTGGTATGAAATCGGAGGAATTGGGGTCCGCCCGTTAAATAATTACTAAAGAAATTAATGACTCACCTTCACTTGTTTGACCGCTGTCCACCAGATTTTCACTACTCACTGACCTCCTCATTCTTTTTGGACAACTGGAATCAGGGCTGGAAAAAAATTGTATTAAATAGAAAAATAAAAATAATCATATTTGTGTTAATCACAATCTTGATATGACGTTTTACTAGATTGTTGGGTTGGGTGGAAGAGATTGCCACAAGCAGTAACCCCGCCTTTTAGGTAGGACATTAGTTTTATTCTCTTTTTACTTTCCTTATCCTATAATAAGGAAAGTATTGTATTCGTCGAAAATTTGACCTAGCCAGTTTTTCAAATTTCTGGACGAATCATAGCTTCAGGATACCAAAAAAGTTGTTTTTAGCCATTGGTCCGTGCGTCTGTCCGTCTGTCTGTCTGTCTGTGAACAGGATATCTCAAGAACGGTAAGAGCTAGAGACTTGAAATTTAGTATGCAAATCAATTTTATACATCAGACAAACCACGAAACTTTTGGTTGAAATCGGCCGCAAAATGCGGCCGCAGGGCCGCAAATATTGGCCGCAAGCGCCGATTCTATGAATTGGTTAAAGATACAAAAAAAGTTAGAGAACAACATTTTCTTAGATTAAAAAAATAATAGGGGTCTCTTCTGATCATTTTTTTGATATCTTGAACTTTTTGGACCTCGGCCCAATTTACCGGTATTTTGGGGGGGACCCGCTTTGACTAACTTTTTTATTATTCATCCTAGATGGGCATTGTGACATATCAAATCCAATGATTTTGAGGTGCTGATTACGAATTGGGCTTTGATTTATAGCTAACTGTTACGATTGAGTCACCAGTGGCTTTTGGTCCTGTTCCCATTACTAATATGATAAGGAAAGTCGTGTGATGTTTACACCAGATTTTTTGTTATTGTTTCTTTGTTCGATCTATTTATTTTTTTCTTTATAATTTCATTGTTTTTCACTGTATATATTTTATCTTACCAAATAAAACATAATAATTATAATAATAATACTAATTCTTTTCTTAGCTTGAACCACCAACGGGACCTTCAAATTACAAGTCTGCACCGCCTTATCGATCTGAGGTCGGTAAAGAAATTATATTGTTTCAAATATTGTCATTGTGGTCAGCGGAGATGGCACATTGATTAGATATTACTTATCATGAACTCGCTGAAGTTTACAAACGCCCAGCGAGGCTAAGACTTGGTGGGTGACCACACAAGTTAGAATCCTCTATCCGACTAGATCCAGGATGGGTCAGGTTCTTTTTCGGTTTAATTTTTCCTGGTATTTTTTATTGCGTTGCCCACCCTTCTCTCGTCCCTTATTCTTTTTGTGCTAAAAAATAATATATTAATGCCTATTATTATTATTAATTTATTATTATTATTATTTTACACTTTATTAGATAATGACATATATACAAACAGTTAATTACAAATTAATATACAATATAAGAAGAAGTAAACCGAAAAAAATTAAGAAAAAATAATTAATGTCATGTCCTAACCAAAGGGCGGGCTATTGCCAAAGGGTTATTGCTAAAAGCAACAAACTCGGTTTAATAATGCAAAGTAATTTAACATCTTTTAGTCGGTCTAAGAATCTCAGAAAAAATGATGTAATTTTAAATATCACAGGACAAATTTGTCAAAAAAGGTTCCACTTGCACAACAATTTTGTAATCATTGAAAAAATACTTACCTAGACATTATTAATTCTTTTAAAAGTGACGAAATAAATAGGCTGTGTTAAAATGAAAATAATATTATGGATTTGATTTACGATGTTCACAGGATGATGAATTTGGGTTACAGTTTTAAAATAAAATTAACTGTACCAAATTGCTGTTACTTTTTTTAACAGTCACGAGTTACCACAGTTCATTCAATATGACCTGTGATAAAAATTTAAAATTAAAAAAATTTACTAGTTACTTTTTCAATCTATTTTTTTTTTTTTAGAATGCTGTGAAAGCGGTAAAAAGGTAGGTACTTAGAATAGGTGTTTCACACGTTAGAAATACTAAAATGTAGGGGTCAGGTGAGTTTGGAAACAAGAGTTGTGATTGATAAGAAGAATGAGATGACAGATAAGAGGAGTGATAATGAGGAACACGAAATTGCTTATTTTCCTTATCCTGTAATGTATTTAATGGGCTATAATTTTCGATGCTCAGTTTCTTGGGTTCACACTTATGTATGCGTGTGATGTGTGTGTGTGTGTGTGTATGTAAGAGAGAGAGAGAGAGAGAGAGAGAGAGAGAGAGTGGGTGGGTGGGGGAGAATTTGAGTATTCTACCTCAATATTCTGACCTGAATGGACGTTTCTTAACTTCAGTGATCAGAGATAGTAAGAGAGAGGGTGCGTGTGTGATTTTTGGTCTGTGTATGTAGTGTGTGTGGGGGAGGGAACAGAAGTAGGGCCGTATTATGAAACAGAATTAGAAAATTTAAGCCGACCTTTAGATTTTATCTGCTGACCGATAGGTATTTTCAAACAAGATTTTCCTCCACGAAGGCTGGTCAAGTGGTCATAGCTCCGTTAAGCGTTAAGCCACATAAGTACCTAATCTACAGCTATAAAGCCCGGGTTGGATATGACCTCTACAGTTGTTGTCAAGGTGAAAGTTAAGGGATACTGTCTACATTGTCCACTAAGATTAACAAATCCTGTATCACAATATTCGGGCCTAAAAGTGTTCACCCACAAAGTTCTGACCTCGCTAGATGTTGCTTAACTTTAGCGGTCTGATGATAACTCGGTATTTTCCATGTTGTCAATGGACTCTCTTTCCATGATCCTTGATTATAAATTCTTCAGAAAATTGTAAGGAGAAAGAAGGTTCTTTTTAACGAGTCACCGGATATTCAGATTATTCAGTCAGTGTTCACCTACTTTTCATACCAACTCATGTTCTGACCTTGTCCTTGTACTCTTGGTCGATTTCTAGTTTACTTGAATATATCCATGAATATGGTTTGATAACATGAATAGTATTATTTTGAAGTTACGTAAGACAGCACAAACAAGTTATGATGAGGATTCCACCCGTGGTTGCGGCCTTATTGAATGTAGTTTTTTTAAGATGAGTGTTTCACAGCCTTTTTTATTTTGTAGCCATGGAACAGGAGCTACTGTAGACGTTTGTAGTCTGTGTTGTAGATTGCCCAACCCGTAGTGTGCCTCCCCTCTGATGGGCGAGAAGTGACATTCTACTTTCCATTTAAGTTCTGGGCAAACACAAGCGCACTGCAAGTTATACCTTACAAACAAGTTGAACTAAAATTAGAATATTTTTTTTTGGCTCGGGGTATCAAACCCGAGACCTCCCGCATGGCAAGCGAGTGCTTAACCACTGAGCTAATCGTTTAGCTATCATATTTGTGTAGTTTAGAAAGTAGTTTAATTATCATATTTGTGTATTTTATAGTTTAGAAAGTAGGTAGTTTAGTTATCAGACAATCGTGATGTCACAGTAACTCTTAACAATTAGAATTAGATACTTGCCTTGCTAAATTCTTGCCGAATTCGGGACTCGAACCACCGACCTCGTAACCTTATACAACCCTCCACACAATCTTATCAATGAACTCACCTGAAGAAAAACGCCACTTTTTCGGTTTCCTTGTGCTGATGATTAAGGTATAATTTAAACTAGGTAATACCAGTTAAGTTGCTAGGAAGACTTATCTTGAAGCTCACAAGAAGTAGGTAGATGAAACAAATAAAGTTGTAATAAATCGATGATAAATATGGGAAAGTTTTAAATAGGATAATAGGTAGATATATTTAGATTATTTCGGTATCCACTTACAAAAGAAGTCTTTTCGTGAGTATAATATTCTTCGAAGACGATTTCAGATTTGCACCAGTTCAGTATCGATGGACTGACTGCAGCTTATTGAGTGATAAATTTTTTTTTAGGTACCTATCCATGCACTTTATCTAAAACAATAATAAATATTCTACTAGTGCGCGAGTTCAGTTAAGTGTTTCTTTTTCTAAGAAAAGATAAACTGATAAAAATTAAGTAAATAAATCCGTATCAGCAAGATAACGCTCGAATATACAGATAATTTTTTGCAAGAATAAAATATAATTAATAAAAGTGAAAAAAACTCATATATCGATCAAAACACTAGGATTTTTTTGTTGATGTGAAAAAGTCTTCTTTGTAGATAGAGTTCCTATCTTGAGGTAAATTTTAGTACTGATAGCGGTCTGATGGTATTCGTGGTATGTGTTTGACATGAGGAATTGAGGATACTCTAATATTATTGAGTTGGGAGGAATGGGAATAGCATAACTCAGCCCTCAGTCCAGAATAGTCATTATCTGTTACGTGATAGTATAGCAAAATACACAAAATAAGAATGTTGGGTAGTTTGATAGTAGGGACTACGGTCATCATTAAGGATTGCTCCTTAATTCTATTAAAAAAAAACCAATTAACTAATTATTGTACCTGCCGTAATGTGGTTCTAGGCCTTCGTATAATAAATAAGAGGTGATGTTCAACGAAAACCTTTGGTTATTTTGACCTACCTATGTAAGATATTTTTTTTACACTATATGGCAATGTCTGAGGGCCGAATTACAAGAAAGGAGTAAGGACAAAAATTATGAAACAGGATTAAAGTTAATATAAGCCGGACACGCCCTGTTGTCGGAGTTTCAACCAATCACAGCGCACTATAGCCCGAATTGAGGGACAGTCTAGTCTGGCTTAAAAAATTGTTTGTCGTTGTTTAAAAAATTCTTGATGTTTGCTCTTCTTGTCAGAGATCAAGAGACTTTTTGGTATTTTGGTCATCACTAGTGGTTTTAGGTGTCACTGCATACCTACTAATAAATAACTACTATGTATCTACATATCAATATAAATCCATGCACATTTTTTATGAGAGCGAAGAAAGACTTGGAACAGGTCAGGAGCTGTCTTTCATTCATTTTCTACTCAACAGGCCAAGCCCAAATTGCCCATCCGCCAATCTGTAATTAATTTATTATTCCCCATATTTTTTGCCGTAATCTTAAAAATTGCCGTCAATTAACAGGCTTCAATCTTCGCAAAGATCAGAAAATAAATAGCCTTTAGTCTTTAACCTCCTTGAATAACGTTTTCAAAAAGTTCATAAAATATACAATAGAGCGCACTAGTAGTATTAAAATGAAGATGCGTGTGACGTCATTACTTTAACCTGTCTCATCTCCTGTTTCTGCTTCTGCAGTCTTCTGGTTTGTTTGTTATGAATTTTTGGACTTTGAGCGTCTTTCGGTGTGATCGGTTGTGTGTTTATCGAAAGTGAATTTCTTTTTAATTTTAATATTTTTAATTAGGTTTTCAATGCATTATTTCTTTAACCTAGGTATATTATAATAATCTAAATTATTTAATATTAAAAAGCTTTTTTTGGTGTTTCATTGAGGTGGGTAGGTAGTAACTAGAATTTATGGTTTGATAGGTATCTTATGAGAGAACGGTATCAACCAGTCTTAGTAATGTCTTTTTTTTTAAATATATTTAAAGTTGAGTCCATAAGAAAGTATCTGTTAAATACCTAAATAGCAACTAATTATTAATTCATTTAACATCTATTTAGCAGTAACACAATAGTAAGTACCTGCCTTGTGACTTTACAGTCAGATGGCAATGTATGGAATGAATTTTTGTCAGCAAATTAGCAAAATCAAAAGCCAGATTTCAAACCATATCAAATTTAATTAAAGGAAGATTTGGTTTGGATTTAAATAAAATGTAATGCAAGTACCCACAATGACTCACATTTGTTTATTAAAACTCATTTTTGGCAGCGTCGATGGCATGTTGAATACACCGGTTCCCTTCAGAACACCGAAGTTAAGTGACATCCAGCGAGGTTAACACTTGGATGGGCGACCATTCAAATTCTAATTCTCGTGACGCTGGCTTTTCCCGGCCCCACTCAGGCTGGGTGAGGTCAATGTGAGTAGCAGGTTTGTGAGTTTCCTGCGAAACTTTTTTTTGTATGACTTAAGTGTAACACACAGGTTCATAGAAGCTTAAAAAGCTCATAGAGGCTTAAGTTTTAGTAGTTATAGGTACTTAACCAGTAGGATTTTTTTATATATTATTTGTAGGTATAATCATGATTTACACATACTAAACTAGTTATAATCTTTAACTTCTAAAACTTCTTAAAATATTATTATTTTTTTGTGGTAGAATAAAATATTTTTAAATAAAGTTGTAGTAGAAGTAGTAAGAATAACTGAGTTGTCAATGAGTGAAGTGAAGTGTTTGTCTTCTTAATGTGTATCACAATTGGATATCACTGAGCTCAAAATGCCTTCAGCAGAAGTAGAAGTTGAAAATAACGCTGCCCTCTTGAACAATGCCAATGGTACTGTTGAAAAGGATAGAGCTCCAAAAACAAATGTGGAAACTCTACCAAGACCCACTGGAAAACAGGTGAGTAAATATGATAAAGTAGCACCCTATAAACATAATTTATATACCTATTTGAGAGTTTATTTAAAATACAAACAATGCTGCTTATCTTTTGTCAGGTTGCTAAATCATGACATTTTCATGTATTTAATAGTTTATTTAGACATTTTTCATGACAAGTAAATACCTAGTCAATTTATCAATAAATGTTTAGTGTACAATGTTTATAACCCGGGATCAGTACACTTAGGTTTTGTAACGTATCTAGTACACGGCAACGTATACGGTTGTGAGCAAAATCTCTCACAAGTCTCACAACCGTACTGATTGTGGGATAATCTTATTGCTTCTGATAAATTTCTAATACCTATCAGAAATCAGATTTTTTTATTTATATTCTTTCTTATATAGATTTCTAATAAAACATATTTAACCTAGCTTCAATTCAAACCCAGGTCATTGTGTATGCAAGTCTCATGCACTTATCCACTTTATTTCTAATCATCTTCATAGGGTGTTGTCATCGTGAATGATGGTAACCAGACAGCTGAGGAATGACTCAGTACTTCTACCACTGTCTTTACAAGGAGGTTAATAATTGACAAGGGCCCCCAGAACCACTCCCTGTTTATAATCTATCTTTCTTCCTAAGAAGAGGTTTAGGGCATAGATCCTTACCCACATGTCTTTGGTAAATGGCCAAATTTCTTTTTGTTAATATACTATAATAATTTTAGTAGGTAGCACAGCATTATGAATATGAGAATCCCTATTACATATTTTGTCCAAATCATTTCTTGCTCATAATTGTTAATCATACAAGTAGGTAACCACTCAATTTTTCCTCAGATGATGTGACTGAACCTCAGACATCCTAGTTCAGAGCTGAACATTTTCTATTTTAAATTTAGAGCATGGGGTTAAAAAAAATATTCCCCCTCACAATTTAATCAAAGAAAAGTAAAATACTAAGTTACCTAATTTGTTAAATTTATTGTATTCTATTTTAGTCTCTTTTTGTTCATAATGGTCATATAAATAAATTGCACTTGTCATAGAAATGTCCCTAGAAATAATTTTACAATTTTGGCACTGTTCCACTAATGTGTCATATTCATATGTGCCAACAAAAACAAAAGTACATTGCTCTCATATAAGAAACAAGTAATGATATTGCCTATTTTGTTACTATTTTTTACCTTACTCTATTAATTTGTCAGTGTCCTGGAACTACTAAAGTATGTAGGTACCTACCTAAATAGTTAGTGACCTTCCATTTTTTTTAGGAAAATGTACGTTCAAACTGTTGAATAATTATAGCTATTTCTTATTCCTAAATCTTTTAAATGGTGAAAGATTGTGTCCACAAAATAACCACTTCACTAGCCTGTGGAGATGGCTAGTGCATACCTATTTTCAATAGGTACACCAGTTCTATTCCAATCACAGAAGTTAAGTAAAGTCCAGTTGGGTGAGGACTTAGTTTGATGGCTGTTCTGGTCTCAAATTCATCCATGGTCTTGTTCATTGACTCATTATGGCAATCAGTGTTCTGCTAGCTATTTCCGGCACCATTCCATGTGAGGAGGTTAATTTGAGTAGCTCGATCATTTACAAAACAAATGCTGAGAAAAACCTCTGTTGTGATATGACCATGTAGTACTTGAAAATGATGATTAACTGAAATAAATATGAAAAACCATTTTACTTGATAACCTAGTTAGTAAGTATTTATTAGTAAAAAAAGTGAAAAATTACAAAAACATAGCAGACCCTAAACACTCTCAAGATCCTCATTGGTGGATTTCAACTTCAAAAACCTAACATCCTATCTATGGTTAGAGAGATATCTATACTGTGTTACTGATTTTATTTTTTGACCCACAAACATTATAATACCTGTACACACTTGGGTGTGAAAATTTACATTATTTCAAAGTTTATGTTGGGTATTAAGAAGTGTGGGTAGAAAATATTTTTTGACCTTTATTAACATCGTGAAATTTTGTGTCCATAAAATTAAAAAAAAAAACATCGCTAACTTCCAAGGCTTCCTTGTACATAAAAAAAACACTGCCAATTATGGACACAATACTTCCTCGTGATTGTTTCACATTGTGTACACGTGCGAATTTTGAGTTTTTATACTAAATTACTTGTATCTCCAAAACGGCTGAACCGATTTTCTTCAAATTTGTTTTATACGGTAGAAAACCGTTTTTTCTACATTCTAGATCCCACAAAAAATTCTGTATCGGCAAGTTGTGGTTCTTATTTTTTGACTTTATTGTCCAAAATTTCGGATTTTCTTAAATATCAGAGTCAAATTATAATTAATTTAAAAAAAATTATAAAAAGCCTGTGTAAAACAATAATATGCATATACATACAAAATTTCATCAAAATCGGGTGTACCGTTCACGAGATATAAGCATTTAAGTAAAAAGTTAGTGGTCAGGCGCATGGTCTCTTTCACCCAGAGCCGCTAGTACGAGTTCGATGAATTTAAAATGGGACCATCTGCAGAATGTCTCCTAGATGTGTACAAAATTTCATCAAAATCGGTCGAGTAGTTTCCGAGATTTGCGCGTTACAAGGAATCGTTTTAACAGACCGACCGACAGACAGACCGACACAAAACCAAATTTGCTCAGGAGGTTATGAAACGTCCAGAAATATGAAAAAAATTGAAATCGGAGCAAAAAAATATTTTTTTTTACAAAAACGAACACAATACTTCCGATTTCTAATATTAGAAATTTCTCGGAAGTAATAAAATAAAATGATGCATGGGATGAATGGCATGTAGAATTATTGACATTGATCTTGTCCGAGTGGGTTTCACTGTAGGTAGGTATTAGTAGTATTAAGTATAGGAAAGACGAGCTACCACACGACTTTCAACAGCTGATTTCTTCTTATTAGCTCAAATTGGACAAGAGTATAATTATTATTATTGTGATTATTGAGAGAATACACAAAACAGGAAATGCAAGAGAAAAATTACGGCCAGAATATTATTCCCAGTTCTGGGATTGAACCCGCGATCTAGTCTCTGGATTCTCAGAGGTAGAGGAACTAGGTATGTATCCCTCATCTTGTAGGCTAAACTTGACTGGCAATCTAACGTGACGATTTTAAATTATGAACAGAAGAAACCTAATGCTAAGGACACTTTACAATTTCTTATGTGGCTGGTTAGTAAGGCTCATTAATTTCGGATTACCTACTGATTATACCTATTACCTGATAAGGTCCAGATATAGCAGCGGCCATTATCTTACGCCCTAATAAAAAGAGATTTCTACTCTGATCTGAGTTTTACATAAAAGTTTAAAAAACTAATCATTAGAGTTAAAAAAAACACGTCCTAGGTCAAATTTTATAAATTTCCCGGGGTCTCGAACAGTGATAATGTTTATTGTATTGTTTTGATATGCATCATGTTGTGCAGGAAAATCTCGCATTATTTTTTTTGATGAGGATTTGTAAAGTTTTACTCACAAAGATTTTACCAAGTTTAGGTTTCAATGGTCTTCTGTTAAGATGCTTAAATTATGTAACTTCCGTTGTCCTTAGAGACGAAGCTGCTTTCAAGAACAGAATTTAGCGTAGTTTTTTACATTAAAATTTTCTTCCGAATTTTCCGATGATCAACCTGGCAGATATTGAAATCTGACTTGTCTCACTTCAATTTCACCAAGTGACCATGGCTTAGTGGTTCCTTCTCCATACCTCCTCCTCTCCTGCATGAAATCCTGGATCGAATCCCATCCAATCCCTTTAACTAAATCATGTCTGGTCACTTATTTTTGGCTTGATTACCTGTACCTCTTAGGTATTTGAGTAAATATCTCATATTTTTATTTTGCTTCTGGGTAATAATTAATAGACGTTTTTGTTAATACCTCTGTGGCGCTACGTCACGGATTGCGTATACTGTGTAAAATAGGGAAAACCGACGCCTAGCAATGACTTGTGATTAAGAAGTTGTCTATTAATTTCGCCCTTAATGTCTAAGGGAATGATTAATTTTATAATCTAAAAAAATATTACCTACAACAAAAAATTCTGTTCTGGCAAAAATAATTAAAAATGAATAACTACAGTATATAAGTACAAAGTAATTCATTTTTTAACATGAAAAATCATACAAAAAATGGTTTTTTTTTCAACTTGACCCATGCTTACACCTAACATTAAAATAAAATCGAATGGGCTTGCTATGGACCTTCTTGAGGTTAAAGTGGCAAATCTGCATCATGAAAGCTCCAGACTCCCCAGGTTGGAATGCAGAATGCAGGCTTAGTGAAGCGAACAGGTATGTCACCTCTCCATGAAGTCCATGAACTGGAGTCTGGACGAACTGGTTAGTGGTTAGGCTACAGCTATGCACTCGTAGAACACACAGTAGATCTAGGCAGGTCGCTCCAAGTACTGGAGCTAGAAGTAGTACGTTTTATTATTATTATGAAACTCTTTATTAATAATAATAATAAATAATAATGCTTTTTCTTTGTGTTATTATGTCACAATTTTAGTGGGTAGCGCAGAATCATAGGACTTTACCACTTTAACTTCCAATATCTTGTATTATTTTTTTTTTTTTGCCTATGATTCTGCCACTGGTCGCTGCTTCACATCAAAGCAGCTACTCATTTTTCCTCACGAGGTATGAGTGGACCCCGAACATCCAAGTACAGAGCAGAAAAAATTCTCCCCCGCTGGGAATCGAACCCAGGTCACCATGTGTGCAATGCCTAGCGCGCTAACTCACTCTGCCACAGTGACTGACTGAAACTCTTTATTAGTAGAACATACAAACAAATAATGGTAAAAATGAAAATACACAACTGACAAAATTAATATAAACAGGAAAAAAGTAAACAAAATATGTACAAATGTCCTAACTAAAGGGCGGGGTTATTGCCTATGGCAATCTCTTCAACTCAAACCTTAGGTATGCTTCTAGACTGTATTATTAGGAGGAACCCAAAGACAGAAAATATGTAGGTATCTCATTATTTTGTTTCTTTTTTTTTAAACAATTTTTTGGCATAGATGTTTATTTTACAACAAGGGTTTATAACAATTTTAGTATTCTTGAAATTGTTACAAATGGTTCTTGAGAACTACAAAGAACGTCGACATCTCTCATATTATATAATCACATTATGTACCTATTCAAACAACAATCTGCGCATTGAAGATTTTTTTAGTTTATCAAAAAATGGGTTTTAACGTCGTTTTCAACTGCATGGTCATATCTCGACGGGGGTGTTACCCTCCATTCGCAGGAAACTCACAAACCTGCTACCCACAACATTAACCTCAACCAGCCTGCGTTGGGCCGGAATGCCAGCATTACGAAGTCTTCACCTCGCTGGACTTTGCTTACCTTCGGTTAATCCTACGAAAATAGGTATAATTAATCAATGCGCCATCGACGTTGGCAAAGATTTCGTTCGTTGAAATGAATTTACTGTTCCTAAATCCTCTGAATACAGCCTGTCCCCGTCATTTATTGTAATAATTATAGCTTGTAAAATTTGCCTAATTATACGGTGATGTGCTGATTATTAAATTTGCAATTCACAAGTGAGCACATTGTACGACCTCCCTGATAGCTGTTGGCAAATCTTCAATTAAGCCATCAAAAAATCAACGCCTTATCGTCCCACATTTCAGCACGTTTCTATTATTATGATTCTGAAGAATTCTTATTAATACACGTTTTATTATTATTATTATTGCAACTGAAGAACAAACGCGAATTGTGCATCAGAGATTAGATTAGAAGCGCAGACAAACAAAACATGCTTATCTGGTCCGAATATATTACAGTAGGTCTATAGACCAGAGTACTAGACAGACTTCCTTGCAAGGACTATGGTTATAATGTAGGTGTCCAGTTTTGGAATAGTATATCGATTGTTCATCAAAAAAGTCATCATTACCATGATCAGTTATCCTGCCATTCGGGATTTTTACCACATAATATTATGTCTTGGGCTTACTGCTGGAATAATGGGACTTAATAGTCCTATTCAGGCAGTATAAATAAGGCCATATTATTATTATTATTACCAGGACTCCACGTCTTTATTATTATTAGCTCCAGATGTATGGACTCCCTACCCCCAGGCCGTACTGAAATCCTGGTTACGCCACTGACCAGGGACAGGGGGCACTGTCGCGACAATGGTCATTATTCTGTCTGCTGGCGATATGACACGTAGACCACACCAGTTCTCATCCGATCACTGATGTTAGGCAACGTCCAGCGAGGTTAGGACTAAAATGGGGTGATACAATGGTCATTATTCTGTCTGCTGCCAACATGACACGTAGACGACAGCAGTTCTCATCCGATCACTGAAGTTAAGCAACGTCCAGTGAGGTTAGGACTGAAATGGGGTGATTAATCATGACTAGAAAGGTGTCGTCTATTTCCGGCCCTATCCAGTCTGGGTCATATTATTGTGGGTTGCTGGTTTATGAGTTTCCAGCGAATGTAGGGTAAAAATAACCATGCAGTTTAAAGCGACGTTAAACCCAAAAAGTGACCAATTTCTCAGTTCCAACCAACTCTTTCTTTGTACTAATGACTTACTCCTACATAGTTTGATTATCTCTACTAATTGTTTGTACCAATTGATTCAAGAAGCAATCGATTAAAATCAAATTCTTTCGATTCCATCGCTCGATATGGTTACTGCCATTGATAGATTCCAAGTGTACGATGCATGTTGTTCTTAAATGGACTAATGAATCAATTCATGAGTTTGGACGAGTTATCACGTTGATCAGAAATTCAGCTCGCGATCCTAAATCCATCCACTGCCTCATTAAATAAAGAAATAATTCAATGAGAATGGTTCTGAATCGAGATGGATGATTTTATTATATGCATTCATTACCTGAGGCCCTAATCATGTTTGACTTGTGCTATCTTGCAGGCGCGGCCGGTGGGAAAATGTTTTGGGGGTGCTGCCACATGAACAGGACTAAAAAAGGATATATAGAGTCGCTCGCTCTTTCAGTACCTGAAGAGTTTGTTTGCCATGCCAATCATATTAATTATTCGTCAGGCTGGGGGACTATAAACAGGGAGTAGACCACCAGTCTAGCCGGGGGACTATTAAACAGGGAGTAGACCACCAGTCTGGCCGGGGGACTATTAAACTGGGAGTAGATAGACTAGCAGTCTGGCTGGGGGACTATAAACAGGGAGTAGACCAGCAGTCTGGCTGGGGGCTATAAACAGGGAGTAGACCAGCAGTCTGGCTGGGGCACTAAAAACAGGGAGTATACCAGCATTTGGCTTGGTTCTGAGGGCCCTTGTCAATTATAAGCCTCCTTGTAAAGACATTGGTAGAAGTGCTGAGTCATTCCTCCACTGTCTGGCTACCATCGTTCACGATGACGCCTCCCTAATGATGATGATTTATTATTCTAGAAATGTGTCATAATTTTCCTAGTGTACGAGCTAAGACTTGAGAAAATCCTCTCTTTTTCGTCTGGGGGTGCTGCAATTCCGCAGCACCTCAGCACCGGCCGCTTCTACTGTCTTGTCAGGATGTTGTCTAAGATGTATGTGAGTTATCTTCGTCTGATGTAATTATATCTTTCAGCTCTATATACAGGGTGATCGAAACCACCCAGCCACTATCTTTTTCTCGAGAACGGTTTGAGTTAGGATCTTGAAACAAAAAATTGGTCCCCAATATGAAGTCTGAATTTTTATGGGAAAATATTTTGAACCTCCGCCCACCGCCCCTAAGGGCGTTTTCAGGGGGGCACATGTCCGTTTCTCCCGAATTTTAAATGGAATGCATATTTTTTTATTTTACATTCAAAACATGCAAAGCAAGTTAGTAACACTTGTAAAAAGAAAAAAAATATTCCTTGGTTCGAGTCCCGAAAAAACACGGTTTTTAGAAGAAAATAGACCCAGGTTGCGGAAGTCATTACGGGCACCCGGTAAACGTTGTGAAAAAACCAAAAATGTCAAAAAATAGGTAAAGTTCTCTTCTTTACTTTCATGTACTTGTTTTTATTTTTTAAGGAAGTCATAGGTCCTTAAATTGGTCATAAACTTTTTTCAGGTTCAAAAGACCAAAAGTCCAGAAATTTAAATTCGACTCCCTATTTTTTTTTCTTTCACATAAAAGAAGAAAATAATTAGCATACAATGCAAAAAAAAAAGAACTTTCTGCGATTTTTTCCCTTAAAATGGCAGACGAATAACGTCTGAAATGCGTTCATTTCCGTGCGCGTGAGTCATCACACGAGTCCGTGCCTGAAGTTTGTATGTACGATGTAGGTAAATCACCTCTACAGATGTTCAAAAACACCACCCTCTGCTGCAATACATTTCCTGAGTCTGCCAGGATAGGTGGCATGAACTCTCTCTAGCTCCTCAGGTGTGATGTTGCGGCAGATCCCAATGATGCGCACCTTCATATTTTCCACATCTATTGGACTAGTTTGGTATGCTAGATCTTTCACCTTTCCCCACAGGTAAAAATCCATGACGGTAAGGTCCAGGGTGCTGGGGGTTTGATCCTCCTCTGCCGATCCATCTCTGAGGGAACAAGCGATTAGGTTGTTCTCGCTCCCTCAGATAAAAATGAGGTATAATTTAAACTATTCACTTGATCCTGGGCAGATAGCTCTTCATGCAGAGAGATATGAAAAGGGTGGAAATTACTCTCCTTTAGAATTTGCTCAACGCACGTGTAAGGAACGGCCGAATCTCTTGCTATATCTCGGATGCTGTCTTCAGGGTTTACAGTAGCGCCAGAACGAATATTAATAATATTAACTAACATCAGTTGTCGTTCTTTTTCTAATTTTGTAGAGGTGAGTTACCTACATCGTACAAACAAGCTTCAGGCACGGACTCATGCCATGACTCACGCGTATGAAAATGAACGTATTTCAGAGGTTATCGCAGAAAGTTTATTTTTTTCGTCTGCCCCCACCCTGGACCCCACCGTCATGGATTTTTACCTGTGGGGAAAGGTGAAAGATCTAGCATACCAAACTAGTCCAATAGATGTGGAAAATATGAAGGTGCTCATCATTGGGATCTGCCGCAACATCACACCTGAGGAGCTAGAGAGAGTTCATGCCACCTATCCTGGCAGACTCAGGAAATGTATTGCAGCAGAGGGTGGTGTTTTTGAACATCTGTAGAGGTCATTTACCTACATCGTACATACAAACTTCAGGCACGGACTCGTGTGATGACTCACGCGCACGGAAATGAACGCATTTCAGACGTTATTCGTCTGCCATTTTAAGGGAAAAAATCGCAGAAAGTTCATTTTTTTTGCATTGTATGCTAATTATTTTCTTCTTTTATGTGAAAGAAAAAAAAATAGGGGGTCGAATTTAAATTTCTGGACTTTTGGTCTTTTGAACCTGAAAAGAGTTTATGACCAATTTAAGGACCTATGACTTCCTTAAAAAATAAAAACAAGTACATGAAAGTAAAGAAGAGAACTTTACCTATTTTTTGACATTTTTGGTTTTTTCACAACGTTTACCGGGTGCCCGTAATGACTTCCGCAACCTGGGTCTATTTTCTTCTAAAAACCGTGTTTTTTCGGGACTCGAACCAAGGAATATTTTTTTTCTTTTTACAAGTGTTACTAACTTGCTTTACATGTTTTGAATGTAAAATAAAAAAATATGCATTCCATTTAAAATTCGGGAGAAACGGACATGTGCCCCCCTGAAAACGCCCTTAGGGGCGGTGGGCGGAGGTTCAAAATATTTTCCCATAAAAATTCAGACTTCATATTAGGGACCAATTTTTTGTTTCAAGATCCTAACTCAAACCGTTCTCGAGAAAAAGATAGTGGCTGGGTGGTTTCGATCACCCTGTATATACACAAGTCGTGATAATCATAACAAATCCGTCATCATATATTTTGCATTAATCAACTGTACATTTGTGGCCACGCCCATCTCATCATGCAAACAACCTGTGCTTATTTCGCTACTGAAAGCAGTTGTATCTAGAAAAGTATGGGATTAGTTCGGAATTTACATGTGCACTTAATTTTTGCTGATTCCATCTTTCCTTATCACGAGATAGGATAGAGTAGGTTAGGAATGTAAATTACTTTTGACATGAGTAATAAGGACTGATAACCTTGCCCTACACCAGCGGTTCCCAAACTTCCTCAAGCCACGCACCACTTTTGAATTTCATAATTTTCCACGGACCACTAGCACAACCACTTTTTGGACAAGTCTGGTGTCAGAAGGTAGGTACCTAACGTGTTTTTCGAAATACATTTTTATATTCTAAACGAAATTGAAACACGTGATGCTAAGCCAAATCAAAAAAGGTGGGTACTTTCAACATATTTTTTGAGGGTTTTTTTTGTAAGGACATTATAGTTTTGTTATTTTTTAGGGACCACTTAAAACCTTCTCGCGGACCACAGTTTGGGAACCCCTGCCTACACAATGAGGCATTGCCTTACATCGTGTCGGGTCTGATTCGGCACTCGTAATAGTGGACTCATAAGATTAATATTTTGGTAAAATAACAACATCAGTATTTTAGTACCTCTTTGTCTGAATAGTTGGGTGGAAGAGATTGCCATAGGCAATTACCCCGCCCTTTAGTTAGGACATATGTATATATTTATCTATTTTCCCCTTTTATTATTTATATTGTTTCTATTTTTTTTCAAGCCTGCTAATATTTGGACTTGACCAGGACTTGAACCCCGAATCATTTGTATCATTTATTCAGAACTTTATTGGGCTTGTTATTTTGTGACAACCTCATGCTCAAGTTGGAAAAAATAGGGGCATTGAGTCACCACTTAATTTTAAGGGGTTGACTTTCATTCACCATCTGCTGTTCTTGCGTTGCCCTATAATAATAGTTCCCATCGAAGCGCTTGGTTAATTTCATTTTCTTCTCTCATACCACAGTCTGTCCAGGTAGTGGTCAAGGCCTCTGACTAGGAATCCAGAGGTCGCGGGTTCGAAAACTAGCCGGGATATGACAAGTTATCATCCCAGTTGGGAATTAGTAATACATCTTAGGCTTACTGCTGAACTAATAGGTCACATAAGTTCAAATCGGGAAGTATAAATAAGGCAATATTTTGTATTATTATTATTATTAATGATAAGCCCTTTCTTTTAACTTGTACCTTTTGGTTTACATAAAGTCGTCGACCATTAGCGCGACTTTAATAAAATGGCCTCTATCCAGCGGGTTAGAAAATCTTTTTGAAATTCTGTTTCATGGCATGAAGTAGGTACCAGACCTATTTTTGGCATAGAAAATCGTTCGACAAACTTGGTCATCGCGGAATTAAAATTTCAAATTAATGAATGTGTCTTGAATTTTTGTAATTTATTTATGTGGAATGTTTAACGAGATGCTTTGACCGACAATTTAAATTAATCATGATTCATACAAGTCATACAAGAATCGATTATTTTTTAAAACTTTTTTTCTGAAGACCCACGTATCCTTCCTTATTCCTTTAGTCTTGTGCTTGATTGTCACGCCGAAGGTTTCAGGGGCAAACCACAGAACGGAATTTGTCTCGGTTTCAAATATATCAGTCCTTCCTCATAAGCGTTACCTCTTGTGTTAACCCAGCGACTAATTAAGTATTTACCTGCGTCTTCTTGTCCAACCAAAGAAAGCATTTTCCAAGACTTTAACTATCAAAAAAAAAGTTTTAGAAACGGTAAAAAAAATGTTTTTTTTTTCTCTCTCTCTCTCTCTCTCTCTCCTCTTTCTCCTCTCTCTTTCTCTCTCTCTCTTCTCTTCCTCTCTCTCTCTCTTCTCTCTCTCTCTCTTTCTCTCTCTCCTCTTTCTCTCTTTCTCTCCTCTCTTCTTCTCTCTTTCTCTCTCTTCTCTCTCTCTCTCTCTCTATCTCTATCTTTTTCTTTCTCTCTCTCTCTCTCCCCTCTTTCTCTCCCCTCCTTTCCTCTTCCTCTCTCTCTCTCTTCTCTCTCTCTCTCTTCTCTCTTTCTCTCTCTCTCTTTCTCTCCTTCTCTCCTCTCTTTTCTCTCTCTCTCCTCTTTCTCTCCTCTCTCTCTCTCTCTCTCTCCTCTCTTTCTCTCTCTCTCTCTCTTTCTCTCCTCTTTCTCTCTCTCCTCTTTCCTCTCTCTTTCTCTCTCTCTATCTTCTCTTTCTCTCTCTCTCTCTCTTCTCTCTCTCTCTTTCTCTCTCTCTTCTCCTCTTTCTCTCTCCTCTCTTTCTCTCCCTCTCTTCTCTCTTTCTCTCCTCTTCTCTCTCTCTCTCTTTTCTCTCTTTTCCTCTCTCTCTTTCTCTCTCTCTTCTCTCCTCTCTTCTCTCTCTCTTTCTCTCTCTCTCTCTCTCCTCTTCTCTCTCTCTCTCTCTTCTCTCTCTCTTTCTCTCTCTCTCTTTCTCTCTCTCTTTCTCTCTCTCTTCTCTCTCTCTCTCTCTCTCTCTCTTCTTTTTTTTTTTTTAATTATATAAAAGTACAATTTATTTTATTACTATGAAAAAATTGATGGAATCACAATACCTGAATTGACGTAATCAATAACTAAATCAATTTCCTGAACCGTAATAGTTACCTACGCACAGTGATAAGAAGATTACGTATCTATCAGTCATTCATTCGTCTTGTGCTTCCTCACAGTCTCAAAATTTTCAAAGTTATTTAACGGAAGCATTGCTTTCCTTACCTGCTCATAATGAGTTTCTTGTGTGGAAGGTGTAATGAGAAGCTGATATGTGAGGATCCCAAGGATTTTCCAACGTGTTGTAACTGTAAGAAAAGCTACCATTTCCAATGCAACACGGTGGGTGAAAGTTCATGGCGAACAATGGGTCCTCAGAGAAGGGGGGCGTGGACTTGTGCAACCTGTAGAAATTCTGTGGATACACGGAGTAAGGCTAATGCGGGTCTTCAGTCACCAATTGTGGAACCGGTGGAACGAGCCAATGCTGAAGGGGAAACGTAGAAGTTATGATGTCACAAAACTTTGCCAATCTGGAGCAGTTGATTAACAAGAGGATGGATGACTTTCAGACTTCTCTGGAATTTATTGGAAAACAAATGGAAGACTTATCTGGAGCTATTAAGAATGTGGAAAAGAAGAATGTCATGTTGGAAAAAAGATTGAATACACAGGAAGCTGAAAATAAGGAATTGAAGTCAAGAGTGAAGTATCTGGAGGCCATATTTCAACAACGAGAACAAAAGGATCAGGCAACAAAGTTAGAAATATCTGGTTTTAAGGATACTGAGGTCGATGAGAATCAATTTGTGAAGAAGGTTATTGAAATAGCAGGTTTGACTCAGGAGGAGATTCTCTTCAAAGTGGAGAAGATTGTGAAGGAGCCAACCGAGAAAAGGAGTGGCAAGACACAAACACTTGTTGTACAATTCAAAACAGAAGCCACAAGAAATGATGTGCTGGCCAAGATAAAGTCTGGTAAGGTGTACAATAAGTTAGGGAACCTTGTCTCTACTAAAATCTCCTTTAACGAGTATTTGACTCCGTATTACAAGAAATTGTTATACGAAGCTAGAAGAGTCAAATATGAGAAAAATTACGCTTTCCTCTGGGTAAAATCCGGAAAAATATTACTCAAGAAAAACACTGACTCTAACATTGAAACACTACTCTGCAATGATGATCTTCGTAAGATGTAATATCCACCTAATATTAAGTTGTATAACTAACATAGTTCCTTAGTAAAAATCAATGGTTAACATTAATAACTTCTATTTAAACAATATTCAAAATCTGTCAGTTAAATGTGAAACCCTTGAAGATATTGACTCTTGGAAATCTAAACTTACTTATAATGAATTACTTACAGTTATCCATATTAATATCAACTCGCTGAAAGCAAAATGGGATGAACTCTGTATCAAACTGCAACCAGTACTACGTTACCTAGATGTGCTAATCTTCACGGAGATTGACGTAAACAGTGAGGAAGCATTGTGTTATCAACTTGAAAACTTCCATCAGCTCAGTAAGTGTAGAGTGAATAAAGGAGGAGGTGGGGGAGTAATGGTGTTTTACAAAGATGAGTTCGATATAGATAATTTATGCTATAATATTGATCAAGCTGATAACATAGCCCTCAGATTAACCCACCAGGTACACAAAACAGAATGGATTATCCTCGCCATCTATCGTTCACCAAAGTTAGTCCTTCATTCATTTCTTGACGATGTAAACTTCTGGCTTACAAATGCTACAAAAAAGACGGACAATGTAATTATGATTGGAGATATCAATATTTGCTTTAAAAAAGGTTTATGTTCACGCTATGTTAACATGTTGAACAATCACACGCTGGTACCCCTCATTCAAGAGTTCACGAGAGAGGAAGTCTCGGGTGGAACTGTCACCAGATCCAGTATTGATCACATAAATGTCAGGATGAAAAGAGAGTACAACTATACAGGTTCAGTGATTACGGATAAAGTGGCAGACCACTATTTTGTGGCACTGAGAGTTTCGAAAATTGGGGCTCAAATACCCACATTACGAACAGGACCGGTTTATAAGGAGATACCAGATAACAAACTCATACAACAAAAAATCGAAGCTATTGATTGGTCAAGTCTAAAAGATAAATGCGAAGAGAATCCACATCAACTTTACAAAGAAATAATTAATAAATTTGATAACATTTATGAAACGTCTAAGAAGAAAATCGAAGTACGTGACACCAAATACCACACACCATGGGTGAATCAAAGGGTTAAAAACGAAATTGAGCTTAAAAGAAAACTGTTGAAAGTTTGGCGAAATAATAAAAATAATTTATTTAACTGGGAAAGGTATAAAGAACAGAGAAACCTGGTCACTAATCTTATCAAAAAACAAAAGAGAATTTATACATATAAAATATTCAAAGAAGCCAGTGGCAACATGAAAAAAACCTGGTCCTTAATAAATAGTATGATGGATAGAAAAAAGAAGGATCCTATCGAAGATGTGCTTAAGAAAAATTTCCAAACTAATGACCTACTTTCTCTTTCGAATCAGCTGAATAAAAATTTCATTGACCAAGTCATTAATATTAAATTAAAAAACCAGGGTCCTGATATGAGTGTAAGTATGAATGATTTTGTACCTCAAAGTTGTTATTCCACTATGTACCTGCGGAAAGCTAGAATGGTAGATATTCATTTTATATTAAAAAACATGAAGAAGACCGGTAAGGGCATAGATGGGCTAAGAAATGGGGACATAATAAAGAATTCTCAAATATTTTTACCTATTATTACACATCTCGTCAACTCAATGATAAAGGAAGGTATTATACCGGATGGTCTCAAAATCTCGTGCATCTCCCCCCTATTTAAGCACAAAGGGAAGGCTGATGATATGTCAAATTATCGTCCTGTGGGGTCAATGCCCCTGATAGAGAAAGTGTTGGAGAAACATATCAACATTCAAATGAAAAAGTACCTCGCTGAGAATAAAATACTTCCGGACTTCCAGCACGGTTTTCAGTCAGGAAAAAGCACCACCACTCTGCTTCAGGACTTTGCTGACCTTGTAAACACGGCCTTGGACGAAAGAAAGTGTGTCGTCATACTCCTGCTTGACCTGAGCTTCGCTTTTGACGCCCTAGAGCACTCCGTGCTACTGGAAAAGTTCAAGCAGATAGGTATTTCTCATCCGATACTCAACAACTTCTTTCTCAATCGGAAGCAGTTAACCCGAGTCGGAGATGTGAAGAGTGACCTCATTAATATCAACCAGGGCCTCTGTCAGGGGGGGATCAATAGCCCTACGTGGTATAATGTATATACGTATGATATACAACACGTCAAACGGACAGGGGTCCTTAAAATGTTTGCTGATGACTCATGTATCGTCTCCATTCACAGTGACGTGAGGACTGCCGTGACCAATGCTCAAGCGGATTTCATTGAACTTCAGAAGTACTTTTATAAAAACAGCATCTTTTTAAATGAGAAAAAAACAGAAGCAATGGTTCTGGGATTCGCAAGTAAAAGATTGGACATGTCAGCCCACCGTATCATATGTCACAGTAGGACTTGTCTTCAAAGCCGCAGTTACGAGACATCTATTTGTTCCTGTCATAGAGTCGACTTCTCTCATAATGCACGGTACCTCGGCGTGTTCCTGGACGACGAGTTCACAATGAAGCAGCATGTCGACAACCTGGCCAAGAAACTTAGAGTAGTACACTACAAGATGATGAAAATTAATGCTGAAAGAATGCCCCTTAGTACTAAGAAAACTATTTATTTCTCTCTTGTTGAGTCATTGCTTAGGTATGGGGTTACCATATATTCATTTGTACCAAAAACAGATCTAGAGAAAGTATGTAGAGTACAAAGAAAGATTAAAAAGTTGTTGTTTTTTAATAGAGACGATGTAACTATACTTACCCCTGATCAGCTGTACAAACTTACCCTTTTGTGTTTAAATTTCCATAATTCAAATTATAGAAAGTTAATTGCTCAACCCTATAACTTACGTCAACAGGACTTTTATAGAACCAAGCTGAATACATTTACCTGGGGTAGAAGACGTTTAGATTTTATTGTTCCCCAATTATTAAATACATATTGCCAAGAATTTATTGATGAAGATGATAAAAAACTGATTAAGAAATGCATTAAAGATAGTTTAGTTAATAATCCCTAGTCACAATATCTATTAACCTATCTTAAAATTGATCGATTTTTATTTTTTATTTTTTATATTTTTATATTTTCTTTTTAAATTTACTTTTATTATTGCTATTAAAACATTGTTGAGTGAGACCATCTCCTCATAAGTTATTTATATTAGCTTAGGAGATGTTATATTTGTAAAATAAATTGTTATATATAAAAATAAACAAATCAAATCAAATCAAAAAAAAATCTCTCTCTCTCTCTCTCTCTCTCTCTCTCTCTCTCTCTCTCTCTCACTCTCTCACTCACTCTGCCCCTCTTCCTCCCACCTCTCTCTTTTTCTCTCTATATCGTCATCTCTCTGCCTCCCCCTCTTCCCGTCACTCCTCTTTTGCCAATTTTGGCAGGTATGTATATTGTTTGCTGTTAATTAAAAAAAAGCACTTATTAATTGTTATGGCGTATTGTGTTTATGTCATGTACGTGCATTTTATTGGCATGAGTACATGGTCAAACAATGGTATTGTTAATATTGTTATGCACAGCCAGCACAGCTATTCCACTTTATTTCAGAGTGCCTCTTGCTGCCAGAATTCAGATTGCTAAACAGACAAATGGTCAGACAATGGTTGGTGGGTCTCCATCTCTATCCAACTCTCGTCTCTTCTCTAAATTGAAAAATAATTTAAAACCAGCCAGCGCAGCGCCAGGGTTGTGTCGATAGCACGTTAAATACACCAGTTGAAAGCGACGTTTAAAAAATAAACCAGCAGTAGACCAGCAGTCTGGCTGGGGTACTATGTACTATACACAGGGAGTAGACCAGCAGTCTTGCTGGGGTACTATGTACTATACACAGGGAGTAGACAAGCAGTCTTGCTGGGGTACTATGTACTATACACAGGGAGTAGACCAGCAGTCTTGCTGGGGTACTATGTACTATACACAGGGAGTAGACCAGCAGTCTTGCTGGGGTACTATGTACTATACACAGGGAGTAGACCAGCAGTCTTGCTGGGGTACTATGTACTATACACAGGGAGTAGACCAGCAGTCTTGCTGGGGTACTATGTACTATACACAGGGAGTAGACAAGCAGTCTTGCTGGGGTACTATGTACTATACACAGGGAGTAGACCAGCAGTCTGGCTGGGGGACTATAAACAGGTAGTAGACCAACATTGGCTTGGTTCTGGGGGCGTTTGTCAATTTATTAGCCTCCTTGTAAAGACAGTGGTAGAAGTGATGAGTCATTCCTCCACTGTCTGGCTACCATCGTTCACGATGACGCCACCCTATGATGATGAGTTACCTAGTAGAGCTCATTTGTAAGTACATACTTAGTTTTTACTTACGATATGCAGATCATGTAGCAGACTACTGTATCCCCCAAAAAACACTACGTGTAAAAATAGTCGTCAAGTGTTGGAATGATTAAAAAGAACTGATATCAAAAACGTCAATTTTCTATGTGTTGAAGGAATTATTTTTCACGTAATAAGTCTCTTGATAATTCAACCAAAATAATAGCCTCACAACAACAATACACCTTTGAGCAAACTTCGATTTGGTAATTTGAGAATTTAACCAAAAAATAGCTACGCAACAAAACAATGCTCTTGTGAGAACAATGTTGCATAATTACAGAACCATTGTTCTTACAAGAGCATTGTTTTGTTGTGTGGCTATTTTTTGGTTAAATTCTCAAATTACCAAATCGAAGTTTGCTCAAAGGTGTATTGTTGTTGTGAGGCTATTATTTTGGTTGAATTATCAAGAGACTTATTACGTGAAAAATAATTCCTTCAACACATAGAAAATTGACGTTTTTGATATCAGTTCTTTTTAATCATTCCAACACTTGACGACTATTTTTACACGTAGTGTTTTTTGGGGGATATCACTACTTTTTGATTTAGATGAAATCCTCTGATAGATGAAATAAAAAGTAATCAACAGATAAAAGAAAAAAGACTTTTATTTTAAGGTTGTTGTGATACGCAGTAATATTATAAGACTATCATATAAAATGTTGGGTAATTTATATTGAACTAGTGCCGTTCTTGAGATACAGGGTCGGACTTCCTGCCTAATATCCATATATTTTGACGTATAACTCGTTAACCGTAAATTCCAGAAAAATGAAGTCTGTTGATAATAACTCCTGTGGTAAAACCTTACGAACAAGTTAAAACTTGATTTGTTTTTTCGATAATTTTTTTTTGTTCGTCCGGCTGGCTGACGAAACCGACCAGAAACTAACATCAAGAGTGTATGTCGAGTTATAACTTGTTCGACAGGTCTTGCCATAAGGAGTTCTTATCGACAAATTTCATTTTTCTATAATTTACGGTTAACAAGTTATACGTCAAAATATATGGATACGCAGGACGTCCGACCCTGTATCTCAAGAACGGCAAGTCGTAACTCACTGAAATTTGTTGTAATGAAATTCTCTCAATGACACTTTTAGACAATATTCCACAAGACACACCATTCTATTTAAGATTTTGAAGTTGGTCCATTTCCAGCCTGACTGGGGCTGTGTAGATATACGGGTTTTAGCGTTTTTTGATATTTTGAGTCATTTTCGAGAAACCCAGGCTTGGGCGAGACTTTATGGATGCCCTGTATTTGTAGGTTGTTATTTGTAAATTTTGAATGAGATCTACGTAATTTACGATTCAAAATACAAAAGTATTGATCCAAATAAATGCTTTATTTAGACTGTCCGTGGCGTAATGGTTGTAACTACTGCCCGTAGTCCAGACATTTCGAGTTCCATTACCGGTTGTTGCAGACTTTTCTAATATTTTTTTCCCCTCTAAACACGTGGGTCTGGAATCACAGCTCTCCAGGCTGGGTGAGGTAAATGTAGGTAGCTGGAACGATTCCCAGCGAATGGAGGGTAAAACCCCCCGTCCTGACTAGTTCAAATCAGGACGTTAAAACCAAAATACCATCAACTGGTCACAATCGTTTTAAAATGAGGTTGGTGTGATAATTGGTGCTTCTTTTGTGGGACTTAAACCAGTTTATAATAATGAAGAAAAAAACATACCTATTTAATCTTAATCAGTATCAGTATAATCAGTATAAACATTAAAATCCATTAACAATAATTTATTAATAATCAACTAGTGTTTTAACCTTGTATTGAAAAATTAGTAATGAACTCGTTAAAAAATGGACAATTCTGTTTCGTGGTTTTGTTTACAATATAACAATACAATTTTAATTACCTATATTATGTACCTACGTACATGACCAATTCGGTCTTGGTAAAATAAAGAGAGAAATGAAAGTGCCGAGTATTATTATGTGTTCAGAAATGTTGACCCATATATTTGCCTAACTTCGAGTTGCTAAACATGGTGTCATTTCAGCATAATCAGTAGATATAAATAGAAGAAGTGAGAAATTGTACTAGATATACATTTAATAATTATGAATTAATAGGCAAGCATATATCCATGGAATATACCCTGAAAATTTCAGCTCGATTGGACAAAAATGCAACTTATATCACGTTTCATACATAGGTAGATGGATAATTAGATTGTGACAAATAAATGTTGATCGAGTTAAGCCATACTCACTTCGTTCGAAATTAAACGGTCATAGGAGGTTGACCCAAACTAGCAACTAATGTTTTTTTTTTCTCACGAGAATACCGGACATCCAAAGTACAGAGTAAAAAAAATCTACCTAGCCGGGATTCGAACCCAGGTCACCTTGCAAACTTTGTAATTTACCTACACCAGTCGACGACCACCACAGAGACTTTGATCTGCAAATCAATATTTTTGCTTCTTACTGGCCAATATTTTATACACTGCTCATAATAATAATATAGACCTAGTTTACCTCTTGATGTAGAAACTTTTTAATGAATTTATAGAACGTTATTATTCCCACTCTAACTAAGTGGTCTGTTGGCAGCTTGGATGTAGCAAAGACGATTGAGTCCCACACATATTTTAAGTTCTATGTGAGGCGAAGATTTTTTTGTTACTCTCATTAATCTTAATTCAGTTTTTTCTTTTTGTGTCTCACACTGTCGTTGATTTTTCTAAAAATTTATTTACATCATATTATAATTTTCCGTAATTAGACCTTTAGAAAGAACCTTCAGTCATGCACGTGGGATAACTAGGCGTGGCTCCAGGGTTCATTATAGATATTCCTTTAGAGGACTTTAAATACTTTTCTACTTCTTTCAACCATCTGAAATTAAGTGATCTCATTTCCTTTGACTAGACCTTTCTAAAAACACTAGAAATACATCTCTAGGATAACAATAGACGGCTCTGGGCTCCATAATAAGTATTCCTTTCAAAGGCTATAACTCAAGTTTGGTCCAGTATAATACTTTAGTTATATTTTTATATTTTTTCCTATGGTAAGACCTTTCGAAAAATACCACAATCGCAGCTCCAAGATAACCAGGGGCGGCTCTGTGCAACTTTCCGATTTTATTTTAGAAGGCTATATCTCCTATCCTATAAAAAATAAATACTTGAAACTATAAAAGGTATGCAGAGATAAAAATTCCCTATTCAAAAACGTAGCTCACGTCTTTCCACGATAAGCACACGTTGCTGTTGTACCCTTGACAGAAAATTGGTCTGAAAAAAAAAAAAAAAAAACCCGTATGAAAAATTTCATAAAATTCAAGATTTTCGGCGTGGCTAGAAAACGACTTTAACTGTACGTAGGAACCTCGCGCTTTCGTGAAACACAATCTATTTTCGCGTGTCAGTACGAATTTGAAATAAAAATTGATAAAAGTTTGCGGGAAGTGTGCGAAAACAATAAAACAAAATACATATAAACTCTGTTTCGTGTTAATATAGGCCGGTAGGCTGGCGCTGCTTGACGAGCGCTCGCCTCCCGGCGAGCTTGATTCCAATTCATTGTGATGTGTCATAAATCACGTAGAATTCGCTCAGGGTTCTAAATTTGCACAATGATCTAAATTGCCAAGTACCCAATAGAGTACTGTCGCGATATCAATTGAAGTTTCCTCTTGCTTCCTAGATGGTCTCTGAGTCATTGTTATAATTCTGAGCATGATGTCCGTCACAATTTGTTTCATACTACATAGGTGTGGCTCATTAATATGTTCGACTCTCTATTCCATATGGGATAGTACATGGGAGGAATTTACTCTCTTTCCCAGATGGAATAGTACATGGGAGGAATTTAATTTTCGACCACTGTGCATTGGTGGTCTAGTGGTTATGTCGCTAGTCTGGCAATCGAGATACGTTTGTTCGAATATCACCCAATGCATGAATTCATCCACTTTTTTGTAAAAATTAACAGAAAATTCCATTGAGATGCTTCTTGGAGCCCTTGACGGTGGTTATTGGCCTTCTTGAATTCTGATATCTTTCTGTCTGGCCATCATCGTTGTCGACATTCTTTCTGTATCTTTCACTTATATATGTAAATCGTTAAGATGTCGTTACTGTGGCAATTTTATATAGCGAATGGAATAATATGTCGTTTCCGCAGCAAAATCTTATGCATCTTGAATATGTTATTGCTACAGCAATATCTTATGCGTAGAATGTCATTGCTGCAGCAATATCTTATGCATGTAATACCTATGTTGTTGCTACAGAAAAATATCATGCATGATGGAATAAGTACATATGTTGGTGCTACAGAAAAATATCATGCATAGAATATGTTATTGCTATAGCTATATCTCATGCAACGAATAATGTTGTTGCTACGGCAATAATCTCATTCATAGAATATGTTATTGCTATAGCAATACCTCATGCATAGAATAATGTTTTTGCTACAGCAATATCTCATTTGGAGCTGTGTGAACCCATCTTCCGTGGAGCACATGCTTATGTTTATGTTAACTTTACTGTTCTGCAAGGGAGACGCTATGTTATGCTACACTGCTACAGTTTATTATGTTAAATGTTCTGGACGGGAGAAGTTCAATGTGTTATGCTACTGTTTTGTTAAATGGAAGCTCTGTTTTTATTTGAAACATGATACCTCATGCGAGTATTGTGTTCGCAAATCAAACTACAAGGAAAATTAAATTGATTCACTCTTATGTTTTGCAGTAGCCATTAGATTCCTTGTCATTTTTTTTTTTCCTTTTTCTAAATTTTCATGCGCGGAGCCAAATTTTAGTATTAAACGAAGTAGGGTACATACAGAATTTTCAATTTTTTTGCTTGCCACTACCCAAAAACCGAAACCAAAGGGTTAGCAATATCTACAGAACAACTTCCACCATTAATGTAATGCAAATGCCAAATGAAATAGTATCACAATACTCGTATGTTATACTCTGCTGTAGTTTGAGACTTGGAGACATAGGACATAGGTAGGAGGGATAATATTATACATTTTTAATTATCATTTTCCATTTCCAATGAAATAAAATGTATATAATGAATGGCCCTGCATTAATTCTAATATTTATGTAATGATTAGTTATCTATTTCAAATTTATGCACTATCATTTTATATTAGGTACTTATTTGCTAGCAGAAATATATTAGTTTATGTCATCATCATACAGTTTGTTCGGAATGACTTCAAAAGCATTTCATTCAATAATATATTTTTATCACTCGTCATTAAAATATTAAATGTAATAATTGCATTCTGGACTTGTGTTCTCACAGTTATGAGTTTTATGACGAGTTTTAATTGGTTTATTGACATTGTTTTGGTGCACCAAGTACGCTGTGTAGTTGGCTGTCCTATTTGAAGGGCTTTGACTCCACACTTCAATAAAATGACTGAGAGAGGACAGAATTCCTTTGTTCTTGTAAACTCTTGGAAATTCATCCAGCAATTCGTTTCATTGGTGATTAATAAAGAGATGAGTGTTGTAGTCATCACTATACAGCCATTCACCCTTCCTTTTAATTAAAATTTAAATTATTGGTCTAACCCTTTCTAGATAATTATTGTATTTTGTACAGAATCATACACAGGAGGTAAGGCGAAATTAATAGACAGAATTGAGACCACAAGTTCGAGTCTGTACTTACATTTCCTCCATATAATTAACGCAGTCCCGACAAACAGAAAGATAGACAGACATACATAGAACCAAAGTTGCTCAGGAGGCTACAACATATGCAAAAAGTTGCATTTCTTTTTGAAATCGGAGTAAAATCCGATACTTGTATTGTAAGATATTTTTGAAAGTAAAAATAAGAGTGCATGAATTTGAGACTACTCAGACTACGAACCGACCTCAGTAGTTTGATCGATAAGGCGGCGGACTTGTAACCTAGAGGTCGGTGGTTTAAGTCCCGGTTTCAGCGTATATTTAGTGGAGCGAGTTTGAGTAGTTGTGATATCACGAAAGTGATTAACACAAATATGATAACTTACTCAGACTTCGAATCGTGAAAAAATTCCACCCTAGAAAGGCTTCTAAGTCGCAACCTTCACATTAAGAGACAGATGTGTTCTTTGTCTTTTTGCACCACATTGTTTTTTTTATGTTACAAGTCATAATAAAAAGACGTGTTAAAATAAAACAATGCAAGAGATATTCGCATATTCTCTGTAGTGTTATCCAGTGCTGTGTGGAGATAAAGCAGGATATGCGAATTATAACCTGTCTGGTGCAAAAAATTATGAGTGAGAGCGAGAGATGAGTTATTGCGCTCTCTCAATTACATTGATGAGAACGGAACTCAGCAAGTGACATTAAGTCATGTACAGGGTGATCCTCACGAGCCGACCTCCGTGGTTCAGGGGTTGGTTGCTTGCTGACCCGGAGGTTGTGGGTTCGAATCCCGGCCGGAGTGGAAAATTCTAACCTAGTTTTTTCCGTTTCCGGAAAGGCATGGATGTAAAAGTAAAGTGTCCTGAAGTACTGCGAAAGCGATTCCGGGGCACAATTTGCTTAAAAAAAGGTAATCCTCACGCTAGATTACAATGATAAAAGAACTTAGTGACTTACCCGGACGGTTCATCTAAAGCACACGACTGGAGAATAGAATGAACTGGTCTCTCTCCCTGGTCACATCATGAGTATGTATGATTTTATTTGTGGTGAAGGGTGAAGCACAAGGCCTCTTCACAATTTTTGTGGGTAACGCAGCTCACTTACATTTGGGGAGGGATACCTTGTTCCGTTCACTTACATTTGGCTGATAGTGGTTACATAGGTACTGATGGCAGACTCTCGATGCTGGAAGTTCGAGGGTCTGCTACAGCGAAGTTAAGGCTTGTCTTGGATACAGGGTGTTAGGTGTGAGGATCTACAGTGTGTAACATCCTATAATAACCAGGTTAGGAAAAATAATAAAATACCTTCATTGAAGTTTATTCCAATTATTCCATGCATCTTAGATCCTTGGACCTTATTATGTTTTGTCGTCTTTCATTCCTCTTCAGAACGGCATTTTATTAATTCCAAGCTCATTCTCATCTTTTTGCTGACTTCGTTCGGCGTCCTCGCTTGAATGAATAATAAATGGCGAGGCAACGCATTCCCTCTGGCGTGTCGCCTCGGGGTGTTGCGATAGGTTATGCAAATAATTTTGTGCATTGCGAAATTATATTCTAGCAAATGATCATAGGAGGGGAGTTGTGGAGCTCCAGGAATTTCATCAGAGTAATGGAGCTGCATTGTAGATTGACAAGAGATGTTGGATAGAGTAAGTAACTTAAGAGGAGAGTGTGAGGATGATGTGAGTCAGTTAGTGAGTGTGTGAGAGAGAACATTTTAACGGAACGGAGTGTGTGTATGAGTGAGTTAGAGAGCAAGTTAAGAATATTGTGTGCATGTGCGTGTGTTTGTAGGTTTGTTGTTTGTGTGTATATAATTATAGGTTGGGTGTGTGTGTGTGTGTGTGTGTGTGTGTGTGTGTGTGTGTGTGTGTGTGTGTGTGTGTGTGTGTGTGTGTGTGTGTGTGTGTGTGTGAGAGAGAGAGAGAGAGAGAGAGAGAAAGAGCGAGTTAGAGGGAGTTGAAGGGAGATAGAGAGAGAGATACAGGGTGATGGTCATTAAAGTAGAGATAGAGAAAAAGGAGAGCTTCAACCCCCTTCTAAATATCTTCAACCCCTGGCATCGGTATATTTTATGGCTAATTCAGGTTTTATTGTTTTTGCTGAGGGGGCATTTTCCAACCCATCCTGATAAGTTGTAGCGGTAATGTGAGGGAAGTCTTGGTTCTGTCTTGAAATCGTGAAAGTTCGCATGAATAGTTGAGATAAAAGGGGAAGAACGTTGGCTATGCTGAGTATTGCTGAGTGACGAGTGGGATGATGACTCATACTCAATACTCATTTAGCTGAACTCACTCACTCATTGTCCTCATTGATATACACCAACTGATAAACAGAGTGACAATATTACCAAAGAAACTGAATTTGTATGCAACAAATTGTTTGTCTGTAGAAGACCTAAAAGTTTAGCCTCTTTTTATTTATTTTTTGTTTTATCTTAATATTCTTTCTAAAATACCTATGGAGGGGGGGCTTTAAGTGTTAATAGGTTTAAGTTAAAAAAAGTTATCATATTTGTGTTAATCACTTTCATGATATCACAACTACCTACTCGAACTCGCTTTACTAAATCTAAGTTGAAACTGGGACTTTCTCCACCAACCTCCAGGTTACAAGTTCACCTCCTTATGGATCAATCTACTGAGGTCGGTATGGTTATAGGTATTAATCTATACATATATAGCGACGGAAGTTTTACTCCCCATTCGCAGGGTATTTATCAGTAGCTGGATTATTAATCCAGCTATTGAGTATACAGTATACAACTATACATACAGGGTGCGGCGCGGTAATGTCCCATTTTGAATCGCTTAGTGTAAAGCCGCACTTCTAATTAGACAAGTTCAAACAAAGTTAGAAGATGCACAAACTACTAATTTTTTCGATTCTATTTAGCTCTATTGTCAAAATGATTTTATCAAAGCAACAGAAAGCTTATTGCGTGGAGAGTTATTTTTCGAAAAATAAGTGTATCGTAGCAGTGCAGCGGGAGTTTGACATTGCACACCAAACTGTAACTCGATCTGCATAGAGGGGGTTTTCATGAAGTTCCCTAGGGTTGTTGTCACTCCAATAAGGCATTTTTAGTTTATTAACACAGCCTGAAATGTGAAAATGGGCTTCATCACTGAAGAAAACTATCGCATCTGGAAGTAAGGAGTCAATCAGGGTTTCACATGCATTTTGTCGTTGAATAAAGCCTCGCTCGAACAATTCCTGCACCACTACCATTTTGTAGGGATGAAAATGCAATTCTTTATGAAGTATCCTCCGCAATGAAAGGTCTGATAAGCCAAGAGCAGCAGCATGCTTGCGAGCTGAGCGCCTAGGTGACCGCAATATCGCCTCACGTACTCGTTCAACGTTTTGGGGGTTGACACAGGCTGTGTTAATAAACAAAATATGCGTTATTGGAGTGACAACAACCCTAGGGAACTTCATGAAAACTCCCTCCATGCAGATCGCGTTACAGTTTGGTGTGCAATGTCAAACTCCCGCTGTACTGCTACGATACACTTATTTTTCGAAAAATAACTCTCCACGCAATAAGCTTTCTGTTGCTTTGATAAAATCATTTTGACAACTGAGCTAAATTGAATCGAAAAAATTAGTAGTTTGTGCATCTTCTAACTTTGTTCGAATTTGTCTAATTAGAAGTGCGGCTTCACACTGGGCGATTCAAAATGGGACATTACCGCGCCGCACCCTGTATATATTATGTACTCACATGAACCTCTAGAATGGCTACATTGGTAGTCAAGTGGTTAATGCGCTAGTCTGATAATCCAGGTAGCGTAGAGATCCGTTGGTTCGAATCCCACCCATTGTACGAATTTTTCCTCATTTATTTGAGTTTGTGACCACATAATAATAAGACACTGAGGGTTAGGTGGTAGAAAATGCTTTGAGCATTAACCTCGCCTGGTGGTTACCTTCCACTAAAGAGTATTATTATTAGTATTACATTGTTTCGAAAGTAGCAACGGATTTGAGACACAGGAATACATATAGCAATTGTTATCCTTCTTATATGTATCTTTAGTTTAAACTATCTAAGGCGGATAGATAGGCATAAAGCTATTGTCCTTCGTTGTGAAAGTTAATATCCTAGTCAAGCAAGCAAAGAGGACATTTCGAATTCCACTCATTCCTATGTCCTGATCCTAGTTGATACCAGAGTTCTGTTTTTGAGCATTTAAAATACCTAAAGTTGTTTTACCTTCTACAGCATGCACAGACCCAATCTGAAAGTTAGTACGATCACGTGCTTTTTTACAAACTGTACGGATTTTTACCCATATTCAGTGGAAATACCTATCCATGCATTTTCAATGGAATAACCATCCTTTTACTCTATTAAAATGGGCAAGGAAGAGTCGAGAATATTGAATTCCAATATTTCCTTCCAATCATGAAAAATATTTCACAGGAAAAGATAATAAGTTCTCAGCTTAACTCAAATTTCAGTATTATAAATTGTTCGTCCATGAATATATTCTAATTTTAGTGAACTGAACTAATATAATAATCATAAGGTTCACATCGTACATGAACTTTGCTGAAAGTAAACAGAACAGCGTAAGTCTTTAAGACTGTCTGGAGCATTGCCAAGTTTTTCCTTGGCATTCTTGCCATGTATTCTTAGATAGTCCTCGTTAGTTTTCAATAACTTCTTAATATGCAATGATATCAAGGAAGGGAAATGTTCCTGGCCCACTGGCCTAGTTTTGCCTTCATTCAATGGAAAATATGTTAAAGTTTAGTCATGGTAACAAATGTAGCATATGTACGGCATACCTAATGAGACAGCGGTCTTATTCTCTCAAAATAAATGGATAAAGTACAGTGTATCCAAAATGGAGAATATAATTGAACTTACCTAAATACCATTGGGAAATTTATTACTAAATATATATTAGATCAAGTTCTATTTACATCTTAGAATATATACAATATATACATACATAGAAATTTACATTAATTAATAAAATAAAAAGTGAAAAAATAGCTAAATATATTATACATATACATAATTTGTCCTAACTAAAGAGCGGGGTTATCTTAAACCAGGGGTCTTCAAACTTTTTCAGTCTCTGGGCCATATTTCTTTTCCGGAAAAGTCCGCGGGCCACTATTAGAAACATAATATAAAAAAAAATTCCTGCCTTTGACCAAAAGAAAAGTAGAATATCCTGAAGAAAAGTTAAGAACAAGTAGGTTGAAATGGTATGTTCACATGAGAAGAATGGACCAAGAACGAATACCAAAGAAAATGTTTGATCTACAACTAAATGGAACTAGACCCCGAGGAAGACATAGAAAGAGGTAAACAGACATGGTCAGAGATGGCATTACACTTGTAAGTTTCCACCGGCAAGATGTAGAACGGGAAGAAGCTTTCAAAGACAGACAATAGTGGAGAGATTTTATGAATCGACCCGTAATATACCTAGATGGAACGTTTCGAGATATGCATGTAAGAAATACCCCCTCAGTCAACACACCCTCTCAGTCAACACAAGTCCCCCTCAGTCAACACAAGTTTTAGACCAGGTTTCTAAAACTTTCGACGAGGGGTTTATATGTTAATTTTTTGGGTTAAGTTTACATATATTGTACAAAATAAAGTATAAGACATATTGAAAAAAAAGACAGGAGTATGAGGCTAAGATCTGTTAAGAAATAATAAAAACACAAGGATTTCTGTACCTAGGATGTTTTATTTAATTGGCAAATGCCAATTACGAGTCAAAGAATCTGCCGGGATTGGAACTACAGCTCTAAGAAGACTTTGTTTTCAGCAAAGTTTGGATTCTTTGGGCTAGGTACGCCATTATTTTCTTGACTTCACTTTCAGGAAGAGTGGGGTGGGAGTACTGGAAAGGTATGCGTCCAGAAGATTCTCGATAGCTTCCCATCCTTCACCACATTTCCACCAGAAGCAAATGCCGCCATCTGGAATGATGTTTCTGGGTGTTGGGGAACCAGGGGATCTTTGTGGAATCTTCTTTCTCATGAATTTCTTGTTTGCTGTGAATTTTGATACTAGTGTTGTGGTGTTTGGCAAGCAGTGTCATCATAACATCTAATTTTGAAAACTTGGAATTTTGAACACCAGCACGTGAAATTTTGAACATCAGCACGTGGAATTTTGAACTTCAGCAAGTAGAATTTTGAGTATTAGCACGTGGAATTTTGAGCATCAGCACGTCGAATTTTGAACATCAGCAAGAAGAATTTTGAACATGAGCAAGTAGAATTTTGAGTATCAGCAAGTAGAATTTTGAGCACCAGCACGTTGAATTTTACACATCAGCAAGTAGAATTTTGAACATCAGCACCTAGAATTTTGAGTATCAGCAAGTAGAATTTTGAGCATCAGGACGTAGAATTTTGAGTATCAGGACGTAGAATTTCGAGTATCAGCAAGTAGAATTTTGAGCATCAGCACGTAGAATTTTGAGTATCAGCAAGTAGAATTTCGAGTATCAGCAAGTAGAATTTTGAGCATCAGGACGTAGAATTTTGAGTATCAGGACGTAGAATTTCGAGTATCAGCAAGTAGAATTTTGAGCATCAGCACGTAGAATTTTGAGCATCAGGACGTAGAATTTTGAGTATCAGCAAGTAGAATTTTGAGCATCAGGACGTAGAATTTTGGGTATCAGCAAGTAGAATTTTGAACATCAGCACGTAGAATTTTGAGTATCAGCAAGTAGAATTTTGAGCATCAGGAATTTTGAACATCGGCAAGTGGAATTTTGAGTATCAGCAAGGAGAATTTTGAGCATCAGCACGTGGAATTTTGAACATCAGCAAGACGAATTTTGAAAATCAGCAAGAAGAATTTTGAACATGAGCAAATAGAATTTTGAGTATCAGGCCGTAGAATTTTGAACGTGAGCAAGTAGAATTTTGAGTATCAGCACGTGGAATTTTGAGCATCAGCACGTCGAATTTTGAACATCAGCAAGAAGAATTTTGAACATCAGCAAGGAGAATTTTGAGCATCAGCACGTAGAATTTTGAGCATCAGCACGTGGAATTTTGAACATCAACACGTAGAATTTCGAACATGAGCAAGTAGAATTTTGAGGATCAGCACGTAGAATTTTGAACATCAGCAAGGAAAATTTTGATCAGCAAGTTGAATTTAGAACATCAGCAAGTTGAATTTGGAACATCACAAGAAGAATTTTCATCATCAGCAAATAGAATTTTGAACATCAGCAAGGAAAATTTTGATCAGCAAGTAGAATTTTGAACATCAGCAAGGAAAATTTTGAACAGCAGTGTCAGCAACGAAAAATTTGACAATCAGTGTAACTTATTAATGTAGTTCTTGGGTATACTCTTAATTTTGTTGTGTTGTGATGTTTGTTGGAGTTAAAATAACTTTGAATGAAAAATTTGAATTCTTTATGTGGCCAATTAAAATAACTATACATATAATTTGGCCAACATGAAACGAATCTTTCAGGAAACTTACTTGTGTGATTATTGAACTCGCTACTATTCTCTACTCCAGGGGTCTTCAACCTTTTTCAGTCTTTGGGGGTTGAAAAAAATTCAGAAAACTATTTTTAATTTCAGGAACAAGTGTTGGTATTTTTATTTTACAAATAAAATTAAAAAGAAAATTGTTTCACTCATTTTTTTATACAAAAACTAGAAGAAAAAAAAAATTGTACAGGAGTCTCTGATCAGTTTCTGTTTAGAAAAAAATCAACTCTGTGAGGGATCGAACCTAGGTCTTCCATGGGATGGTGGGCATTGCATGGCATCCACCGATTTGACAATATTGGGTTGAAGTTTTGTTGTAGCAATCCGGAGGGAGTGTTGGTCAATGCATTAGTCTTGTAGGTGGGAAACCTGGGTTCGAATCCCATCGGATTTGTCACTGCTTGTAACTTTTGCATAAAAAAAATCTTGGCCAGCTGGTGCTTGAAGAAATAGGAAATAACATAAATGAGCTCGCGGCCCACCAAAAATGACTCGGTGGGCCACAAGTGGCCCGCGGGACACAGGTTGAAGACCCCTGTCTTAAACGAAACCATCTTCTCTGTTTCAGGTAAATGATGGCAGATTTTCAATGGTTCTTCAATGGAGAAAAAGCCCTGCTGCTGCTTTTCGGTGATTGAAAAAGTATTTTAGCACAAAATTGTGAGACACATCAAAACCAACCAACCTTTTTACTAACTAAAAAACAGTAGAATGTGGATATAAGAGAATAATTTTCGGGTCCAATTTACCTCTCTTTAGAGAAAATAGCCTCTTTATAAGAGGAACCCCGAGATATAAAAAATTCCGATCACTTGAGTTCTCTTATGTTTAGGTTCGACTGCAATATTATTTCAACCATCAACCGACCTCAGTAGCTTGATCGATAAGGCGGCGGCCTTGTATCCTAGAGGTTCCTGGTTCAAGTCCCGGTTTCAGCGTAGATTTAGTTAAGCGAGTTTGAGTAGTTGTGATATCACGAAAGTTAATATAGTGATTATAACATCAAAAATATGATAACTTTTTCTTTCAAACATCAACCTTATTATTTGGTAAATTACTAATATTTAACAATTTCGATATTGATATTATTATTTCCGTTCATTATAGTCTGTCTCGGTAGCTCAGTGGTAAAAGCGGCACTCTGTGAAATCCAAAGATTCCAGAGTACGTGGGTTCGAAACCCAGCCGGGACATGACAACTTGACAAGTTATCCTCCCATTTGGGATTTTTACCACATAATAATATGTCTTGGGCTTATTTCTGGAATAATTGAAGATTAATAGTCCTAATGGAGCAGTATAAATAAGGTAATATTATTATTATAGATTTTCTACCATACTACCTAATATTAAATATATTCTTGAATAACATCATTTCATCAGCACTGTCACTACTGAGATGTTCATCATCATTTTCATTGCCGTCACGTTGTCAGAGGAAATTACTTGGGACTCTACTGATAATTTCCTCCCTTGTTTTTTTTACCTCGCGGTAGAATGTCACATTTAATTTCCCTCGGATGGTCGGATGCATAATACCGGTATATATAGCTACCTACCGGATATATAGCTACCTCTATCTATATATTGTATATTATAATAATATGTAACTTGGCGTCCCTGGTTTTGTTTCGAACTAAAATAATTTCCTCTTTTAATTCAATTTCAGGATATTTTCATGAGTGGAAAATACTTCAATAAGATGAACCCATGAAATATATTTTGACTGTTAGATTAAAGGGACTTTTCAGTTTTACCTTGACAGTACAAGTATTCTACTCTATTCCATCCAATCAAATTAAAAGAAGTCCCATCAGTTCAAAGCTATGCGTGAATGAAGCAATTTAAAAAGTGCGTCATTTCTATACGACCTCGATGTCTCCTCTCTTTTCCAATTTTCCATCCCTTATCCTTCCCCACAGTGCGAAGTACAGCGTTTTCCTCTCATCCCTTATCCCTCCCCACAGGGCGAAGTACAGCGTATCGTATTAGAAATGGGAGGGAGTGTAGTCAGTAAATAAAACTTTCTGACGCCATTCTATTAGCTCCCTTCCCTCTTGATCGAGTAGAAAAGGAAATCGTCACTTCCTCTCCTACCCTAATATTCCCTCCTCAGCGCCTAAAGGTTCTCTACTTCTAGCTCCCTCCCCGCATGCACCTTTTCCCTCGCGTCTCTTCCCTTCGATATAGTTCCCACCTCCACTAAGTCACTAATATTGCCTCCTCTCAACATTCCTACCTCTTAAAAACCTCCCCTCGGCGCATAAAAGTCCTCTGCCACAGTGCCACTCCATCTCCTCTATTTCTCTCTCTCCCTTCTTTTTTCCTCCCTCTTCTCCTATTTTTTCCTAGTATCCTACTACCCTAGTTCCTTCCCCTTCCTCTCACTCATCACTCCTACCCCATGAAACCTTCTCCTTGCTCCTCTGCTACCCCTTCAATCCTACCCTATTCCCTCCCTCGTTTCCTTCTCCCATTTTTCTCTTCTGCATGGCGCAATTAAGGCAACTAGGTCAATGATTTTGTAATACCCTGGAGCCCCGAGTTATAGAGAAAGAGTGGGGAAATAGACTAGGGGAGAGATGAGGTTATTAGGAGAATATACTTTGGGAGGGAAGTAACGTTATTAAAAAGAGAATGAGAGAATTGGGGACATTGCTAGGCCTTGTTCAACTTTACACTGAGTTTGCTTTAACTGGATATTTTTAATTAATTGAAGAGTTCCTTTTCTCTTCTCCCCTAATCAAGTCTTCTCTTCTATGTTTCTCTTCGCTCCATGATCATAGGGGGAGGTTATGGAAATGAGGACATTGCTAGGCCTTGTTTAACAACACATACTGAACTAATGAATTTGCTTAAACTTGACATTGTTAAGTACCTAATTGTAGAGCCTTTTCTCTATTCTCTTTCTCTCTCTCTCTCCCTCTCTCTCTCTCTCTCTCTCTCTCTCTCTCTCTCTCTCTCTCTCTCTCTCTCTCTCACTCTCACTCTCACTCTCACTCTCACTCTCACCTCTCTCTCTCTCTCTCTCTCTCTCTCTCTCTCTCTCTCTCTCTCTCTCTCTCTCTCTTTCTCTTTTCCTATGTTCTGTCGGCATATCAAGTGCCATGTATACCTCCTATTTCCACATACAGTCATACATATACTTTCTAATACGCCTACAAAGAAACTATTACTTAATTAATCAGCAAGAATATGTATAATATACTGCAATCAATTTATGAAAATATTTTATCACATTATTCATGACCTTTTGATCTGCGCAAAGCATATTTTATCGTTAGAAGTAATTTATTAATGAATTAATTATGATTATAGATACGAATAGCTAATTATACCATAGATATATTCCTATTCACGTATTAAAATTGCAAGCTAAATCGTTTGTTGATGATATGCGCAGATAGAATGGGATGAGTAGTTCATTCATTGAGATTTTATCAATTACTAATATACAGCGTGGATCAGGCAATTGAATTGTGTGATGTTGAAATGAGCTTTTTAACCAGCCTTGAAATATTTCATTTGAAATTTTTTTTTATCCATAATTACTTTTATGAAACTAGTGAAAGTTCAAAGCTGGATATATAGAAGAACTCAAGGAACTGGAATTGTTTTCTTTTTAGAGAGGTTATTTTCCCTTATACATTTGCATGTATAGGGTAAATTTGACCTGGAAAATTTCTCTTCTATCGAGGTCCGACTGTACTGTAGTCTATTATAAATATTTTTTTATATATTATAAATAATTTTGTAAATAAATATAAAAAAAGAAGAAGTATCTTTTTATGTATTGTAAAAAGTTTAGTAAGTTGACTGTAGTCTATTCTACAGAATACGCACAGACAACAAAAGTCATAAAATTATACTTTAACAGAGCATTGCTCGTACCATATAGGAACTTTCGAATTTTACCTACATAAATGAAGTTAGTTTCTTTCACCTCGGTGAATCACCCTGTATGCAATTTTTCAATATTATGAATGAACAGAAATGGTGCTGAAAATTTTGCCCTTTCTCTGTCGACCGACAGCACCGCAGTCATCTATCATGCGCCCCCTTGCCCTCCGCCCCCCTGCCTGGGGAGAACGCGAGATAGCTAGTCATGCTTTCCGCCCCCGCTCTGAAAGGCGTTAAATTTAATAAATACGATGAAACTAGGATATAAATCAATAAGTCCTCAAGTTATTATTAAATATTTTTTAGTTGAAAATAGTATGCTTGATAAATTCATAATTTATAGATGGAATTTAATGATGGTACCCAAAGAATATATTTCTCTACCCCAATTTATTATATTTTTTTATTAAACGGGATTAACCCAATATACATATTAAATTACAAAATGTTACAGTTAAAACATACAAAATATTTTAAAAATAATACCTAAATATGTAGGTGGAAAAGAGATGAAAAAAGTTTTTTTCACAAATTTACTTATACTTATAATTCTTGATAAGGTAGGTATCTACACCATTAATCTGACCTGATTTTAGGGTTTCAGTGGGAAACTCCATACAATATTAACAAACTGCGTTCTAATGAGATCTATTCACCTTCTACATAAAGCTAATTTTACACCAGAGATGTGTATGACCACTATAATCTGATAAAAGATACATAGATAGACACAAGCTAATGACGAGGTATTCTACACCAGTTATTTACTCAAAAATAATATTATTACTTATTTCTAAAGCAATGTTTTCCTTATCTGCGCCACTCCTCGTATCATCTTGCCTTGTTTTTCTTAAACACTGAGCACCCCCGCATTATACGTGCTCACAATACTTATGTATAGCTTCTCTCCAGTCTCCAGTAGTACAGGGGCACCCAAGTTGTTTGGCTTAGAGGTACCAAACAGTCTCAAATGTTCAATTCGCATCTTTTGGCATTCATAAACCTGATTTAAATATTTTTGTGAAGATGGCATTTTCTTGGAACTCTCATCCCTTCAGTCAGGAAACATGACAAAACATTATAAAATTTGTAAATCAAGCTCGCCGGTAGGCGAGCGCTCGTCAAGTAGCGCCAGCCAACCGGCCTATATTAACACGAAACAGAGTTTATATGTATTATGTTTTATTGTTTTCGCCCACTTCCCGCTAACTTTTATCAATTTTTATTTCAAATTCGTAATTAGACGCAAAAATAGATTGTGTTTCACGAAAGCGCGAGGTTCCTACGTAGAGTTAAAGTCGTTTTCTGGCCACGCGTAAAATCTTGAATTTCATGAAATTATTCATACGGGTTTTTTTTTCAGACCAATTTTCTGTCAAGGGTACAGCAACGTGTGCTTATCGTGGAAAGACGTGAGCTACGTTTTTGGATAGGGAATTTTTATTTCTACATACCTTTTATAGTTTCAAGTATTTATTTTTTATAGGATAGGAGATATAGCCTTCTAAAATAAAACCAGAAAGTTGCACAGAGCCGCCCCTGGTTATCTTGGAGCTGCGATTGTGGTATATTTTGAAAGGCCTTATCATAGGAAAAAATATAAAAATATAACCAAAGTATTACACTGGACCAAACTTGAGTTATAGCATTTGAAAGGATTACTTATTATGGAGCCCAGAGCCGTCTATTGTTATCCTAGAAATGTATTTTTGATGTTTTTAGGAAGGTCTAATCAAAGGGAATGAGATCACTTAATTTCAGATGGTTGAAACAAGTAGAAAAGTATTTAAAGCCCTCTAAAGGAATATCTATAATGAACCCTGGAGCCACGCCTAATTATCCCACGTGGATGACTGAAGGTTCTTACTAAAGGTCTTATTACGCAAAATTATACTACGATGTAAATAAAATTTTAGAAAAATCAGCGACAGTGTGAGACATAAAAAGAAAAACTGATTTTATATTAAATTTATGAGAGTAACAAAAAAAACTTCGCCTCACATAGAACTTAAATAAGGGTGAGGTTAAATGGACTTTGCTCATCCAAGCTGCCATGAGACCCGATAATCAGAATGGAAATAATAACGTTTTATAACTTTATTCAAAGATTTCTACATCAAGAGGTAAACTAGGTCTATATTATGAGAAGTGTATAAAATATTGGCCAGTGAGGCAAAAATATTGATTAATGATCAAAATGATAAATAAATATAATAAAATATTATGTATTGAGCAGTCTCTGTGGTCGTCGACTGCTGTAGGTAAAACACAAAGTTTGCAAGGTGGCCTAGGTTCGAATCCCGGCTAGGTAGATTTTTTTTTTTACTCTGTACTTTGGATGTCCGGTATTCTCGTGAGAAAAAAAAACAGTAGTTGCTTGTTTGAGTCAACCTCCTTTGACCGTTTAATTTCGAACGAAGTGAGTATGGTTTAACTCGATCAACATTGATTTGTCACAATCTAACTATCCATCTACCTCTGTATAGATAGATAGATAAATTTTATTTGTAATAAAATCAGATTTTGTTACAACGGTACCTCTGTATGTAACGTGATATAAGTTGCATTTTTTGTCCAATCGAGCTGAAATTTTCAGGGTATTTTCAGCATATATGCTTGCCTATTAATTTATAATTAATAAATGTAGTATATCTAGTATAATTTCTCGCTTCTTCTGTTTATATCATTCTACTGATTATGCTGAAATGACACCATGTTTAGCAACTCGAAGTTAGGCAAATATATGGGTCAACATTTCTTAGAGCCATAGCAAGAGGCAATTTCGGAACATTCAATAATACTCGGCACTTTCTTTTCCTACTCTTTATTTTACCAAGATCAAATTTCCATCTACCTACCATGTATGTACGTAGGTACAACAGGTACATAAAATAATTAAAATTGTATTGTAAACAAAACCACGAAACAGAGTTGTCCGTTTTTTAACGAGTTCATTACTAATTTTTCAATACAAGGTTAAAACACTAGTTGATTATTAATAAATTTTTGGCAATAGATTTTATGATTAAATAGGTATGTTTTTTCTTCATTATTATATACTGGTTAAAGTTCCACAAAAGAAGCACCAATTATCACACCAACCTCATTTTAAAACGATGTTGACCAGTTGATTGTATTTGGTTTTAACTTCCTGATTTGAACTAGTCAGGACGGAGGGTTTTACCCTCCATTCGCTGGGAATCGTTCCAGCTACCTACATTTACCTCACCCAGCCTGGGTAGGGCTGTGATTCCAGACTCTAGAGTCTGGAGTGTTTAGAAGAAAAAAAAAAACAAATGCCAAAATAAATAAGTAAAAAGTAATAACACTAAAGTCCTACCTAAAGGGCAGGGTTATTGCCTGTGGCAATCTCTTCCACCCATCTCTTAAAAAATATATGGATATTACGCAGGACGTCCGACCATGTATCTCATGAACGGCAAGTTGTATAATTCACTGGAATTTATTGTAATGAAATTCTCTCAATGAGACCTTTAAAACAATTTGTTACAAGACATATCATTCTATTTAAGATTTTAAAGTTGGTCCATGTCCAGCCTGACTGGGGCATTGTAGGCAAATTTTATTTTTGGCTGAAAATTAATCCTCTTAACCCTTATCTTGGCAGAAAATTTCAATTTTTAATTTATTTTTAAAAAAAGTAAAAGAGGATGATAGTTGGATGGTTGGATGGAAGAGCTCCATCCTGCCACTTTAAATAAAGCGTAAAAAATAAAAATAATTTTAAATGTTCTGTGGAAGAAAAAATGCTTTAAGATTGATTTTGGGCCAATAGAGAAAAAAAAATGATGGTGTCCATATTGACACATTGCCAAGATTAGGGTTAAAAATAAAGTTTATAAAACGGCTTTTTGCGTTTTTTGATATTTTGAGTCGTTTTCGAGAAACCCAGGCCTGGGTGAGACTTTATGGATGCCCTGTATATAAATATAAATAAAAAAATAGCCCTCAAGCGAGAGTCGTTCATTACCTAATGTGCTTATTGTAGAGATGGGTACGAGTAATTACTTTACTCAAAAAGTACCGGTTCTTGAGAGTAATTAGTATGAACTGGTTCTTATTTATAGAGTAATCAATTACATGAAAAAAATAATTGTATTCTCGAAAGCTTTGTTTTTCTTTAATGCGTAGTGCGTGATTCGTATTATAATGGTACAATCACTTACAATGGTACAAGAACCGATTATCTGATACTCGTGTATCGAGTACCGGAACCGGGTACCGATTCTATGAAATACTCAGTAGTAGGTATAATACACCGGATCCGCGTACCGTACTGGGTACCGGTTTTATGAAATACTCAGTATTACACACCGGGACCGAGTTCCGACGTATCGTACGTAGTAGCCGGGTACCGGTTCTATTAAATACTTGGTATTACACACTGGGGCCGGGTACGATACCGGGTGCCGGTTCTATGAAATACTCGGTATTACAATTACAATATTACCCAAATACCTATCTCTAGAACTGGGTACAGCAGAGAGAGGTACTTAATTGTTCCGATATTATCTATAATTAATATTCAGACTGTCGGTATCCTAATATTTTTCTCTTTGTCTCGTAGAAACAAGTGGAGCTTCTAATCTATTGAAACACTTGAAACTAAAACACCCAATAAATTTTGTGAACCGAGATTCATCTCCTTTAAACGTTCTGAATGCAAAATCGTGAGATTTAGTTAGTGTACTGAATAATGAAAAAAACGGTGCTTTTGTACTTGGTTCTTGAGTGATTACTCGAATCCATTATTCCATTTACATCCTCTCTCATAACCTCAAAAACCAAGTACAAAAGTAATTGGATAAATACTCGGTACTTTTAAGTAATCGATTGCTGAAGTACCAGTTCTGTGAAATACTTGATATCACCCATCTCTAATTATTTTTTTTTCTCCTTGCAATTGTAATTATTTACAGAACAGTACTTGGGTCATAATAAAATTTTTTTGAAGCATGCAACTCATTATAATTTTTTACCTCAAACAAAGTTAGTGTCACCTCACTAGTTCAATATAAATTACCCAACATATTACATGATAGTCTTATAATATTACTGCGTATCGCAACATCTTTATATTAAAAGTCTTTTTTCTTTTAAGTGTTGACTAGCGGGCTGTCGACCGCTTTGCGGGCCGAGGCATGGCCGTGAAAGCAAAAAATCCTTTTTCGCCAATGGCAGGTGTTGTAGTGGGAGTTTCGAAAAATCCCGTCTTATTGCACATCTAGACTATAAGACAAAGCTACCTACCAAATTTCAGCTCGCTAGGACTTACGGTTTGGGCTGTAGAGCGATGATCAGTCAGTGGTCAGTGTCTTTGACATTTATATATTAAGATTAGTTTTTCTTTCATCTACCAGAGGAAAATCAATTAAATCAAAAAGTAGTGATATCCCCCAAAAAACACTACGTGTAAAAATAGTCGTCAAGTGTTGGAATGATCAAAAAGAAGTGATATCAAAAACGTCAATTTTCTATGTTTGAAGGTATCATTTTAATTCCTTGATAATTCAACCAAAATAATAGCCTCACAACAACAATACACCTTTGAGCAAACTTCGATTTGGTATTTTGAGAATTTAACCAAAAAATAGCCACACAACAAAACAATGCTCTTGTAAGAATAATGTTGCATAAATACAGAACCATTGTTCTTACAAGAGCATTGTTTTGTCGTGTGGCTATTTTTTGGTTAAATTCTCAAAATACCAAATCGAAGTTTGCTCAAAGGTGTATTGTTGTTGTGAGGCTATTATTTTGGTTGAATTATCAAGGAATTAAAATGATACCTTCAAACATAGAAAATTGACGTTTTTGATATCACTTCTTTTTGATCATTCCAACACTTGACGACTATTTTTACACGTAGTGTTTTTTGGGGGATTCTATTCTATTATACACATTTCTAGAATAATTCTAGAAAATATTAATTATTAATAATTTGATTACATGGTGAACATATTCAAACTCGTTAGGTACCAAAAGAGCGATTCTATAAATCTCATTTTGTCCGGTTTATGTGGCAGCACCCCCGAAACATTTTCCCACCGGCGGCGCCTGGTGACATCACGATTGTAGGTAAGACAAATATGATATCCTGAAAAGAAAATAAACTGTAGGAACTAGAGTAAGGATAACCTCACAAAGCTCAAGTTGGTAATCCCTGGAGAAGATGGTGTTTCCATATCGGCAGCTCATCTTGTATCTCGCCGGTCTACCGCTGTTATTTGTTACTTGTTTGCGGAGGCATTCCATCCGCTATTCAATGTATAGATGGCGAAATTAGCACTCCATTGTATATTAATACAGACATTGCCTGCCCACGCTTCATCTCACAGTCATGCCTCATCATTGGGAATAGAACCAAGCGCATCCGTATCTAGTGGGCGGCTGGGGAGCGTAGAGGCTGCATCGAGGATTCGGTTCGGAATAATGGACAGAACATTTCGCAGCATCAAAAGCCGCAAGTACCTTAGAAATTGGTTCACATTCAATTCAAAGTTTTGTTTAATAGTCTTTTTTTTCGTTTCTCAGAGTAGTTACCGTGGGAGAGTGAGGCATTGCACGCACGGTGACCTGGGTTCGATCCCCAGCGGAGCACGATTTTTTCTGCTCTGTACTTGGGTGTTCGGGGTCCACTCATACCTCGTGAGGAAAAATGAGTAGCTGCTTTAATGTTAACAGGGACCAGTGGCAGAATTATAGGCAAAAATAAGATATTAGGATATTAAAGATACGGAAAAGTCCTATAATTCTGCGCTACCTACTAAAATTGTGATATAATAACACAAAGAAACACATTATATTATTATTTTTACGGTTTCTCGATTAAACGACGACGCTGACATTTTTAGACAGTCTGGTGGCCTGAGTTCACCCGACAGGTACGGTTCAAATGGTTCCGCCCAGCAACTTTACACAGCCTCTTATTTGTAAAAGTTTGAATTTAGTAAAATGGGAGAAAATGCTTGGAAAGTTTTTTATCTGATAACCTGCGACAGTAGAAACGCTTTAAAATTTTCCACTGTTGGAATCATGAAAAAAAAAAACTCTTTCATTGATGTCGTCCCACAGACAAACACACCCTTTGCTTTCTTGTGTAAACATGTAAACACCAGGGTTCTGTTATTGTTAGCCTAGGTGGCTGTGGTTGAGCTTTTGCATCCAGCGAGGCTTGTGGAATGGGGATTTTCTCATTATCTTGGGAGGCTTGTGGAATGAGATTTTTCTCATTATCTTTGGAGAACACTCGTGTGGCAAAGGCTTGTCAAGTAGAGCACTCGAAGACCTGGCTGTACAAAGAGGTAGATGGAATTTGTATTTGCAATGGGGAGAAATGAAGTAAAAAGAATTGAGAGAAGGGAAAGGGAGAGGACAGAGGGTGAGAAAGAAGGAAACATATATGAGACAAAAAAAGATGTAATTTTGCAGCAAGTGTCTGTGCTGATAAGAATAAACCAAGGTTTTCATCACCATTTTATCTCTTTGGACGAAATATTTTATTCTATTCCTGCTGATCAGATTTTTTGTTCCACGGAGCTTCATGTAGGAATTACATTAACACTGGGACCGACCTCATTAGCTTGATCGATAAGGCAGTGGACTAGTAACCTGGAGGTAGGTGGTTCAAGTCCCTGTTACAGTGTAGTTTTAGTAAAGCGAGTTTGAGTAGTTTTGATATCACGAAAGTGATGAACACAAAATATATGATAACTTTTTTTTTACATTTGCACTGGGGTGAATGTAATTTATCGCATCACGAAATCACCAGAAAAATAAAATATTTCTTTAGTGGCTTAGTAAGTCAAAAGTTATCATATTTGTTTTAATCAGAATCCAGATATCAAAAAATATAGTTTTACAAAATATTAGCTTGACTTGGGGCTTGAATGACCTCCAGATTACAAGTCCGCCGCCATGAAGCTACTGAGGTCGGTTTAGTTGCTTAGTATTACCTACACATATTTCTATGTGTTTATACCATCTCATATTTCACTTAGAGTTGCTTAAATTTCAGTCTTGTTTCTATTTTGCGTTATCTTATCTCAGATGAAATACATCTTTCATTCAAATCACGCTTACTCTAATCAAGCTCTGGCAGGCACAGCTTCTTGTCTAATTTATCATTCTCTTAATCATCACTCTTCCACCTAACCCTTTTAAACCCCCCACACTCCACCCACCCCCTCACCTCCCTCACAAGAGTCATAAGTAATTCATAAACATAAATATGCACCAGATGTTATTTCTAGGTTTCAGCGTTTATAACCGGAACATTGTATAGGGCTGTCTAAGAAATTATCTATGCAGTGGCCCACAGGGTACGTTCGTATCTACTCGTAGTTGAAAAATTAATTGATGACATCATGATTTTTTTGTTGATGATTACTTGATTACTATTATTACTTCCGAGAAATTTCTATTAGAAATCGGAAGCATTGTGTTCGTTTTTGTTAATCTATGAGAGCTGAGTGGCAGGAATTCCAAAGGCATTGAATTCGCCCCGAAATACAAAACAATTTCAACTAATTGAATTATTATGAATTTGTTGTACAAACTACGTGTATGCAATGGACACATCTACTCATTTTGTTTAAAAAACCCACGTATGCTCTTGGAAAGCTGAAGTTGTGAATTTGTATTCTATAGCTGACCATTTCTGCAGCCAGTCACAGTCAACAACTGGAATGAAATACAGCAATAAAAATCAACCCTGACCTGGTCAATGTATTGCGTGTTTTATTTACTTCCCATTGTACATGGATATGTACATAGTTATTGAAATACATAGAGCCTGAAGGATAATTTGCATGAACATAAATTTCCTTCTTATTGCATTTTTCCTGTTTTCTCTCATACCCTTACCATTATTATCCTTCTTGACTTTTTTACTTTCCTTATCCTATAATAAGGAAAGTATTGTATTCGCCGAAAATTTGACCTACCCAGTTTTTCACATTTCTTGACAAATCATAACCTCCGAATACCAAAAAAGGTTGTTTTCGGCCATTGGTCCATCCGTATGTCTGTCTGTGAAAACGATATCTCGACAACGGTAAGAGCTAGAGACTTGAATTTTTTTTTTATGAAAGTCGATTCGATACACCACACGAACCACGGAACTTTTGGTTGAAATCTGATTTTTAGCTAAATGTTACCGTTGTAGTGGAATTTAACTTCTTTTCGAGTGATAAGGAAAGTCGTGTGGTGTCACACCAGATTTTTTTCTTCCTATTCGTCATCCCTCCACTTACTCTTTGTTGGTAATTCCTTCACCTCTCCTTTCTCCTCCTTTTTTCCGTATATCTTTCTTCTCCTTCTTCCCCTATTATTCACATTTATCTTCTTTTGAATTTCCCTATTCCTACAGTCCCCTGCTGTTCCTTTGCCTTCTACTACTCCTCATTTTCCTCAACTCTTTCTTGTATCATCCTTCGCCTCTCCTTCCTTCCATTATCTCCTATTCTATCTACATTGGCCTCCTCCTTTCTCTACCGTTTCTCTGTATCCTCCTTAGGTCTATTTTCTCTTCCCCTGCACATTTCCCAACTCTTCCTTAATATTTTTTTCTTCCCCTTACTCCCCTTCGTCTACATTTTCTTGTTTCCTTTCAGACTAATTTTCACATTCCTTCCTCTCTTGTCGTATCTCTTCCTCTCAGCTATTTTCCATCCTCCCCTCCTCGGTTAACCCTCAAGCTTTTCTATTCTATATCTCTCTCTTTTATACATTTTCCAGCCTGTCATTTCACATTCTATGCATTCTCTCTCTTCCTCTGTCTCCTTGAGGATTATAGATTGACTCTCTTGTATGTATGTATGTATGTATGTTCCTGACCTAGATTCCTATTTCTGTTTTCCGTAGCTATCCCATTCAAACTTTCAAGCTGCTGGCTGTCTTTTCTGTTCCTGGATTTTAATCTTGCTTTAAAATTCTTCGTTGAAGAAGAATCTGACATTGATACCTTTCTACTCTTGAAGTAGGACAATAATCTCTTTTATCTGTTACTTTGTGAAAGAATTTTTCATTGAAGCTTTTCTGTTCTTGAACTATACTAATCTCGCTAGATCTATCACTTTGTTGAAACACATCTCATTGATACCTTTCTGTTCTTGAAGTACAATAATCTCTTTTATCTGTTACTTTGTGAAAGAATGTGTCATTGGTGGTTTCTGTTCTTGAACTTTACTAATCTCGCTTGATCTATCATTTTGTTGAAACACATTGATGCTTTTCTGTTCCTTGAGTCTAATCTTCATGGTTGAATTAGTATTTAGCACAGGAACAGAAGCTTGTTACTTTGTTCTTTGCACTTGGTTTGTGACAGTTCTATATCTTCACTAGACGTTGCTTCATTTCAACGATCTAACGAGACCTCTAATGGTGTTCTCAACGAGCCATTGAACCTTGTTTAGTCTCACTCATGTGTAAACTATGAAATATTTAAATTGTTGACTACCCATACATATACAATAATAATAATAATAACAACAACAACACGATTTAGTGGAAGTTAACCACCAGGCGAGGTTAATGCTCAAAGCATTTTCTACCACCTAACCCTCAGAGTCGTATTATTATGTGTGGTCACAAACTCAATTTAATGAGGAAAAATTCGTGCACTGGGTGGGATTCGAACTAACGGACCCCTACGCTACCTGGATTACCAGACTAGCGCGTGAACCACTTGACTACCAGTGCACTATACATATTTTATTTATTGCTTTACAATACATAGATATTTATTTATTTTACATAGATATTTATTTATTGTTAAATTTACAACATGAATGCATGTTCGAAAAGTTCAATTAAAAACTTTGCTTCGTACGGTGTAATTATTCGCTTCAGCAATAGCCTAGCCTGGAGAATACTATAATGTAGACTAAGGGTGTTCTGTGCTTGCTTCATGCTTCAGTTGCCGGGGTTACGCCCTTGCGTTTTTTGCCCCGTTCCAAAGAGGAAGAGCCGTATTTAATTTAGAAAAGAGACAATAAATAATGGGTTTGGATATTACCGTTGGCGTGTTGAAGCTCTGTTTGTTCATTTTTTTCTTCTTTGGAATGTGGTTAGGAATATGTTTCGGTGCTCCTGTGTTGACCCAGTAAGTAGCCACATGGAAAATGTTGCGTCTCTTATTCATTAACGCCTTTTATAGGGTGGACTCAAAAAATAAACTAAAAGAGCGATTTAATCATGAGTATGTTAGATACTATTTTAAATGTGGATTTACAAAAAGAAAGAAAAAAATAATAATATGGAAATAAAGGACTTGTCTTCCTGTGATGGCATTCATAAATTTTTGGTTGTTGTTGAAAACGGGTGCTTTCAATCCTTTTGTATTTTAGCAATCAATTGATCTTACCCGGATAGATTTGTCTATTATTATTATTAATTTTTTGGGGGATTATTATTATTATTATTATTATTGGCGTTCGGTAGAAGAGAAAGCCACAGGCTTTATCTTGGTTCACTACATATTCTATTGTGTTCTTTTTTTTCATGTCCTATTTTGTTGAATGTATTATGTATTTGACCAATAAAGTGTTAAATAATAATAATAATAATAGACTTTGGACTCGAGATTTTCTCTCTCTGACACTCGAGAGCGTTTGTCACGTGACCTTTGCTGGCTTGTCATGTTCCAGCGTGATGTGCTGAGGGTGGAAATTCACTGGGTCGGAAAATTCACTCCCCAGGTGCATACATAACAATATGTACATATGTATCTGCTGACTCGGGTGCCATCTGTTACTCTCCTATGTCTCTCGTGAGACTGTTTCATAAATCATGAATCATGTGCTCTGCTCAGTCTCTTTTTCAGCCTTTTCTCCTCTTTTTCCTCTCCTCTTCATGCTCTCCTTCTCTTTATCTCCTTTTATTCCTCTCTATCTCTTTATCACCTTCTTCTTTTCTTCCTCTCCGTCTCTTCTCTCTTCCTCTTCCTTCTCCCTGTTCTCTTCTCCAATATGTTTCTCTCTCTCCCCCTCTCTCTCTCTCTCTCTCGCCCCCACCCCTCTCTCTCTCTCTCTATGTCTCTTCCCCCCCCCTATTCCATTTCCTCTCCACATCTTTTTGTTCCCTTATAAAATTTGAAATGGAACTTTCATGTACATGTGTGTCTTTTATTTCCACCAAGTGAAAATGTATGAATTCACATCAGTTATCCAGACAAGAAAGGTGTCAAGTCCATACCTAAGTTTGAAAGTTTCTACAAAAAAAATCATGTGAGCAAAAGGTTTATTTGAAATAGCAACTTCGTAACAGAGGTGGAATTTTAGCTGTGGTTACTGAAAGGAATTCGTATATGTTATTCATTTTTTATTTCTTATTCATTGTTCTTATTTGCTTACTGGGATGTGTGATGTTATTCTCTTACCATAGGTATTATTATTGTTTTAATGTTAATTTAATTTATTTTTCAAGTTCGCCCTGGCGCAGCTGCCCCCCCCCCCCCCCCTTCAGGTTGTTCATCCACTATATTGCATTGATAAAAAAAGACGAAAATTTACATTCTGTCCCTGAGTTGCTACTATTGCTACTAAAACCGGAAGTCCGGAAGTTGAGGTATTTAATACACCTAATCGAAAAACTGAAATTCTCTTACTCTCACATTCTATAATCTAACAAAAATTAATCATAAAATAAACTTCTGTTCTATTCGAACAGCTATCATCGTTCAATCTTATATTATTCTTAAACACTACATTGGTTATGGTCTTATGGTCTAAAAGTCGGACGAAAATCTCAGGAAAGGCGGCTTTTGTTTGTGGACACGCCGCCCGGTGCTGAGTTCGAAATAGTGCATGTTTATAACACGAGCCGCTAATACTGAAATTTCTTACGACTCTTTAGCTTTAGAGTCTAAACAAAAAGTTTAGACAATGGTCTCCACATTCTGATTCATCACGCCACACCTGGGAATTGTAAGGATTGTTTGAAAAGCCTAAGTTATTGTCCATTGAAAAATTTCAAGTCATCAATTTTATTTACTTTTTTTTCCTTCAAATTCTCTTGTTCGACATGTCATAGAATTTGTATTGGAGCAGGACCTTTTTTGTGGGTCCCTTTTGAAGCCTCGAAATTGTAAATTTACATTGATAGTTCAGCATCTTTTCTTTATGTTTTCTTTCTAAAATAAACTAAAATTTGGTCTTGCATATTTTAATGTAAAACAATAAATTACGTATTTTGATTTTTTATTAGAATATAAAACAATTTTTACGTTAGATTTTTAAACGTTAGTTTTCAAAAAAGTCAATTATAATTTCACCTTCGAGACGATAGTTTGCTCTATGCATGAGCTCAGATCGTTCAAACATAGATTCTTTTTTACCCATACCCAGTATTCTAAAAATTATTTGCTCATGGTTTGACGTTTGTTTGTCTGACCTAACTCTTTGTTAAATGTTTAACATCAGGCTTGGCCGGCGCTAAGGAACTGCGGAACTGCAGCATCCCCAGAAAAAAAAAGAAAAAGAGAGGATTTTCTCAAGTCCTAGCTCGTACACAATGAAAATCATCACACATTTCTAGAATAATTAATGCATAATTATTATGATTGGCGTGGTAAACAAACTCAAACTCTTCAGATACTGAAAGAGTGACTCTACAAATCCCATTTTAGTCAATTTTATGTAGCAACACCCCCAAAACTTTCCCACCGGTCGCGCCTGTTTAACATGTCTTTCTTTTATCTCCCACCTTGGTAAAAGTGCCTGAAAACAAAAATGGAATCTTCGTTCAAATAATTTTGGTCCCAAATAGTAGAAGTAAGGAATAGCTCTCCTCACGATCGCTTTGAGGCCTGAGGTCCCCCCCATATGACCGCCCTGTAACGAAGGAGTGACAAAAAACGACTTTATGACACGGTGATTTATTGCCAGAACTGTTAATTCTTCCGAACTTAACTCTTTTATTGATAATATTTTATTATGATGATAAATGTTATATTACTTACTGTTAGATGATTCTGTATAATCCGATTTAATTTAATGGTTTATTCTTTGGTTACACGAAATTCGTCTTTCTTTTGCGGAGTAACTTACATGGTAACTGAGAATACCGGCCGTAGGTCCTCGATACTGTCTGAAGGTGTCCTTTACACCTTACAAACCATTTAACCAAAATATGTCACCTCTGGGTGTCGAACCCTGGAGCTTCCATTTGGCAAGCGACTGTCTTACCACAGCTCTAATCGTGCGTTTGAATTTTCATTCAATTGCCCAAGACAAGTCGAGATTCTGTTACTCATCCGTGCTGAGTGGTCCCTGATGTGGGTAGTACATAGGTTAATATTTATATGTACCTATGTATTTAGTATACATTTGTACATTTCCTAGGCACTAGTGGTTAACGACAAGTTATGTGTGCTGAGATCACACCACATCTATAAACAGCCTGAAGCTTAGGTCACCACTGTGGAACAGCCACAAAGTCACCATATAAGGCCTTATTATATTTGCTTAATAGTCCTTACTGTAATGCCTTGTGTAACCTTATCTCTCTCTCTCTCTCTCTCTCTCTCTCTCTCTCTCTCTCTCTCTCTCTCTCTCTCTCTCTCTTCTCTCTCTCTCTCTCTCTCTCCTCTCTCTCCTCTCTCTTCTATCTCTTAGTTAGCATTAGCTTAGGGGATGTATTTTTTGTAATAAAAAATATAAATGAAATATGATTTTTTTCAAAATCAAAATCTTCTCTCTCTCTCTCTCTCTCTCTCTCTCTCTCTCTCTTTCTACCTTTTCATGTCTCTCTTTTCTCCAATCTTCCCTCTTATTAAATGTCAAATCTCTTAATTATATGAATGATAAATCCAGTTGTTGGTAAGTTCTAGACGCCCCTCATCGAGAGAACCCAAATCATAAAATTGTATAAAATAGTAGGTAATAATAATATTTTCTCCTTATTTATATACTCTCCGATTAGGACTAATGAGTTCCATCAATGAAGCAGTAAGCCCGAAACGTACTATTTTCTGGTCAAAATACAACATATGTAATCTATGTAAATACAAATTATGTATATGGGAGGATAGCTTGTCCTGGCCCGGCTGGGTTTCGAACCTGCGACCTCTGGATCTTCTCAAAATTCCAATCCTAGCAATTCTAGTTTTGAGTTGAGTGCTGCTTTGGTTTGGCGTGTTATCCAACTGAGCAGAATAGGTTGGTAAAACACAACAACAGCAACTGATAATTACAAACATCTCTATCCGTCAGTTACGATTACTAAAAAAGATACAAAAACCCGAACTACTAGGAACATCTCTATCGGAAATGAGGTACACGGAACGGATGAGCGAATTAGTCAGGAATAGAGAGCAGAACAGAACAATGGCAAGGTGACTGCAATTAGTCCAGGCACTAATTACAGGGACATTCAGTACGCACCGCGAGCAAGGGCATTCACGATTTTGCTGAAATTTTGAGTATTACCTAAGTAAGTAAGTAAGCACGAGTTTGCTGAATTATTAAGTACACACGTAGTTACGTACTTTAACCAAAGGAACTATAAGATTTCGCCGAAATATACATTCAGGAATCAAAAATTTTGCTCAAATGTAGTGCAGTACCCGAACTCAGGAACCTAACTAGCAAAGACCTAACTCGTGCACTGGTAGTCAAGTGGTTAACGCGCTAGTCTAGTAATTCAGGTTGCGTAGGGATCCGTGGGTTCGAATCCCACCCAGTGCATGAATTTCTCCTCATTAATTTGAGTTTGTGACCACATAATAATAAGACTCTGAGGGTTAAGTGGTAGAAAATGCTTTGAGCATTAACCTCGCCTGGTGGTTACCATGCATCCACTAAAGAGTGTTGTTATTATTATTATAACATTGTGTACAGTATACCCGGTGTAGGTAGTTAGGTACTGTACCCAGAGGAACTAAGATTTCGCCAAAATATAGATTCAGGAATCAAAATTTTGCTGAAATGTAGCGAAGTACTCAGGAACCTAACCAGCGAAGACTGGATGATCCTACGAACGCAGATCAAAATGGCAAAGTACTGGGAATCGAACCACCGACTCCTTGTTCAAGCTTTACAGAGTTGACAGAAATGGCTTTCAGAATCAGAGAAGTCTGCTCTTACTTAATCGCGAAACTACGATTTTTCATGTTACAATTTATGATTGTATTCTTTTACGAGAGTTTGAAAGAAAAGCTTTTTTCGGCATTTTTTTGTACCTAGTCAAACTCTGAGACTCATAAGTTTCTTGGTCATTGCCTGAGCTAGATCCTGTTTTTACTGAAATTATCTCGAGATAAATGAAATAAAAAAAACAGCACGAAACATCAATACCACTAATGATCCCAGTATTGCCTAACATAGCGAGAACGACCATTATGATGATTCTGCTATCCTGAGCGAATACTAGAGTAGTGTAAGTATTAGAGTAGGTTATAGGTATCAGATGATTGTAGAAGTATAATTATTTCCTTATAATACTAACTTTTTGGTCTCATTTATTCATGAAATATGTAATTATGTATGTTTTAGTTAGATACCTATAGTAGCAAGTAGCATAGTAAGAAGTCATGGCCGTTTTTACCATTACAGACATGCAAGTTTATTTTAAGTGGCGAAGTACAGGAAAACGGCTAACGTATCCTATAGGAACTCACTTTTCTCCCTGAGATTGCAACAGGCAATAACCCCGCCCTTTAGGTAGGACATTAGCTTTATTCTCTTTTTTGTTCTTGTTTCTTTGTTCAATCTAAATATTTTTTCTTTATAATTTCATTGTAGTGCACTGTAAATATTGTACTTTGTCCATACATAATAATAAGAATATGCGTCTCGCAACCCGCTAACCACTTCTGCTTCAACGTTTATTCAATAGGGTGATGACTTTGCCCGGTGCGCTTCCTCGGATTACGTGCCCCAGTTTCGCAAGCCCCAGTTCGTGGGTTCGAGACGCGTAGTCGTCAGAGAACCCTAACAGTCAATAGTTTCTTAACTGAATCTTTGGACCGATCTCAGTAGCTTGATCGATAAGGCAGTTGACTAGTAACCTGGAGGTCGGTGGTTCAAGTCCCGGTTTCATCGTAGATTTAGTAAAGAGAGTTTGAGTAGTTGTGATATCACGAAAGTGATGAACACAAATATGATAACTTTTTTTTTACTTAACTGAATCTTTGGTTTTCTTGTTCCCAGTCGGATCCCAACACTTCATTTCTGCGGGCAGCCAGGGCCGGTCAGCTGGAAAAGCTGCGGGAACTTCTCGAGTCAGGGGTGGACATCAACACATCGAATGCGGTAGGTAAAATGCGCTCTTATGTAGAAAAATAGTTCATAGAGTAATCATTGGCTTTATTATTATGATCCTAGGGGATGATCCTATAGAGGCCTTCAGCCAATTGTTTTTAATTGAAGAGAAAAAAAAATGTTTATTATAAAAACATTATAAATGTAAATACAAAAAAAAAAAAATATTTTAGCTTATGAAGTCCATGGCTGAGGCGTTTTTTTTTTTCATTTCTGTAAATTCTGTGCTCTATATGTTAAATTGTAAAAATATGCTTCAATAAAGGCTATCTTATCTTATCTTATAGATAGGAATGTATGTATTTTTTTCGACACTGTTCAAAAATATTTCAAGAGTATAAAATGGAGTATTTTTATTCTACTGCCAGTTTTTTGGCTTTCTTTAAAGTGGCAGGGTTCTCACATGTGAACTCTTCCACTCAGCCACTTCCTTTTAGACCTTTGTTAGCTTAATGGGGCACACAAAATCACAGATAGTTAAAAAAAAGTAATTCTAAAGAATCTAAAAAAAGCACATACCATGAAAAATTTCAAACCATTTTCAACACGTAACATCCCATTATTTTTACACCCTGCTTGGTTGAAGCAATCGCCCATGTAAACCGCTCAGTCCATTAGCACAACAGGAACACTCCCCAAGTCCCCATCCCTTCCGCCATTATAACAGAATACCGAGGATACCGCTGACGTGTGAGTTGCTGTATCCGATATCATAAATATACAGGGTGGATCAGCATAAATAAAACATTTAAACCAGTCAACCACTTCTTTTAAACATTTAAATCAGTCCATTAGTACACCAAGTCTCAATCCCTTCCGCCATTATAACAGAATACCGAGGATACCGCTGACGTGTGAGTTGCTGTATCCGATATCATAAATATACAGGGTGGATCAGCATAAATAAAACATTTAAACCAGTCAACCACTTCTTTTAAACATTTAAATCAGTCCATTAGTACACCAAGTCTCAATCCCTTCCGCCATTATAACAGAATACCGAGGATACCGCTGACGTGTGAGTTGCTGTATCCGATATCATAAATATACAGGGTGGATCAGCATAAAAAACATTTAAACCAGTCAACCACTTCTTTTAAACATTTAAATCAGTCCATTAGTACACCAAGTCTCAATCCCTTCCGCCATTATAACAGAATACCGAGGATACCGCTGACGTGTGAGTTGCTGTATCCGATATCATAAATATACAGGGTGGATCAGCATAAATAGAACATTTACGAATAAATAAATGGATGTTAGTCATTTTCAATTATTATTATTATATTATGCTTTATTAGATAAAGACAAAGAAACAAGAACAAAAAAAAAAGAAAAGAATAAAGCTAAGGTCCAACCTAAAGGGCGGGGTTATTGCCTGTGGCAATCTCTTCCACCCAACCCTATATTGTCAAGTAACGAAGATCTCACCCAATGAAGCAAAGTTCTGTTATTTTTCTAGATAAGAAGACCCGAATAGGAACAATAAACTCACAAATCGGCCATTTTTACCGTCAGGTCCGTTCCACGTGTTACGATTTAGGATTCTACCTTAGTAATATGTTGAATTTAGAATTCAAACATGCTTTTCTTTTTATTCTGAATGTTTTTTCTGGGAGAAATTGTTTCCTTTGGCGTGATCCACCTCCCTCTAAAATGTTCTCTACGAATGCTGATTCACCCTGTATACATATGAAAAAAGTATTTACCTATTTAAATGGTATCTACACCAGCTGACACGTGTTCTGTGCAGTCTACCGGGAAACAACTTTCTTTTATGTACACTGTTCGGCACGTGGTGCAGTGTATGCATTTTTTTTTTTTATAAATGATAATCATGTTTTATTTAAAATGTATAAATAAAGTGTTTTTTACAAGAAAAATAGTCGAGCCCGCTTTGCATGCTTTTACTCTGAGGCATGGTATTTAAAACAGCATGGAATACTCCGTGTTTCAGTAGTAGGTGTTTTAAAGGGTGGTGATTTGTTTACAAATTATAGGCTGGAAGAGAGCAACATTGCGAATAATTTTGAATATTGGCAACGTCGAAAACCAACTGAGGAATTATACATAAGTTATCATATTTGTGTTAATCACTTTCGTGGTATCATAACTACTCAAACTCGCTTTACTATATCTACGCTGCATCTGGGACTTGAATCACCGACCTCCAGGTTTCAAGTCAGCCGCCTTATCGATTAAGCTACTGAGGTCGGTGAGGAATTATACATATTATAATGGTACTGTTATAGAGCTGTTAAGGCTGTGATGGTCTCTCGTCGTGTTAATGAAGCGAATCCCAGCTTATCCCCTAGGCTTGGAACTCCTAGCTCTCACATAAACAGAAGCTATTCTGTTAGTAAGAAAAAAGAAAAAAAAAAAAAAACACTGCCAATTATGGACACAATACTTCCTCGTGATTGTTTCACATTGTAAACACGTGCCAATTTTGAGATTTTATACAAAATTACTTGTATCTCCAAAACGGCTCAACCGATTTTCTTTAAATTTGTTTTATATGGTATAATATTGTTTTTTCTACATTCTAGATTCTACAAAAAATTCTGTATCGGCAAGTCGTGGTCCTTATTTTTTGACTTTTTTGTCCAAAATTTCAGATTTTCTTAAATATCAAAGTCAAATTATAATTAATTAAAAAATAAATATATAAAGCCTATGTAAAATAATAATATGCATAACCATACAAATTTTTATCAAAATCGGGTGTACCGTTCACGAGATATAAGCGTTCAAGTAAAAAGTTAGTGGTCAGGCGCATGGTCTCTTTCACCAAGAACCGCTCGTACGAATTCGATGAATTTAAAAATGGGACCATCTACAGACTGTCTCCTAGATAGATGTGTGCAAAATTTCATCAAAATCGGTTGAGTAGTTTCCGAGATTTGCGCGTTACAAGGAATCGTTTTAACAGACCGACAGACGGACACAAAACCAAATTTGCTCAGGAGGTTATGAAACGTCCAGAAATATGAAAAAAATTGAAATCGGAGCAAAAAAATATTTTTTTTTTTACAAAAACGAACACAATACCTCCGATTTCTAATATTAGAAATTTCTCGGAAGTAAAATCAATCTTGCCTCACTAAATTTTTGCCGTACTGGAAACTCGAACCACCGACCTCATTGTTCAAGCTATACTAAGTTTAGTGAGGTCGGTTTCTGAAACAGAAGTCTACGGGAGTTCGGGACAGTGGGACACTAATACTAATACTGTGCAGTGATCATAGTTTTGATTGTGTATCATTTTTATCACCAGATAAACTCTACGGTTAGATCGGCTCCCATTTTTGACAAATATTTAAGTTAATGTATTTATTTGCAAAAAATTGAGTTCCAGATCCAATCAGATTGTAGAGAGAGAGAGAGAGATTTTTTTTCTTCTGATTTCTCCAGAAGAAAGTTCATGTTTTTCAAAATAATTTAATTTAATGTTTTCCAAATCTCGGATATGACAAAATCTGTGTCACTGATGTGTACGCTCGGGATTTTATGTTCGAGTTAACTTGAATTCAATTTTGCTTCCTGTAAGCATACTGCCAGCATACACATTGGTATTAAGAGTAATTTCCTCGGAACCAGTGCATCCGTGTGATGGCGAAAAAGTTTCGGAACACAAATTCTGTGAAACCAGATTTTTAAAAAAACTTGAGATGGAACTCGTCGAATGTTGATCTGTATTTTAGCACTACTTTTTTTCTGTGAAATTCTTTTCAGATTTAACCACTTAATTGTTTTCATGTACATAAGAGTTGTTTTTGTAACCAGCTAGGCTATACAGCTAATACAGCTGGGGGGAAGTGACGGGCCACAGCCAACCTAAATTGAAAACCACATAATATCTCTATGTGCGACAAGAGCTGACCTTGTTTTTTTTTTGTTTAAAAATTCTTTGCAGATTTAACCAATTATTCAATTCTCTTCATGTACTGTGGTAATGTTTTGAGCTCTAGTCTTATTCCCTTGACATCATTATCACTTCATTGCCATCCTGGCGCATCGATTTGTTCCTTTTTTTTTCTTCCACAACATGATTTCCGCTCTACTCCGCGATAGGAAGTGCAGTCCATTATACATAGTTCCTCTTGATTATTATACCCTGTAGTCCCTGTTATAATTCCTGTTATAGATACTTGTAATTATATTACCCTGTGTAGAGTAGAGCACTATGAAGTAAGCCTTGCTGGGTGTCAATTTTTTTTTAAGATGAGTGTTCATAGCCGTTTTTATTTCGTAGCCATGAAACAGGAGCTACTGTAGACGCTTGTGGTCTGTGTTGTAACCTACCCATCTCGTAGTATGCCTCCCCTCCGATGGGCGAGAAGTGACACAATACTTACCAATTAGGTGCTTGGTCAACACGAGCGCACCGAAAGGTATCCATTACAAACAGTTGTAACCATATTAAGAATACAAATTTTTGTCGGCACGGGAGATCGAACCCAGGACCTTCCTAAACAAGTTAATCGCGCGCTCAGTGATTACATATTTCAAAAAGCTTTTGGCATTAGGCTGAAGTTAGACTGTCGACCCAAGGCAGGAAGTCTCATTGGGCCAACAAAGGTTTTAGTTTTGCCATATTTTGTGTAGTGGCCCCACCCGGTATAAAGTCATGCCTGGTTATACAGAGCTCAGCGGAGCATGTAATACTGTTGGCCCGCTGCACATCCTTGTTGCACTCTCTTCTGTTTTCACTCCAGAGTCAGGGGGCTTTAAGTTTGAATCCTTTTGATGTCCTGTTCGCTCACACGTAGTCCTGCTAGTAAGATGAAAGTTCTGTTACAAATGTTGCCTAGTATATATTTGCTGTGAGCTTGCATTAAATTACAAGATCTAACTTTTAAATGTAAACAATGGACATGATTTTATCAAAATATAATTATTTTGTATGTTTGATAACATGAAACAAACGTTACAAATACTTTAATAGTACAAATTTCAACTTTCTACATATTTATTGACGTTTGAAAAAGGCGGCCAATTTTGGGCAATGGATGGTGATAGTTAATTGGCTGCCATTTGCAAACGGTACATGATAAGATCAAGTTTGTACTATTTAAAAAAGTTTTGTTGCCTCAAAACATTTTAAAAATCGCAAGAGAGGGGTTCGTACTAAAAAAATGAGCTTGGCCCCGACATGGGGACCGGCCCCAAAAATTGGTCTAACTCTAATAGTGGTTTATATTTCTTCGTTCCACTGGAAACAAACTCAGTAAGTCTTTTCGAAGATAATGAAGGGTTTTCATGGAATTTTGCCCCACCCTGTATTATGCATGCCTTAAAACCTCGCTCATAGGTATACATATAATAATAGATCTAAGTTTCATTACTTTCCCCCATGAAAATTTGATATTATACTTATCTAATAGTATGAATAATTTTACGGTATAACTATGTGGAAAATTTCTTGTCCAATGTTCCGCCCATTATCTTTTGTTATCATGCTTGAAATTTATATTACACATTAAATTTTCATTATAATGATTCCGCTGCCAAGTTGCAGTATGGTACACGTTTTCATGTTATCGACCTTAAAGACAGAAGAAAATTATACAAGAGAAATATTTCAAAAAAATCTTCATTTTCAATATTAGTACCTATGTTGCGTACATATAGATTCATATCTTCGTAGATTTTAGATGACGGATGATCGAAATGAACTATAGGTACTAATTCTATGTTGTGTGTTTATATTCATATGCTCCTAATAGATTTTAAATGACGGATGATCGAAATGAACGATGGGTACTACTTCTGGGTTGTAAGATTTTAACAAATTGCACCAGCATTTATTGTGTCAGAACAATCTAGGATTCCGTAATGTGAGCGTCAATTATTAGGATTATTCAATTATTTCAAGCTAATATCAACACTCTCTCAAGTTGTATTTGCCTGCATTGTCTCCTTAGCGAGGTAAGAAAATGTCGAGTCTTAACTGTCAACACAATGTTGCGAATTGTCGTCAGTGTCGAACTCTTAGCGTAATTAAAAACGACAGGTTAGCGTAATACCGTTCTGCTTGACAATAGAAGGAGAAGAAAAACTTATATTCCTTTCTTAAGCAAGAAATAAAATTTAATGTCACCTTGTCCTTCGAAAGTTTTAACTTTAATTAATGATTTGCAAATGAAATTCTTAACTTTAATTAATGATTTGCAAATGAAATTCCTAGAATTGCTGGAATTCTCATCATCCAGATGCTTTTGCTCTACGTTGGTGTCCTGCGTTTTTATGCAAATTTATACACCTTAGAATGCACGGATGCACTAGTGCACCGCTTAGCTTGACAGATGAAGAAACGCGCTAAAGAATGTTGACATAGGCACAATAGAAAGGATAAGAATGTATTTTGTGTTCAAATTCTGGGCGTTCCAGGGTAGGAAATTTATGTTGACTTGTTGGCAAAATTAAAAAATCTCTTCTCATGTCAGTCCGAATGAGGAGATGAAGGAGAATGTAAAGTAATTTATCATTCGAAACTTTTTACCTAAGTTTCTTTGATTTTTCTTTACCATCAAAGACAGTTTATGAATATCTGGGATTTTCTGGTCCTATGAGAACACTTCTTTAAATGCCCCGCAGGTTTAAGAATCAAAGGTGACAAAAATTTGCTTGAAAAAAAAAAAAAAAAAAATGGTCAAGATTCAACCCAACGATAGATACAGACCAGAAGATTTGTGTTCAAAATAAGTAGGCATCACTCAATGTTTTAAATAAGAAATAACAAAGTGTGTTACACACTATATTTCTGTTCAATGTAATGTAATTTTGAGTACAGAGCTTACGACAGAAAAACATTTTTCCTCCAATATTCCACCAATAAACCCACGAAAGAAGATGAAATTCCCAAGAGTATCTTCCTGTTCATCCTCATTACATTATATATACGAGTATGTTGTTTCTTAGGAAACAGTGACCTGCTAGTAGACCAACTATTTCTCTGGTGTTTGTTTAACCCAGTCGACAAAGGTATCTGAGTTATTTTTTTATTTTATTATCATTATCAGTATCCGATTTTTGTTCCAACCAGTCTGTTCATCCTCAACTAATCCCCTCCCTCCTCCACAGAACGGCCTGAACGCTCTACACCTGGCCGCCAAGGATGGCCACACCACCGTGGTGAGAGCCCTCCTCAAGGGGGCATGCAAGGTGGACGCCTCCACTAAGAAGGGGAACACGGCACTGCACATTGCGGCTCTTGGTAAGTCAAGGGTTTTTTTTATTATTATTATCTGACCTGGTTTCAGGATTTTCAGTGAAACCCTTACAATTAACACTGCGACCTAGTTAGATCTATTGTGACCTGTTACTATAAGTGAAGGATTACTTTACACTTAAGTGCTTTTTTCCCCAAAAATTCTGAGGGTTGAAATCATGAATTTGGATTAAAGTTAAGATAAGGCAGTTGGAGTCGAATTTAATATACTGGTCGTTAACGCGCTCGTCTGGCAATCCAGGTATAGATTAGAGATCCGTCGGTTCGAATCCCACCCAGTGCATGATTTTTTCCTCATTATGAGTTTGTGACCACATAAAAAACACAATACTTCCGATTTCTAATATTAGAAATTTCTCAGAAATAATAAGACTCTGACGGTTAGGTGTTAGAAAATGCATCGAGCATTATCCTCGGCTGGTGGTTACCTTCCACTAAAGAGTATTATTATTATTGTAACCCTCCCTCAAGTCGGAGTTTCAACGAATCACAGCGCACTATAGCCTGACTTGAGCACAGTGTCTGGCGCATGTTATGTTTAATTGTGTTTTATATGCTTCTCTAACAGGTTCATAATTAGTCAATTACTTTTCTTCCAGTGTTTGTTTTTCTTATCAGTCGCATTAAAAATGGCATGAGGAGAAAAATTAATGTGTTTTATAATTCGGTCTTAACTCATACAACACCCGATTGTGTCCAGGAAATCATAACACAAACCCAGTAACCCACTATACTAAAAAAATACATATATTATACTTGGGACTCGAACATTAATGATCAAAGCATTTTCCACCACCTAACCCTCAGAGTCTTATTATTATGTGTTCACAAACTCAAATTTATGAGGAAAAATTCATGCACTGGGTGGAATTCGAACCAACGGATCCCTACGCTACCTGGATTACCAGACTAGCGCGTTAACCACTTGACTACCAGTGCACCATTGTTTAGGTCTCAAGTCCGCTGCTTTAACGATCCAGCTACTGAGGTTGGTTTTTCTAGGAATAAGCAGAATTCACTCCAGAATCCCAAGTTTCTAATTCCTTCTCTTGAATTGAAATACAGAGGTTTCATTTTTTCATTTCCCGTGGTGAACCGCAAGCTTCAACATCGCGAGTGTGGTTACATTTCTGTGGTTCCTTAGTGTGTCTAAACATTGGTATCTATACCTGAATGAACTGTTTGCCTTCTTCCTGTGCAGTTGGATAAAATGTTACCCATTCTGATTGATCAGGGGTCCCGAAAATGCATATTGGACATGGCCACAGTAAATAGCTCAGAACGGAATTTCTAATTAGTAGTGGGATATTTCAAGGTCCGGAGATACTAATGCTGGCTATTCTAGTTGAAACCTGTCAATGAATTTCTACCGATTACAGAGCTCCATACTTTTTATTTATTTAGATTTTTCAATTCCATCTTCATAGCCAACTCCGTCTAAATTTGGAAAACACCACATCCATCTTCAACTTCATACTTCCTCAACTTGTATCTTGAAACAATACTACTCCGTAGAGCAATATGATTCCTAGAAAGTCTAGCTCGTTTTGACCGAGTACCCAGTATGAGAATTCGGACCCGGACCATTAACTTTCCTTTGCTTCAAACCTTTAGAAAGTTCATCAATTTCTTTAAAGCAAGTAGAACATCTCATGTAACAAGACCAAATGAACCGTAGAACTTCGGACTGCAAAGTCAAGCTCTGAACCGTAAAGTAGAACAGACGTTTCCCATGTTCGAGTGAGTAGCGGATGAAATTCTGTACTTTCCGTGTTGTTGTTGTTGTAACTGAGTAGCCTGAGTTGTTGGCGGAACTGAGTAGCCAACGCTGGAGGTCTAACGTTTCTCGCGAGATTGTCTTAGTCCAGACAACAAACTGGTCCATGGGAGAACCATCGTGAGGACATGGGACGTTTACTTGAAAGCCCTATGAACCTTTGTATGATTACGCTATGTATTGGGTACTCATTAGTTCTCTCCCAGCGGAGCAGGGGTAGAGTAACTAATGTTATCCGTTTTATACTTATAAATTCGTTAAATTAAATTCGTTTAATATACTTATACCATGCGTATAGCCCAATAGTCCCCTAGCCAGATCCCTGCATTACTGCCAGTCAGTTGGAAACTCTTTAATTGTTTTACTATACGAACTGGTAACTCTTCAATGCTTTAAATTATTTTAATTAAATTATTTTAATTCATTGAACGAAGTCTTTGTGATATAAAATATATTAAGTTTATTTATATTATCATGAAAAAAAAAAAAAAAAAAAAAAAATTAATTAAAAACCTCATATAAGATCCAACTGCTTCTGTGAGCTAGGACAAGCCAGTTTAAGCTAAAAACCATCACCTCTGGACCTATGTAGATACCTACGCCATTACAAGAAGAAGAAGAAAGGGTTGGGTGGAAGAGATTGCCACAGGCAATAACCCCGCCCTTTAGGTAGGACATTTCTCTTTTTTTTCGTTCTTGTATATATGTTTAATCTTTTTGTTTTTATTTATATTTTATTGTGTTCTACTGTATATATTTTTTGTTCTATCTAATAAAGCTTAAAAAAAAAAAAAAAAAAACAGCAACAACAACAACAGCTCTTCACACATAGATCTCATACTGATCCAGACCGAATGAAAGTTGCATTGTGTCAAGACCACTAAGTCTGTGGACCCAATAACTGACCTTACCAACAACAGGACAACTTTCTTCCATTTTGATTTGTTGACATGATAATTGGACTGATATGGTATTGGTTAGATACTTACGTCTAAGATCGCTGTACGATAATGACTGACATTATGTACAGGTTTTGTGCAAAACGAGAAAGATTTTTGATTTTATCTGTCTAGATTTTGCTTATGTTTGTCATTGCTAAGTATATAAAGACGAGATAACTTTCTTTCTTTTTATTTGTTGACAAGAAGGATAGTTATACTTATTTGGTCTGATTGTCTGAAGTATAAGATCGCACAAGAGTAACTGGTAGTGATCCAGTTTTTTTGCTAAAGACTAGCTTTCGTGTTTTAAAAAAAGTAATAATATTGACGAGTTGACACGTTTCTTTCTTTTTGATCTGTTGGTATGGGTAATTTCACAGATATGATGTAGGGCCATTTTATTTGTGTTTCATTTCAAAGAACTTTCTTCTGTATGAAAAAACTTGAGTATCCTAATTACATGAATAAATGCACCGTCCAAATTATATGTATATATTATGGTAAAAAAAAACTCGATTCGTTTCAATTGACACTATGACATTCACTCATTGAAAAAATAAACTGTGAAATTTATTTTTTTGCAAGTCTCTCTCAGTTCCAAATAAGGCTCTTGAATCTGGTAATCAACTTGTCGACCTTACAATAATAATATATTATCTTGAATTACAATTATTGTATTTCGCCTTTTATGAAGAACTCCATGGTCCTAGTAGTTCTTACGGAGACTGAGGTGCTTTGTTAAACTGTTGGCATAATGGGACTACCTGTCTTGCGCTGACAGTCTAAATAAAGCACTACAAGTTACAGTTTACATTTTTAAATTCAGTCAAATTTGGATATAAGAGAACTCAAGGGAACGATTTTTTTTTCTCTTATGTCCAGGTTTCTCTTGTAAAGTGTTTATTTTCCCGTGTAGAGAGGTAAATTGGACCTAAAAATTGTTCTCTTGGATCAAGTTTTCTCTTATATCCAGGTTTCTCTTGTAAAGAGCTTATTTTCCTGTGTAGAGAGGTAAATTGGACCTGGAAATTGCTCTCTTATATCCAGGTTTCTCTTGTAAAGAGCTTATTTTCCCGTGTAGAGAGGCAAATTGGACCTGGAAATTGCTCTCTTGAATCGAGTTTTCTCTTATATCCAGATTTGACTTTATGCATTTTTTCCTTTCACTTCCAGCGGGTCAGGAAGAGGTGGCCAAAATCCTCGTGGACAATGGAGCGACGATCAACGTTCAGTCACTCAACGGGTTCACACCACTGTACATGGCGGCTCAAGAGAATCATGACGGGGTGGTGAGGTATCTGCTGAGCAAGGGAGGCAACCAGGCTCTGGCCACTGAGGTGAGTTGGGTTGAATTGAGTTGAATTATAATTGAATCGAATAACTCAATGGGTTTACACCACTTTACATGGCGGCTCAGGAGAATCATGATGGGGTGGTGAGGTATCTGCTGAGCAAGGGAGGCAACCAGGCTCTGGCCACTGAGGTGAGTTGGGTTGAATTGAGTTGAATTATAATTGAATCGAAAAACTCAACGGGTTCACACCACTGTTCATGGCGGCTCAGGAGAATCATGACGGGGTGGTGAGGTATATCTGCTGAGCAAGGGAGGCAACCAGGCTCTGGCCACTGAGGTGAGTTGGGTTGAATTGAGTTGAATTATAATTGAATCGAATAACTCAATGGGTTTACACCACTTTACATGGCGGCTCAGGAGAATCATGATGGGGTGGTGAGGTATCTGCTGAGCAAGGGAGGCAACCAGGCTCTGGCCACTGAGGTGAGTTGGGTTGAATTGAGTTGAATTATAATTGAATTGAATTGTAATTGAATCGAATAACTCAACGGGTTTACACCGCTGTACAAGGCGGCTCAAGAGAATCATGACGGGGTGGTGAGGTATCTGCTGAGCAAGGGAGGCAACCAGGCTCTGGCCACTGAGGTGAGTTGGGTTGAATTGAGTTGAATTATAATTGAATCGAATAACTCAATGGGTTAACACCACTTTACATGGCGGCTCAGGAGAATCATGATGGGGTGGTGAGGTATCTGCTGAGCAAGGGAGGCAACCAGGCTCTGGCCACTGAGGTGAGTTGGGTTGAATTGAATTGAATTATAATTGAATCGAAAAACTCAACGGGTTTACACCACTGTACATGGCGGCTCAGGAGAATCATGATGGGGTGGTGAGGTGGAATTGAATTATATTCAATGCCTTTACGCCACTATTTGTTCGTATCTAGGCTTAATTTGGTACTTAATTTTTCAGTCAACGCGACGCGTTACTTTATGATTTTATACCAGCAACATATTTTTCGTTTCGCATAAGCAGTTTTTTTTTAGTTTTTCTAGCTAACCGTTTGACTAGCATCCTTTAACCAGTATCTACACCACCAGTCACCTGATAAAATTTCTAACTTAGCTATCCTTCATACTTGTGCCATAGTTTATTTTTGACGCGGGATGAAAGTATCCCATTAAATATCAGTAGGTACACTACCTAGGAAAAAAAAACATCATGTATTGTCAGCAAAGTATTGGATATCACATGAGTACTGCTCAAGTTCTCATTACAGGTCAATTGTACGCAACAAGATAAGTGCAGGCACTGGATAGTAATGTAGCTCTAATTATGCGCGCGAATTCCTGTTCTGAACCATTGGGTCTTGGGTCAGGCTGGCGTATGGCATTGCCGTGCCTAGGTGTTTCCACTCCATTAGCTCCGTGCCCTCAGAGAGTGCTGACCTTCATGCTAGTTGTCCCACTGCCATCCTATACCGGGCTGCCTGTGTCAGGGGTATCTTATCTGGTATAGTGCTGGCTTATGTCCGATTGAAATTCAAATCGTGGATAAAATCTCAAGAAGAGATAGGATAGGTGCCATAGTTTACCTATTTTCGACGCGGGATGAAATATCCCAATAAATATCAGTACACTACCTAGGAAAAAAAAAAAAAAAAAAAAAATGTCCGATTGAGAGTTAATGATTAATTTCCTTCATAAGGGACAAAGTTAATCACAGAGGATAGCAGGATAGTGCTTTATTTTTACTCCCAGTGGCTAGTCATTATTGGAGGAGGTTTAAAGGAAGAAAGAAAAAAAAATTTCTAATGTCTGATTAAGTAATGTTTAATTTCCTCCATAAAGACAAAGATATCGTGGGGGACAGTGCTTTATTTATACTTTTGAAGTGGGACATCTATATGCAGGGTTCGAGAACACAAAAAAAACTCAAACATTGTACCTGGGGTTTTGATTTCCATACAAGCCTTCAACAGTGATTCAACGTCGAAGCAGCGATCTCGTATATCTAGAAGGTCAGATTCGCGTTAAAAGAAAATAGTTTCGGTTTAAGGTCGCTCTCAAGTGCATGGTCATATCACGGCGGAGGTTTTAACCTCTATTCACTGGAAACTCAACAATTCACGTTAACCTAACCCAGTCTGAGTGGGTCCGGGAATAGCCAGCATCACCAGGGTTCGAATTTGAATGGTCAGCCTTCCAAGTCATAGCTGGACGTTGCTTAACTTCAGTGACAGAACGAGGACTGGTGTATTCAAGGTGACATCGACGCTGGCTAGGTTAATTTTAGTGACTATGGCATCTTTGTTTGCTCCTCTTCCTCACAAATCACCCACCCAGTATTGCAGTGTCCTATAGCCGACTACTCCAAGTATGCAAAATGCAAATTATTCGCACACACATGCACATCCACGTCTCACAATGTCTCTCTCTCGCGTGCTGTTTGCTTACTTTTGCGCTCATCACATCTCCTGGGTAATATTACTTCTCATATGTTATAGCACTTCTGCAAGTTCTTGTGTAACAGAATTCTCTGTGTTGTATATACTAATAATGTATACTAATAATAATAATAAATCATTTCTTTATTTTTCATGTTTTTTTGTATTACAGAGGACCCATCCTAAGCCATTTTTATTTGACTTCTAAGATTTATTTGGCTTCTTTATTTGGCTTCTAAGATATAGTTTTATTGTTTGTCTAATGAAGTTTTGCTTGATTTCTTCGTCTTCGGGTGCTTATCCATAGCGATCATCATGTCCAGACGCGGTCAGTGCTAAGAAGCTGCGGAACTGCTGCACCCCCAGACGAAAAAGAAAAAGAGAGGATTTTCTCAAGTCCTAGCTCGTACACAATGAAAATTATCACACATTTCTAGAATGATTAATACATAGGTCATATTATGATTGGCGTAGTAAACAAACTTAAACTGTTTAGATACTGAATGAGTGATTCTGAAAATCCCATTTTAGTCCGGTTTATGTGGCAGCATCCCCAAAACATTTTCCTACCGGTCGCGCCTGATCATGGCTATTTTTATCTTCATGGCCTGGAGGCCTGGTTCAGGCCTTTGAATTATCTATGAGAACCGAATGAGCAGAGGCATCAACTATTAAAGTAAGATAGTTCGATGAATATGATTAAGAATTGGACTAAAAACCTCCCATTTATTATTTTTACCACATAATAATACGTCTTGGGCTTACTGCTGGAATAATGGGACTTAATAGTCCTAATCGGGCAGTTTAATTATTATTTTTCACAAGACATTGTAGAAGAAATACAAAACATTGTAGAAGAAATACATTCTTTTTTGCATTCCAAAATAATGGAATGAAGTTTAAAGAATGCAAAGCTCTACACAACTCCGGGATCTGATATCTCTGTAAAACATGGTATAACACAAAACTCAACTCCTGCACTTCTGTGTTTGATGTAATTGTGCTTGACGCTCGATGCATTTAGAATTGATATCCTATGCAATCCGATACTGATACTTTGAAAGGAATACAATTTTTGATGACACTGCGTGAGTTATAAAGAATAAAGATTCTTATGACATGCCAGGAGAGTTCTCAGGAGTCGATTTTATCTCACGATTAGCTCAGTGGTTAAGCACTCGCTTGCCATGCGGAAGGTCCCGGGTTCGATGCCCCGTGCCGAAAAAGATTTGTTTTCTTATAATTTGGTTACAATTGTTTGTAAGGGATACCTTCCGGTGCGCTCGTGTTGACCCAGAACCTAAATGGGAAGTATTGTGTCACTTCTCGACCATCAGACGGGAGGCTTACTATGGGATGTGCAGGCTACAACACAGACCACAAGCGTCTACAGTAACTCCTGTTTCATGGCTACGAAATAAAAAAGGCTGTGAAACACTTATCTTTAAAATAAAAAAAATCCATAGTATACAATAGGTTAATGACAAGAGTAATATCTCAATGATAAATATGAGCCTTATCAACTTCTTCCATGTTTGAGACTCTTGAACCACCGACCTGCTATAGTCTCCAGCCAACTCAAGTGGAAAAGTTGGCTCGTTCTGAACCATATATTTCTATGTGCGATGAACCGAACCATCGTGATAACCTAGGCTTTTTATTTACAAGCCATTAAACCCTTTGGAAACTGCAAGCTAGCCTGACTTGTTAGGGTTGGCTAGTCCGTTCTCTGTTGATATAGTCCTTCACCGAGACTCCTTCTTGCTCACTTGTCTGTCCCGGTAGCTCAGCGGTAAAGGCGGCACTCTATGAATCCAGACATTCCAGAGGTCGTGGGTTCGAAACCCAGTCGGGACATGACAAGTTATCCTCTCATTTAGGATTTTTACCTCATAATAACACGTCTTGGGCTTACTGCTGGAATAATGGGACTAAATAGTCCTGATCGGGCAGTATAAATAAGGCGATATTGTCATTATTATTACTGTCTCTGCCGAAGTTTCTTATTAGTGAGTCACTCCACTGCCAGTCCCAGTATTTCTGTGCGTCATCAAATTTTTCAACAAGGAAAGATTCGACTCCTGTCGTAAACTTCTCGATCACACCTCGAATCCATAAAACACGAAATAACACACCCCACCCTCCCTAGAGAGCTGAAACAAGCATAACTGTCATCGTAAATACTCTCATCAGCGGTTCATATATTACGCGTTCCAGTCCGAGGTACGGGGTGCTGACCTTCATGGTGTGAGAGTCAGTACTCCTGCAGGTCTAAAGGTGGACCGATCGCTACACCGATCGCTAAAAAAAAAAAAACTATCGAAAAACTGTAACAGATACCTAAAATTACGGCCTAAATTAGTACCTAAATTAGTAATCTATAAAAAAAGGTTTTGAGTAGCCAAAACAACAATGTCTCATCAAAAATGGAAATATTTCCCCACCATATAAACAATGATTTGAAGCGGATGACATATAATGATGTACATTTCTATGGCGATGTGCCAGTGGGATTTAGCTGTCAAAAAGTAGTGGCATAACGATCAATAATTTGAATGGCTTGGAATTGTTTACTTCGTGAGAGTCGTTAATCATGCATGGGTGTGTACTGTGTATGTAAAAAAGTAATATTTATTATTATTGTGAATCAATTTTAATTTTTGTTTTAGTTCATATAAAACACTTATTAAAATTTGTAATAGACTTTTAGTTCGTATGCATAGAAATAGTTGCATTAAAAAATGCGTGACTATATCAGTAACCACATTAAAGCTAAAATTCTGCACAAAGATTTCTGAGAGAAATAAAATTCCAAATGGAACGTCATCGACGCCCAAAAATTCTTTTACTCCCACTGGGATCATTGAGATAGTTTGTCCTGTGTTGCAGTAGACACAAAAAAATGGACCAATTTTTTTTTATTTATTTATAGAAACAATTGGATCAAGCTTTATTTACAATTTTTTTATATACAATGAACATAGTGCGATAAGTTATAAAATATATATTGTTTAAGCCCGATCAAGGGATAATGCCTTCGGCATTCTCTTCCACACCACTCATTGAATTTTTCTTCAATGCATGAAAATGTTTTCTCAAGGCATTGTTTACTTAATCATGTGACTCGTGTATTTGGGTCTCCGTGTTTAACAAAAGTCAATAATCCGTGTTATTCTTTGTCGCCCAACGAATCGGTCCTTGATAATAGTCACCAGGAGTCTTTCCGAATCAGTTATTGTTAGCTTAGGAAGGCTTGTGTAGAGTCTTGTGTACATTAAAATTGTTTAAATAAAGTTCAATATCGAATACCATTCAATACTAGTCATTCACCATATTGCTTCTTCTTCTGTCCCGTAGGCCCAGTAGTTTCGTCGTCGCGTTGGTCTGGTAATCCAGAGGTTGTGGGTTCGAAAACTAGCTGGGAGATGTTAAGTTCTACTCTATGTGATTTTTTACCACATAAAAGTGCGTCTTGGCTTACCGCTGGAACAAAGGGACTCATTAGTTGTATAAATTGGACCGTATAAATAATGCGATATTATTATTATTATTACTGACCTATGTTCTGTCCAACTATGTACTTTCTTTTATGAACACGATCTATGAAGAAAAGCCTTTTTACTTTCCTTATCCTATAGAAAGAAAAGTAATGGAATCCCCAAACTTGAGTCACCAGTGTCGGAATTCACCAGTTTATTTACTCAGTATCCTCCTCGTTCACTTCTCCTTAAATCTGAAGGTCAGTGGTTCGAGTCCCAAGTAGGAAAAATATTTTTATTTATTAGGTTTAACGTCGCTCTTTCAATTGCATAGCCATATCACGAAGGGGGTGTTACCCTCAATTCGCACGAAACTCTCAAACATGGTACCCACATGAACCTCACCCAGCCTTGGTTTGGCCGCAATGCCAGTATCACGAAGTCTTCACCTCGCTCTACATTGCTTAACTTCAGTACGAGAACCGGTGCATTTAATGCACCATCGACGCTGGTACGAAAAATATTTAATACCACAATTTTGAGTGACATCATTGTTTGTTATTAAGTTCATATTAGAAATTCTAAGTAATGTTAGGTATACTCGTATGTAATATTTTATATAAAACTAGGATTCTTTAAATTATATATTTTTAAGTGCAGTATCACAAACTGCGTGTGAATAATCTAAAAAAAATAAAATATATATATATAAAATATTACATATTATACTAGTTTTATATAAAATATTTAATGTACCTGGCATCATTGTGACACAATTTTGCAATGATAAAAAACCATCAATATGTTTTCTATGTCACCATTCCGGCCATGAAATAAACCAGAAGTGCCTCCGCGGTGACCAATGTTTACCTTACTCATCTGAATGACTCAGTTGTGTACTCTACATGTTTGTTCTCCCGTGATAAGTTGGCTCAGGGACCTTGGTTGTGTGGGTTCTTATCTTCTTCATGGCCTGTATTCCGAACTTGGACCGACCTCAGTAGCTGGATCGATAAGGCGGCGGTCTCGTAACCGGTGATCGGTGGTTCGAATTCCATGTTCAGCAAAGATTTAGTGAAGCGAGTTTGATTAATTGTGATATCACATAGTGATAAACACAAATATGATAATTTTTAACTTATGACAAATTGCCAAAGATGAGGCTGTTGTTAGAAACGAGGTAAGTAGGTACGGGTTGGTGGTGCTGTAGCTGGTATAAATATAAAAGTATAGTATATTCAACGTGTGGCATTTTCTTCCCAATAAAAACCAGCGGCCCTCTTCTTGCTACCGACCCATCATATACTATGTTCATTTTTTCAGGACATATTATCAAATGATTCGATTACTCTCCTATAAGAGAAGTAAAAATCAAATTCATAAATAGCGGCGGATGTGCAAAGCTGAAAAGTTCTGACTAGAAGTCACATGACTTGGTGAGGCTTGTTGCTAAGGACTCTTAGATAAACTTCCGTGCCCATGAGTCATTTTATTTATTTACACTTTATTAATTTTACACATTGTATACAACACAAATAATTACAAATTAAAATACAATATAATAGAAGAAAAAAAAATAAAGAAAAAATAAATAAATATATAAACATAATACATGTCCTAACTAAAGGGCTGGAAGAGATTGCCTAAAGGCAATCTCTTCCACCCAACCCTTGTCATGAGTGGCTCTAGCTCTTTTATTGTATCTGGTGGCGGTGACGCCGAATACAGGCCCGAAGCAATGTACGGCAATGTCTTATTGTTTAGAATAGGGGTTGGAAAAATAAATTCAGGGCTGAGCAGCCCTACGTAGCTTTCCGGAGTTTTTATTTTCTTTTTAATAAATACGCAAACAATTTTGCCTCTTTATTTTGCAAAAAATAACAAAAATAGAACATAAATGATAAAGAAACATAAATATAACAAATAATAAAATTATAATATGTATATTCAAAAAAAATAAAGAAAACCCTAGTTTTAACCCGTGGTGGAACGATTGTCGGAAATTCTTTGTGACACTGATACATGATTTAGTTGAGTTAGTTCTTTGAATTGTTTGATGTTTTGCTTCTTTTTCTTTAAGTGACCATTCAGACCGTCCTCTACCGATGTTGGCGTTTCGGCTTTTCGCATCAGAGTTTCAGATAAAAATTCAAAGAAACTCCTAGATTGGTGAAAGGACCATAAATCTTATAATAGTACCTACTTTAATTAGTCATGAATCTAATAAAGCTTATTTAAAACTCTACAACTCAGGTTTAAAAGTAACACTTGTAAATTAATACAGCCATAGCAAAATATGGGTAACACAGTACGCTTAAGTCAATCTCAAGACTCTTCTAATACAAGCCACAAGTCTTTGAAGTGAGATTATCGTTAATGCTTCTACGGCTTATTTCATCCTAGGAAAAGAAAGCGTTCCCTATTTTAATGAGTGGGTATCATAAAAAATATAAATATTATCATCATAATCCCTCTTCTTATTCTTAAACGTCATTATCATCGCTATTATAATTAGGTATTATTATGCTTTGTTTGTTTATATTGCTTCTCAGACATGGCGTTCCGTTATACCTAGAGGCGGCGTTTATTTTTAGACTTACACATAAAATCAAATTTTGGTGACCGTTTGGTCCGTGTTAGTTAGATTAATATTATTTTTTCCCCGCTTTATTTAAAGTGGTAGGATTCTCCTGATGGAGCTCTTCCATCCAACCACTAGCTATAGTGATACTGAGTTGGGGACGTTAAACAGGGAGAAGACCAGTGTCTTGCTAGAGGACTATAAACAGAGAACAGACTAGCCAACCCTTACAAGCCAGGCTAGCTTGCAGTTTCCTGAGGGTTTAATGGCTTATAGAGAAAAGTCCAAGTTCTCATGATGGTTGATCGCAAATAGAAATATGTGGTTCAGGACGACCATCACTCACCCCTCCAGCTGTAGCCAAGCTGGCTACAACAGCAACAACAACAACAACACACAACGATTCCATAAAATATAATATAATGATTATTTGAGTGATCTTAATAACCGTTGAGACGTTCTTCTGTTTAAAATAAATAGCTATAAGCTATAAGTGTAAAAATTTCACTGTGTAGCACAAGACTTCATCAAAACAACGCCGGCCCTAAGTAGGTTTGGGAAACGGTAGAGTGATAGGTATTCAGATGATTTTGTTCTGTCAAAGATTTATAGTATCGTCTGAGTGTGCTTAACTAGCTTAACCCCTCAGATGTCAGTGATGTCACCTAGTAGTTGTCAAATTGAGTGCTGACAATAATAATATTAACACTCTGTAGTGGAAGGGAACCACCACAGGCGAGATTAATGCTCAAAGCATTTTCTACCACCTAACCCTCAGAGTCTTATTATTATCTGGTCACAAACTCAAATTAATGAGGAAAAATTCATGCACTGGGTAGGATTCGAACCAACGGATCCCTCGCTATCTGGATTACCAGACTAGCGCGTTAACCACTTGACAACCAGTGCACTTTAAGCTGATGGTGTTCGACAAAAAAGTGAATTCCCTTTGTAGCGAAAGGCTTAATGTCTCTTTGTGTGTCTCATTCCGCTCATTCGGATGTGACGGATTATAAATCATTGTTTACATTATTCTCCTCCTCCTCTTTCTCTACCTGCTCCTCCTCCTCCTCCTCCACTTTAAGCTGATGGTGTTCGACAAAAAAGTGAATTCCCTTTGTAGCGAAAGGCTTAATGTCTCTTTGTGTGTCTCATTCCGCTCATTCGGATGTGACGGATTATAAATCATTGTTTACATTATTCTCCTCCTCCTCTTTCTCTACCTGCTCCACCTCCACCTCCTCCTCTTCCTTCTCCACCTCCCTCTCCTCCTCTTCCTCCTCCACCTCGCTCTCCTCCTCTTCCTCCTCAATTTTCTCTCTTCTCCTCCTCTTTCTTCCTCACTTTTCTATCTCTCCTTCTTCTCCTTCTCCTCGCCTCCTCCCCCTTTTTCTTCTTCTTTTCTTTCATCCACACTTCTCTCTCTTTCTACAACTCCTTCTGCTCTTTCCCCCATGTCCTACTCTTTCTTCCTCACATTTTCTCTTTTTCACCTACTCTTCCTCCTCTTTATTCCTAACTTCCTCTAACTCCTCCTCCTCACCACCCCCATCACTCTACCTATCTCATCTACTTCTCTGTTCCGCGTTCAATTTAGACTCTTTCCCCCCTCACCTACTCTTCCTTGCTCACATTTTCTCTCTTTCACCTACTCTTCCTCCTCCTTATTCCTCACTTCCTCTCTCTCTCCTCCTCCTCACCACCCCCATCACTCTACCTATCTCATCTACTTCACTGTTCCGCGTTCAATCTATCTCTCAACTCGTGGGCAATTATTTCGGTGATTATCTCCTCTGTTAGGTCTCGCCGGCTCTGCAGGCTGTCACACAACTGTCATGGGTACGGCCGTGTAAATCTTGTTGTACATTGCGAGTCCCTTGTAAATCTTATTTTATTGTTCTTGTGGTAAACAAAATGTCTGTGTGAAAAATCATAGTGTGTTTGTTCACTGTTCGGTATGTAGAACTTAGATGTGGGAATATATTCTTTTATGTAAAAAAAAAAAATCAATTTCAAAGGAATATCTTTAACTATTTCACCAGTTGAATACACCAGTTAGCCAAAAGCGATCAACGTTGAGTATGGATGCAAGGAAAACATATTTTGAAATTTGTTCCTACAGTGAATTCGAAGCTGTTTCCCCGAACTTCGATCATATTTTTTTTTTTAATTCAAGGTATTCACATAATTCGGACATGCCTCAACCTCAACGTTACTCGGCGCGGAGGTTCGAATTGTGAATCTTAACTCATTCGAAATCACCCATAAAACTCCATCTACGAGTTAAGTCAGCCCAGCCAAGCGAAGTCTATGGAAGAGAATGCCGTAGGCATTAGTTTTGTTTGATAATTTCAACTTTGTTTCTTGTAAATTGTAGGTATAATACTATATTTTGTAAATAAAATCTGTTTGATAATAATAAGTCTAAACTACTTACATATGGATGTTATCTTTACCCCCTAAAAGTACAAAAACCTCCTAAACCTACAAAAGATTGTACTTCAAGGGGATTGTAATGAAAAAACTGTAGAATGAAATTAAATCAACTTATTATTATTATCATCTATGTTTTAAACGTTTCTATGTTTAACCTCAGCTCCTCTTTCCACTCCCAGGATGGTTTCACCCCCCTGGCAGTGGCCATGCAGCAAGGACACGACAGAGTGGTGGCGGTACTGCTGGAGAATGACACCAAGGGCAAGGTGAAGCTGCCCGCCCTGCACATAGCCGCCAAGAAAGACGACTGCAAGGCCGCCGCCCTGCTACTCGAAGTAAGAGAAGATCCACTCATACCTCGTAAGGAAAATGAGTAGCTGCTTTAATGTGAGCAGCGACCGGTGGTGGAATCATAGGCAAACATAAGATATTAGGATATTAAAAGATATGGAAAAGTCCTATAATTCTGCGCTACCCACTAAAAATTGTGATATAACAACATAAAGAAATACATTTATTTATTTATACATATAAGTGACCACATTTCTTTTGGTTTTGAAATAAGAATCCTTTACGATCTTTCTTCCTTTTCTTTCGCCTCCTCTTCCTCCTTTCCTTCTCCCTCTCTCTCTCTCTCTCTCTCTCTCTCTCTCTCTCTCTCTCTCTCTCTCTATCATGTACTTAACCGTTCAGTTAAATTTTCTTTTCAATAATAATTTATTTATTTTATTTATTTATTTATTTATTTACATTTATTTATTTTAATTTCGACTTCCAGAACGACCACAGTCCGGACGTGAAGTCCAACAGTCACTTCACCCCCCTCCACATCGCCGCCCACTACGGGAACACGAACATAGCCGAGCTACTCATCCAGAAGCACGCCAATGTGAACAACCAAGCCAAGGTAAGACGATATTCCCACTACGGGAACACGAACATAGCCGAGCTACTCATCCAGAAGCACGCCAATGTGAACAACCAAGCCAAGGTAAGACGATATTCCCACTACGGGAACACGAACATAGCCGAGCTAGCCAAGGTAAGACGATATTCCCACTACGTGAACACGAACATAGCCGAGCTAGCCAAGGTAAGACCATATTCCCACTACGGGAACACGAACATAGCCGAGCTACTCATCCAGAAGCACGCCAATGTGAACAACCAAGCCAAGGTAAGACGATATTCCCACTACGGGAACACGAACATAGCCGAGGTAAGACGCTATTCCCACTACGGGAACACGAACATAGCCGAGCTACTCATCCAGAAGCACGCCAATGTGAACAACCAAGCCAAGGTAAGACGCTATTCCCACTACGGGAACACGAACATAGCCGAGCTACTCATCCAGAAGCACGCCAATGTGAACAACCAAGCCAAGGTAAGACGATATTCCCACTACGGGAACACGAACATAGCCGAGCTACTCATCCAGAAGCACGCCAATGTGAACAACCAAGCCAAGGTAAGACGATATTCCCACTACGGGAACACGAACATAGCCGAGCTAGCTACTCATCCAGAAGCACGCCAATGTGAACAACCAAGCCAAGGTAAGACGATATTCCCACTACGGGAACACGAACATAGCCGAGCTACTCATCCAGAAGCACGCCAATGTGAACAACCAAGCCAAGGTAAGACGATATTCCCACTACGGGAACACGAACATAGCCGAGCTAGCTACTCATCCAGAAGCACGCCAATGTGAACAACCAAGCCAAGGTAAGACGATATTCCAGGCATGAAATGCGTAATATTATGGAAGAGAATGCCGTTGGCATTAGCACCGCCCTTGATCAAGTTTTGTTTTCTTAATTTTAATATCTATGGATGTATATATTCTATGTCATTATTTTGTAAATAAAACTTGATCCAACTTGTTTAATAATATTTAAATGCTTCTTGCATTATCGGTTCCCTTCCGGAAAGAACAGTCCCTGGGAGTTTTTTTTTATATTTAAAAAAAATTAAAACATGAATAGTTTTGTTAAAAAAGAAAAAAAAGAAAAAAAAAAAAAAACAGGCATTAATTAATACTTTTAGCCAAGTGTTGTAGTACTCTAGTTCCAGCACAACACAACCCCTCTAAACAAAGCTCGTATATTAAAAAGTTATCATATTTGTGTTAATCACTTTCGTAATGTCACAACTACTCAAACTCGCTTTTACTAAATCTACGCTGAAACCGGGACTTGAACCACCGACCTCCAGGTTACAAGTCCGCCGCCTTATCGATCAAGCTACTGAGGTCGGTATAGCTCGTAAATAGGAAGGGTTATTCATAGTGTAGCTATCAGAACCTGGGCCCCAAATTCCAACAGAACCCTAAATTTACCGAAATCCCACGTTCCTTCCAGCACAACATCACCCGCTGCACGTAGCTTGCAAGTGGGGGAAGGTAGCCTGGTGAGTTGCTGATTTCTCGGGGCGCCAACATTGAAGCCAAGACCAGGGACGGCCTGACACCCCTGCACTGTGCGGCCAGGAGTGGGCACGACAATGTGATAGACATTCTCATCGAGAAGGGAGCTGCCTTGTATTCTAAAACCAAGGTAATAAATAAGCTGCCTAGCCAGGCACGCGCCGGTATGGCAGCATAAAGTCCTGCTAGAATTTTAAATTTTAAGCATCAAAATTTCAAGTCAAAATTCTAGGAAGACATGACATCCAAAGAAGGCGTTTCGAGGACAAGCTCAATTAGGAGATGAGTGGAGAAAAACTGATTTTTTAATAAAAGGCAAAAATGTTTGCGAAATAATATGCGAAATCAAGGTAAGAATTTGTGTGCTTGTTAGGTCGATTTTTATATTTTAGACTCTTCTCTGTTCTTTTTTGACTTCCAAGTTTTTAAGAGCGAAAATGGAGAAAAAAAATATGTCATACATCAAACCGACTAGAAAAATAATATTCTGACTAATACATTATTATGCAATGTGAGACACCTTTTTAAGTTTTTTTCCTTCTAAAGAACTTCGACAGGCCATAGTAATGGTTTGTAATAGCAGTGAAGGAAATGCATAAATCTAGAGAAAGAAAATAAATATTTAAAATAAGACCCGCGTCCGATAACTGAGCTATTCTTTTCTATCACGAAGATGGTGTAGACAAGATAACAGTGGACTACATCTTACCCCTTCATTTTCTTACCTTTCCCCTACAGAATGGCCTAGCTCCACTCCACATGGCGTCCCAGGGGGATCATGAGGCCGCCACTCGGGTTCTCATCTATCACGGAGCCGGGCAGACGAGATAACAGTTAACTATTTTTTCTCCTATATTTACTTAACTTACCCCTACATCTTACATCTTACCCCTTCATTTTCTTATCTTGCCCCTACAGAACGGCCTAGCTCCACTCCACATGTCGTCCCAGGGGGATCATGAAGCGGCCACTCGTGTTCTCATCTATCACGAAGCCGGTGTATACGAGATAACGGTGGACAATTTTTTCTCCTATATTTACTTATCTTGCCCCTTCATTTTCTTACCTTGCCCCTACAGAACGGCCTAGCCCCACTCCACATGGCGTCCCAGGGGGATCATGAAGCCGCCACTCGGGTTCTCATCTATCACGGAGCCGGTGTAGACGAGATAACGGTGGACTATTTTTACTTAACTTACCCCTTCATTTTCTTATCTTGCCCCTTCATTTTCTTATCTTGCCCCTACAGAACGGCCTAGCCCCACTCCACATGGCGTCGCAGGGGGATCATGAGGCCGCTACTCGGGTTCTCATCTATCACGGAGCCGGTGTGGACGAGATAACGGTGGACTATTTTTACTTAACTTACCCCTTCATTTTCTTATCTTTCCCCTACAGAACGGCCTGGCCCCACTCCACATGGCGTCCCAGGGGGATCATGAGGCCGCCACTCGTGTTCTCATCTATCACGGAGCCGGTGTGGACGAGATAACGGTGGACTACCTCACCGCACTGCATGTGGCCAGCCATTGCGGCCACGTGCGGGTTGCCAAGACTCTGCTCGACAGGTAAGCTTTCAGCAACGACCAGCAAGAAATATATGCTTTCAGCAACGACCAGCAAGAAATATATGCTTTCAGCAACGACCAGCAAGAAATACTATCGAACATCTAGAAATAACTTTTCATGAACATTTTTTTTCTCTCCTTTTTTTACAAGTAGTGTGTAGGTTACAGTAGTGTAATAATAATAATTCCATGTCCGTGAGATAGGTATTGATACCTAAATAACGGTGGTGAGAGGATTATATGGACGCTTAGACCCAATGTCTTTCATATCCATTGATTCTACTCTCTCAAAAGCCGGAATTGCCAGCCTCACTGTATTGTAATAATGAATGGTGTATATGTATTTCATCGCTAACTAGGTCCCTTTCATGTCCATTGATTCTATTTGGTTTTAACGTCCTGCCTTGAGGTAGACAGGACGGGGGTTTTACCCTCCATACGCTGGGAATCGTACCAGCTACCCATATTAACCTCACCCAGCCTGGGTAAAGCCGGAATTGCCAGCCTGACTGTAGTGGAATAATGAATGGTCTTTTCGGAGGTAGATTTTTCAATAGGAAATGTTTTATTTGGATATAGAGAAACCAGAGTAAACATTGTGTTGTCCTTGTATATTTTATGGCTAACTTAATATTTCGAGAGAGCAACAATGTTTTGCCAGACCACTTCTTTAGTTAGTTATTATTTTTTTCCTATGCCCTGGTACACATGTGGTTGCGCTAGTCTGATAATCCAGTTAGCGTAGGGATCTGTTGGTTCGAATTCCATCCAGTGCATGAATTTTTCCTCATTAATTTGAGTTTGTGACCATATAATAATAAGACTGAGGGTTAGGTGGTAGAAAATGCTTTGAGCAAAAACCTAGCCTGGTGGTTACCTTCCACTAAAGAGAGTTATAATTATTATCACACTTCTGGTTACATCATTTGAAATGTGTTGTTTTTTATTCCTTAATTCTTATTACAGGAAACAAAATATCCTTAATTTAAAAGTGTTCCTTTCTTTTTCTAAAGTTACAATTATTTCTTCTTTTTATTCTGCCATTTGTAATTTCTTGAAATTATAATTTTTAATAAATAAAAACTACCACTTTAGTGGTGAAAATTGTTAATAAATAGTGTTCGCTAGTCCTTTTTTTCAGTCGCTACAAAAAGTATGATATTATTTCCAACTCAACCCGACTTGCCTCCATAGTCCTTTCTTTAGTCCCTACAAAAAGTATGATATTATTTCCAACTCAACCCGACTTGCCTCCATAGTCCTTTCTTTAGTCGCTACAAAAAGTATGACATTATTTCCAACTCAACCCGACTTGCCTCCATAGTCCTTTCTTTAGTCGCTACTAAAAGTATGACATTATTTTCAACTCAACCCGACTTGCCTCCATAGTCCTTTCTTTAGTCGCTACAAAAAGTATGACATTATTTTCAACTCAACCCAACTTGCCTCCATAGTCCTTTCTTTAGTCGCTACTAAAAGTATGACATTATTTCCAACTCAACCCGACTTGCCTCCATAGTCCTTTCTTTAGCCGCTACAAAAAGTATGACATTATTTCCAACTCAACCCGACTTGCCTCCATAGTCCTTTCTTTAGCCGCTACAAAAAGTATGACATTATTTCCAACTCAACCCGACTTGCCTCCATAGTCCTTTCTTCAGTCGCTACAAAAAATATGACATTATTTACAACTCAACCCGACTTGCCTCCATAGTCCTTTCTTTAGCCGCTACAAAAAGTATGACATTATTTCCAACTCAACCCGACTTGCCTCCATAGTCCTTTCTTCAGTCGCTACAAAAAGTATGACATTATTTCCAACTCAACCCGACTTGCCTCCATAGTCCTTTCTTTAGTCGCTACAAAAAGTATGACATTATTTCCATCTCAACCCGACTTGCCTCCACAGGAAGGCGGACCCTAATGCCCGGGCTCTGAACGGATTCACTCCCCTCCACATCGCCTGCAAGAAGAACCGCTACAAGGTGGTGGAGCTGTTGCTCAAGTACGGAGCTAGCATTGCCGCCACCACGGAGGTGAGTAAAATGTGCTTTTGAGCGCGCGATTAGCTCAGTGCTTAAGCACTCGCTTGCCATGCGGAAAGTCCCGGGTTCGATCCCCCGTGTCGACAAAGATTTGTATTCTTAATTTGGTTACAATTGTTTGTAAGGGATACTTTTCAGCGCGCTCGTGTTGACCCAGCACCTAATTGGGAAGTATTTTGTCACTTCTCGCCCATCAGAGAGGAGGCATACTACGGGATGGGTAGGCTACAACACAGACCTCGAGCGTCTACAGTAGCTCCTGTTTCGTGGCTACGAAATAAAAACGGCTGTGAAACACACATCTTTAAATAAAAAAAAATCGAATCCAACGGACGGACGATTTTGAACCATTCTTTCTTCTCTACACATTGAACATAAGACGACCAAGTACAAAGCAAGTACGGCGCTAGCATTGCCGCCACCACGGAGGTGAGCGAAAGTAGTTTTTGTAATTGTGTCTGGTTGGGGAACGTTAAACAGGAGAAGACCAGTGTCTTGCTAGAGGACTATAAACAGAGAACAGACTAGCCTACCCTTCATAGCGTTCATATAGAAGAAAACGCACAAGTTCACATGTGATTCTGAACGAGCCAATTTTTCAATTTAAGTCCTCCCAGCTGAACGCCTAGCTGGTTATAACAACACCATGCATTATAGAGTAATTGCATCACAAACAACCAAACAGACAATCTATGTGCAAAATTGTCTTGTTAAAACTACCTTCGCACCGTCTACAAACTATCTGCAAGTTTCCTTCGAATCAAATAAATCAATCACATGTAAATAATTTCATTGTCCTATTTCCAGTCGGGTCTGACGCCGCTGCATGTCGCTAGCTTCATGGGTTGCATGAACATAGCTATCTTCCTTCTGCAGGCGGGTGCTGCCCCAGACACAGCCACGGTGAGTACTGTAATAGTTTAGACCCTTATCTATCTATCTGTAATGATAATTTGTAATGATTGTCCTACTAATTTAGACCCTTATCTATCTATCTGTAATGATAATTTGTAATGATTGTCCTACTAATTTAGACCCTTATCTATCTATCTGTAATGATAATTTGTAATGATTGTCCTACTAATTTAGACCCTTATCTATCTATCTGTAATGATAATTTGTAATGATTGTCCTACTAATTTAGACCCTTATCTATCTATCTATCTATATTCTATTATATTAAAGTGGTGTTTTTCAACTTTTTAGTTATATACACCACTCTTTAGACCCTTATAATAGGGTTTCATCATAGGGTGGCGTCATCGTGAACGATGGTAGCCAGACAGTGGAGGAATGACACAACACTTCTACCACAGTCTTTACAAGGAGGCTAATAGTAGACAAGGGTTTAACGTACTTTTAAACTGACAAAATCATACAGAGATGTAGGTTTTAACATCCAATTGCTGGAAACTCACCAACCATCTACCCAAATTAACATCACCCGCATCACAAGGGTTCGAATTTGAATGGTCCTATCAGAGGTTAGGACCCATCTAAGTGCTACCCTCTCTGGACGTATTGCATGCATTTTATTAGAAAGTCAGGAAAGTGTGATTAGTAAGATTTCTCGGCGGATAAGTCAAAAACAGGAGCCGCACCCCCAAATAAAGCTAGATAAACCTTATCTAGCAACAGTAAAGTTGCAATTATTATTATTTGCTACAGAGAGTAAGATTTCTCATTCAAATTTCCACTGTGGTTTTATTTCTCAGGTGCGCGGTGAAACCCCTTTACACCTAGCTGCGCGCGCCAACCAAACTGACATTGTGCGCATTCTACTGCGCAATGGCGCCAGTGTGGATGCGCGTGCGCGTGAAGATCAAACCCCCCTCCATGTAGCTTCACGTCTAGGTAACAATAATTTATTAAAATGAACGTATGTATAGTACCATCAAGTGTCGCAAGCTGCAATACCTTGGCCACATTTTGAGAAACCACAGTAGATATGAATTGCTACCACGAATCCTGCAAGGTAAAATAGAAGGCAAGAGATCTCCAGGCAGAAGAAGAATATCATGGCTCGCCAATCTAAGAACTTGGTTTGATAAAAGTTCTGCTCAACTCTTCAGGATAGCAGCTTACAGAGTTAAGATAGCCATCATGATCGCCCACGTTCGAACAAGACAGGCACGCTAAGAAGAAGAATGAATAGTAGACGAGAGCTAGCATGTCATATGAATCATGGATGCACAGTGTACGATTTTATGAACATACGGCTTGAGAATATAATAAGAGTGGCGTACACCGCCACTATCATAGAGCCACCGCACATTTTCCCTCTTTGGTATCCTTACTCGGCGCCAAAGGGGAGGTTCATATGACATACTACATCCCGTTTACTATAGAACTATTAGTAATTTGTAGGATATTAATATAACACCGAGGTCAATATATATATATATATATATATATATATTTTTTTTATTTTTTTTTACTATTATTATTTTTTTTAATCCGCTAGTCCTGAAAAGTATCACTTACTTTTATCTACCACCTGGTTTTATTAATGTATTTTCTTTTTATAAATTTTTCATTCATTCATTTACATCATGTACCATTGTACCATTTAAATCATACCTATAGCATACATACAAGAGTGTATATCGAAATGCTTTAAATATAATAAGGTCAGATTTAATTCCCAAAATCCCAATTACTCAAAATTCACATATAATTTAAGGTTGAGCGTATTACAGAACTTTCATTATTTCATACAATACGCCATTTGATAAAATGAAAAGTACAAATGTATTAAAATTCTGCCTGGAGTCTAGAAGGAAAAATGTAATAAACAAAATGACACATTGCACCTACCACCCAAAGGCGAGACGGAATATGACTTCATCAGCAAGAAGTATTTCAAACAAACTTGAATTGTGTTCTTTGATAATCTTTAATTATTATTATTATTTTTTTTTACTAAACAGAGTCCTTGGGGACTATTTATTAATACAATGTAGTTCTTAAAACTAATAAGTATTTTTATTTAGTCCGTCGATTAATCCAAACGGAATTTAGTCCGTCGATAATCTCTTCTTTGTTAATAAATTTTGTGTTACTTCCAGGTAACGCGGACATAGCGAGTCTCCTTCTGCAACACGGTAGCGCCGTGGATGCGCAGACCAAGGATGGCTACACTGCGCTACATATTAGCGCCAAGGAGGGACAGGATGAGGTAAGGAATGAAGAACTGGACTGTATGTGGGGTATCGCATTAATTATATGTTACCTATTATAAATTAGTACAATTATTAATGCAAATAAAATTACAAAGTATGATTCTGAAAATAATATTTTCAGAAAATAATAATATTTATAGGACATATGTTGCAAAAAAGTAACGATAAAAATTATAATACAAAGTCGAGAGAAAATATAGACAAGAAAAAGATAAACAATATAAAAAAAATATATACAGATTTCCTTAACTCAAGGACGGAGTTTATTGCCTATGGCAATCTCTTCCACCCAACCCTATAATTCTATCCTGTCAGTATTCGAACCTGGGTCTCCTGCTCTAACAGCCACTACGTGGCGGATTACTAAAATGAAACTCGGTGGTGATACTCGTTTTGTGAAAGTCCTGAAAATCTGTTTCAAACCCTAGCCCTAAAATATAAAGAGCAAGTTATTTGTTTTTATTATGTCACAACTTTTAGTGGGTAACATCGACATTACGAGAACTATTGCTAATGCATCATATATCTCACAACCATCATTATCTATCTCGTAATGCGCCACTGGTCGTTGCCCACTCTACAACTACCCCAATTGTCCTCACGAGGCTAGGGTAGGCCCCGACATACAAAGTACAGAGCTGAAAAAAATCCGACCCGCCGGTATTCGAACCTCGGGTCACCTGGAGTGCTGGTCGAGCATGCTACCGCTAGGTCAAGTGACTACTACCTTAGTGTCTCGCTAGAGGACTATAAACAGAGAACAGACTAGCCAAACCTTACAAGCCAGGCTAGCTTGCAGTTTCCTAAGGGTCTAATGGCTTATAAAGAAAAGTCCAAGTCCTCATGATGGTTGATCGCACATAGAACTATGTGGTTCCAGGACGAGCCAACTTTCAAATAAAGTTGGCTGGAGACCATCACTCACCCTCCCAGCTGTAGCCAAGTGGCTACAACAACAACAACAACTACTACCTTAGCCCTAAACGTGATCTATTGTTCTCCCTCATCAGGTGGCTAGCATACTGACGGAAAGCGGCGCCTCCATAACCGCCACCACCAAGAAAGGCTTCACTCCTCTTCATTTGGCGGCCAAGTACGGCAGAATGAAGATAGCCCAGATGTTCCTACAGAAAGACGCACCCGTGGATTCTCAGGGCAAGGTGAGCTTACGCAAGTTTCTTAAGAATTAGCATTACGAATTATTAGTAGATACATAAGATAGCGGTGCCACCAGCTATGAAACTATACCAAGTAGATATGGGCGCATTTTTTTACAGAATAGAATAAGCGTTTTATTTGTAATATTAATTAAGTATTTTTTATAAGGACGGTCACAACCTCACATTACCTACATGAATTAAATTAAAATTTATTAGACAAGAAACCCTCTTATGGGTGTAAATAACCTACAACTCTCACCTATATATAATCCAAACTTCCTCACATACTAAATAATGGTTGTTTTGAAATGTGTAAAAGATTGATCAACCTGACATGCGACCTTTTATTGACTGTCTGTTCAAGTTTTATTTAAAAAATTTATCTTATTCTAACTTCGAATTTTCTTCAGACAATTCAACTAGGCTATTTACTTCTTCTTCTTACTGTTCATTTCGATTGACAGGGCGACGTTGTTCAACCTCATGTGGTTGGTTTGGCACTAGGACTATTGAGCTCAAATAATAAAGTTGTGTTTAAGAGACCTGAAACTATTTATTCTGTACCAGAGACTTGGAAAGTGTTTGTAAATTTGAGAGTAATATAACCATATTTTTTTGTTATCCAGAACGGAGTCACTCCCTGCATGTTGCCAGTCACTACGACCATCAGAAGTGGCTCTACTGCTACTGACCGGGGGGCGTCACCCCACGCCGTCGCCAAAAACGGCTACACACCCCTCCATATTGCCGCCAAGAAAAACCAGGTATTTTATGAATCACATTCTTATATAATTCAAGTCACGACTATGACACTGATGATCATGCTCTAGCAACGTAAGTCTAGGAAGCGAATTGGTAGGACTTTGTCTTATAGCTAGATGTGCAATAAGACGGGATTTTCGAAATTCCACTACAAACCTGCATGGCGAAAAAGGATTTTCTTTCACGGCAGCTCGCGCAAAGCGGCGACACCGCTTGTAAATTATAGATGAGTGTTTCACAGCTTTCTTTTTAATCGTAGCCATGAAATAGCAGCTACTGTAGACCCTAGTCGTCTGTGTTGTAGCTTGTCTAGTTTATATTATTATAATTATTAGATAGCGTAGGAGGTATATTGTAAATGATGGAAAACTAAATATCTACTCATTTTGAAGCAACCATAAATCATTATGACATAATATTAGTCTGTGCTAGTAATATTTTCAAAATGTATATATAAACTCGATAAAACTTAGGGTAATAATGATGTCTATAAATTTTGGTTTCCATGGAATAGAACATAGAAAGAAGTGGTCTGCCCTTTCTTGCATGGGCCAATAGCGACATTTTAATGAGAACCGTCGAGTTATATTATATAAAAAAAATATTATATAAAACGCACTTTTCTTTAATGAACCAGTATATTGTCGAGGAATGTTCTACACGACTTTCTATTTACTTCCAGATGGACATAGCAACCACTCTTCTGGAATACAACGCCAAGCCAAATGCTGAATCGAAAGCCGGGTTCACACCTCTACACCTCAGCGCACAAGAAGGTCACACAGATATGTCTTCTCTGCTGATAGAACACGGAGCCTTAGTCAGTCAACAAGCCAAGGTAAACTGCATACAGTTCAAGTCGATAACCCCGCCCTTTAGGTAGAACTTTAGTGTTATTTTCTTTTTTACTTATTTATTTTGTCTTTTTTTTTTTTTTTTTTTTTTTTCTTCTAATTTTATACTGTTAACATTGTACTTTGTCCTCCTAATAAAGCAGGGGTGCCCAACCTGTATATAAGAAGATCTACTATAAAGTTTCAGATAATCAACGCGATCGACCACCCCCCTCCCCCCTACAGATTCAATGGTCTTAATGAAGACTTCAAACAAATTTTCAAGTTTCAAGAAGTCACGAAACCTTCTTTTAATTCTCATGAGTTAAGAAAGGAGATCTCGGATTTCCACTTGTGTGAGATGCCAGGAAACCTCGTTCACAATAATTTGGTGTTTTAGAGATCTAGACTTTTAGAACGTCATCTCACATGTCTGGACGTGATCGACCCAAAATCACTCCGCGATATACCGGTCGATCGCGATCGACTGGTTGGGCAGCCTGCCCTGTAATAAAGCATACTATAATAATAATAGTATTGTAATAGTTTTTACTTCCCTTTTCTTAAGGTGTGTCCCGGAGCCGATCTCGCATTACTTCAGGGCACTTCCTTTTACATCCATACCATTCTGGAAACGGAAAAAATGGGTCAGAAAATTTTCGCTTTCGAAAATTTTCGCTTTCGGGATTTGAATGCGCCACCCCTGGGTCAGCAGTAAATGGTCTTGACCAATCGGCCACAAAGGTCGGCATTTAATAGTTGCTGGGTTCTGTTGTAGTCAAAAATCTAGTCTAACCACCCAATGCCTGGATTTTTCCTGATTTACTTGGGATGGATCACACAATAACTGCCCCGCAATAGCTGCTGAGAATAAAATGGATTAACTACTTTATTTTTCGTCAAACTATCGTCAAATCTTTTACTTTAACACCGATCCTCAGTACCTCAGTCAATAAGGCGTCAGTGATTCGAGTCCCAGGTTCAGCAAAAATTTAGTAAAGCGAGTTTGAGTAATTGTGATATAACATCGTGCCGAGCACAAATACCATAACTGTTTCTTAACACCTAAGTATTTTCGTTTTTTATTTATTTTTTTTGTTTCATTCTACACTTGAACTTTTTAGAATCATTAAAATAAAATGATATCTAAACATTAAAGGACGGATTGTTAATTTTCACAATCTGCTGCTTTCAGAACGGACTCACACCACTACACCTGTGTGCCCAGGAGGATAAAGTCAACGTAGCCACCATTCTAGTGAAGAATGGCGCTGAGATTGACCCCGTTACCAAGGTAAAGTTCAGGGAATAAAGTATGGCATTATCATGACGCGCCACAAAGATTACAATAATAATACTCTTTAGTGGAAGGTAACCAACAGGTGTGATTAATGCTCAAAGCATTTTCTACCACCTAACCCTAAAAGCTTTATTATTATGTGGTCAAAAACTCAATTTAATGAGGAAAATCTACAGATTACGCATTCATGCGCTTTATTGTTTACATTACAAGTCTAGCACACGCCGTAACCACTTTGACTACCAATGCTTGGTACAGTCTTGGTTACAAAACCAAATACTCACATCAACCTCATCCAGCCTTAGTTGAGCTGGAGATAGCCAGCATCACATGAGTTCGAATTTGAGTTGTTACCCATCCAATTCCTAACCTCGCTGGACGTTGCTTAAGGTGATGGGTGCAATAATTCTAAATAATGGACGCAGCACATGGGAATTTGTTTTAGGAAAGACCCCCAAAAATAATGTGATGTAATGCTTAAGGTGATCTTACGAAAATTGTTTTATTCAACGTACCATCGTCTACTCAATATTTCCTTGCTAAAATTCTAAAACAAAAACCTCTAAATTCTGGGTTAAGACTGCTTAAAGTTTAATTTTTTCATTGCCGTGAGTCACCTTCAGGGGTGCCGGGAGATTTAGAAATCATCAATTAAATTTTGGTGTTTTTCATGTAAGAAAACAATGAAAGTTTTTGTGATCTTTTGACAAATGATGAGTGGAAAACTAAATTGGCCTACTTAGCTGACGTTTTTCATCATCTGAATACTCCTCAATTGAATTAGCGTAACGTTAAACTTAACGTGGCGCTATTTTCCTTAAGCTCAATAAAGTCGTATTTTTCTTTCTAACCAAAAAACATTTCCAGGTTAGGTTTTTTCCAAATTTTTCCATTTTATTCAAAGGTCATTCGTGAAAGAAAAATGCGTTTGGTTACTTCTAAAGATAAACAATGGACCTATAAAAGAACTGGAAGCAAGAATTTTCTACTTCCACTTTGGTTAACTTGGAAGTGGAAATTTTTCCTCTTCCAAAAAAAAAGTGACTTGTTTCCAGTTTGGTTCATTTTATTCCCGTTTGGTTAACTTTGGTTAGAAAGAGAAATACGGCTTGATTACTCATTTATTTATTCCAATCTGTATTCCAGGCCGGCTTCACACCGCTCCACATCGCGTCGCACTTCGGCCAGCTGAACATGGTGCGCTACCTGGTGGAGAATGGCGCCAGTGTGAACGCGGCCACTAACCTCGGCTACACCCCCCTGCATCAGGCCTCGCAGCAGGGCCGCGTCCTCATCATAGATCTGCTCCTGCAGGCCGGAGCTCAGCCCAACACCACCACCAACGTGAGTTTTTTTTTTTTTTTTAAGAGTGTTTTTACAGTCTTTCTATTTTGTAGCCATGAAACATGAGCGACTGTAGACGCTTGTGGTCTGTGTTGTAGCAACACCACCACCAACGTGAGTTTTTTTTTTTTTTTTTTTTTTTTTTTTAACCTAACATGGGTAACACATTTGCAAGACACTGGTATTGCCTGGGGTACCGGGGTTGCATAAATACCACCACCAACGTGAGTTTTTTTTTTTTTTTTTAACCCATTGCCTACCATGGGTAGCACATTTGCAAGACTCTGGTATTGCCTGGGGTACCGGGGTTGCATATATGATAGACACGTTTATTTATTTAGAAACTCTTTATTAGCAGAGCATATTACAGACAAACAATTGTAAAAATTATATATAAATTTGACAGTATTAATAATATAAACAAGAAGAAAAAAAAAATATATACATATTATGTCCTAACTAAAGGGCGGGGTTATTGCCTATGGCAATCTCTTCCACCCAACGTTTGAACCTTCTTGGGTACCATGTATTGTATAGCATATATGCAAGATAATTTGTCTAGCACAAATGCTATACACGGTCCGTAGTGACAAGGAAATATGGGTTTTTTGTCTGGGAGACCGCGTGTTGCACATTATGCTAGACAGGTGATTTTGAGGAAAATACCCTTAGTCCCCAGGGCAAGTTTCATAAAAATGGCTTGGTAGGCAATGGGTTAAGAGTGTTTTTACAGCATTTTTATTTCGTAGCCATGAAACAGGAGCTACTGTAGACGCTTGTGGTCTGTGTTGTAGCTTGCCCATCCCGTAGTTTGCCTTCCCTCCGATGGTATCATCAATATTTTGTTCTCATCTTATGGTGGGTTAATAATGAGTGGTATGGTACATGTACCTACGAATTATTCGATGGTGAAAGAAGCGACCACACTTTATCCCTGAATCTCATTTTAGGTCTTCCTCTATTTCTCTTTCCTCTAACTTCCATGTCTCTCACTCTCTTTCCAACATAATCTTCATTTCTTCTTTCCACATGGCCAAACCATTGAAGTCTCCTCTCCTGTACTTTCTTAGCAATCTCTGTCACTTTCACTGTCAACGGCCCTAATGTTATTTTTATTTTTAATATTTACTTTTATTTTCTTTATTATTTTTAAGCTCATTTGAAATCATTCATAGTCTTAATGCCAACCATTGTAACAAAATCTGATCTTATTACAAATAAAATTCATCTATCTCTATCCCTTTCACTGTCCCATGTATTTAGTATTTCTGATCCTATCCATCCATGGGGTTCGGTGGAAGAGAAAGCACAGGCTTTAACCTCACCCCTTGGTTCACTACATATTCTATTTTTTTTTTTTTTTAGCATGTCCTATTTTGTTGAATGTATGTAGTTGACCAATAAAGAGTTAAATAATAATAATAATAATAATCCTTCTTATGTTTAATTACATTCCAGCATGGACAAACTGCCCTGCACATAGCTCAGCGCCTCGGCTACATCTCGGTGATAGAAACTCTCAAGATAGTGACGGAGACCACCATCGTGACAACCACAGTGACCACCACAGAGGAGAAATACCGGGTGGTCGCGCCCGAGGCAATGCAGGAGGTGTACATGTCGGACTCCGAGGACGAGGGGGGTGAGTCGACATTTTATTAGTCACCCTGTATAAATGAAACTCATGTTATTGTAAAGTGTGCTCCTGTTAAGGTATCGTTGATTCTCACCACTTTTATATCGACATTTTACTTCTTTTTTTGTTGATTGATTTTTCTTCTTCTTTTTTTACATACAATTAAACATATTCAGAAAATTGTCTTATTTTTTTCTTGACCCTCTAATTCTCAAGTCTATGGATCTAATGATTGAGAACTGGTTGTTCACCCATACGAAGTTTTTGATCATACTGAAGGACTTATTCCATTTGGCACTCAATACTGCTGAAATTCTTGTGAGGACCTTCTCAAATTCTTTGTGGAGTACACCTTTCCACCTACTTATGTCTGTAGATATCGAAAGTATTTTTATTGGTTTAATATTGTTCTAATAATATTTGCAAGTTCAAATAGCTAAGTGATGGGACCAAGTAGATATCTATTTAAGCGAAACGCATTCAATAAAACTAAACTAATGAGTCGTGGAGATCTCAAGTCAAGGGTACCCTTGAGTTTATGTTTACTATCCGTCCAAGATCTCAACTGCTATCAGTTGAATTCGAGTTCACCGTCAAAATAATAAATTCTAATTGAGACCAGCCTTGATAACTTAATTATCTCAAATAGAATCTTGTGAAATCCTCTCAGGGTGTCAATGGCCCCATCACTTGGTTATTTAAACAATAAGGACCATCTGCGATAGTAACACCTGTGACATATAAGTGTGTTCAGTAACAAGTTTGTGTGCTAAATGTATGTATTATTGTTTGCGAAATAACTCACAACAGCTGCCCGTGCAGACATGTGTGTAAAAAAATCTGCTTTTCAGGCCACCAACACCGACATGCCTAGTTGAGGTTTCCCAGTTCCGATATGAAATGAAATGCACTTTGTAAAATTTTGTTCATCAGTCTCTTTAGTTTTATATGGGCGAATATAGCAATAATTTTTTTTTCAATTGAGTTTTCCACGTAATGGTTATGTATAGTAGCAGGCTTTGCCAATTTTGATCTGATGTGGCCAATGCCTTCATATTCAATGTAGGTTTTTAACACTAGAAACTATCTAATCAATTATTATTATTATTTAACACTTTATTGGACATATATACAACACAGATAATTACAAATTAATATACAATATAAGGAGAAGTAAAAAGAGAAAAAAATGAAAAAAAATAAATAAATATATACCTACATAATATATGCTCAGAGCAAAAGAAATGCTCTGTCTGAGCAAAGAGGAATTAAGAATCCTTACTGGCTTTCTAACAGGCCATTGTAGCCTCAACTACCATCTAAACAAGATGGGTATTGCTCAAGACGCAAAGTGCCGTCTCTGTGAAGAGGCCCCAGAGACAGCAAGACATATTCTCTGTGAATGTGAAGCAGCCTCTCACACCCGACTGAAACACTTCTCAAGGCTGATTTTAACACCTAAAGAAGTTAATGAAATCAGTCCTAAAAGAATCTTAAGCTATATTAAAAGCTTAGATCTCTTTTAGAATAACATGGGCATGTCACAAAAGATCTATCTAAGGTCGCAGTAACAAAGAGCTTTCGTAGCCGATAGCCCTACCTTTACCAATACCAATACCAAATACATAATATATGTCATAACCAAAGGGCGGGGTTATTGCCTTTGGCAATCTCTTCCACCCAACCCTTCAATGAACCAATTTTTTTTTGTAAATTCAATTTACTTTCGAGTATATCAAGAGATATTGGAATTATATATTATTTACCTATATTCATGAGAAAATACTTCCTCTATCATCCAATGAGATCCCTCTGTAAAACAGGAAAGTGAAATTCTCAATGTATTGATTCTAATAGGTGCATTCAATCAATATCTTGAAATAAAGTATGGCGGTGGAACAAAAACATTGAAATCAGTCTGAACAAATAAAACGAGCCCCACCTATAGTAAATATCTATTGGAAATGATAAGAAAACATTTACATTGCGTTTGTATTATGTATCTATTATTGGCAATTATATTAGAAAACACATTATATTGTAAATACTGGAAATTCATAATGGCAAACATGAGTTCTGTAAAAATACTCGCACAATGTGCACGATTTACACAAGTCAAATAAATATTTGTCCAAGGTATACAAATGTACGTCTCTCTGTTTGCGATCGTGCATTCTCAAGTTATAGATCAGATTTTGATGAAAATTTGTTGTTGATATTCTGTCCCGGTAGCTCAGTGGTTAAGCGTCTGTCTGCTAATCTAAAGGTCACTGATTTGAAACCTTGCTTTGACATGAAAAGTTATCCTAACATACATCTTGGGCTTACTGTTTTAATATTGGGACTCATTAATTCATTATACCTAATGGGGCAGTATAAGTAAGGCGATATTATTACTGTATGGTAACCGCGTTGTTATCACTCAAGCTGATGTGCCTATATTTTTCGTTCATTTTTGTTTTCATTCAGAAACAAGGCCGGGTACTGCGCTAGTCATTAAAAATAAACAGGAATAAGCCCCTGGTGATTTCCCAGTCCATTAAAGTGACCGCAAGCCAATATCCACCTCAATGACTACCTGTGCTATACCGCACATTACCGCAATGCAATTTACCATACAGCCATATACTTATTTTATGCACATGTATACTGTATACCTATACGTACATGTATGTACTTATTTTATGTACCAATCCGTGTGAACCACCTGTACTATAAAAATATACCTCTTACCAGTAATTCATACCACCTGTGCTAGTAATTTATATCTTTATATTATCTACGGTGCGGTGGTACTAAATAAAGTACTGAATAAGGGCCTCAAGGCATGTCCTTGTATGCGAGACAAATATGTGATCGTAATTACATGTGTCAAAGTACCTTATTCAATGTACTCTTGTACGAAGACGAAAATGCACGCATCGATATTCGAGTTTTGGTACCTTACTTCATGTATAAATACAAAAATATCCATATTAGATACATATTCTGTACATACTTTAGTATGTTATATTCAGTGCCATGTGAGTATAAATGTTTGTATTTGTATGTGGTTGGGTGGAAGAGCTTCTTTAAGAAGAATGCTGCCACAGAAAAGAAAGCAGAAAAAAAATATTTTGTTCATGATATGCTGGTATACGATTATCCTGTGCATATGTTGGTAGTAATTTTATTCTGTGCTTATGTTTGATATTGATAAAAACCATTATAATGTTCAGGATTATCTATTACGTATTGGTTTACAACTTGTATCAGTCCATAAATAACACAAATAACCATTATTGGTCATAGAAACAAGGCGATAACTCGGAATTTTATGTACAATTTTTACTGGGTAGTATGGCAGATGATTTGGCATGGAAAGATTTCTTTTTAATGAATGAAAAAGATCAGCATTATTTTGCCAAACTGAATTCAGGAGTACATAAAATATTTGAGAGAGAAAGAGAGAGAAAAAAAATGTTTTGAATTATTTTATTTATTTTATACAATTGTAATTAGTAATTTTTATAGACCATCTTTATTTAATTTTAGGTGTAAACTAACAAAAAATTTAGCGAACAATACCGAAAAACTGTTAGTATAGTGATAGTGGAATTAGTCTTAGCCAACAGTAGAAATAAGCCATTCTAACTTATTTCTCTTCTCCCTGTATGTTTTGGTTAACCATGTACAATTGTACATATATTTGTATGTGTTTATGTACCTGGTATGTATGTATGTATGTAATAGTAATCAGAAATAAATGCGAATTCTGAAAGTAGCAAACGTCTCGGGCAGGAGGAAATTTCCAAGGTTCAAGTAGGTAGGTGATTTAGTCATTACTGAATTTAGACTTACATACCTCACCAATTGGCTCGGTCACAATTGCTTCTAAAGTTTCATGTGAACATCTAACATGTACATGAAAAATTATACATGAAATTGTAAAATAATAATACAAATAAAAAAAATCTAATCTAAAAATTACACATGAGTATTTTCATGTATTCCACAAAAGTCATGTTATGAAATACATAAAATTATATGAAAAGATGTGATATTTTTATGTCTGTCAATGGTCCTTATGGTCACAATAGATCTAATAGGAGTCGGTGTGAGAATTGGGGCTTCTCATGTGGCATTCCAACCATTTTTTCATAATAAAATGGTTCTTCTTTTTTTCCTTAGCTAATTTTTGTAATCATGAAACTGCGAAGTTTCGAATCCGCCGCCTTACCGATCGAACTACTAAAGCAACACATACGTACATGTGTAATGAATAATTTTCCTCTGATTTGTTTGAACTGAATTGTCCACACATCTATGTAGCGATTTCCAGTGATTCTCCATTCCAGGCAGTTTTCATCGGAGTACGTATAGTGAGGAAAACGTTTTGTGCTGCTAGGAGAGTCGGGAGAGAGGCCTGGATTTGGGGAAACGAATTAAATCTACCGGTTAGGAAGACAAATCGTACGTTACTCGTTGAACCAGATCTAATGTTTCCTGGTGCGTCTCGAATTTCGCACATCTTTCAATTGTTCTGTGATCTCGCATTCAATGAACATGTTGCACTTATTTCAGTTTCAATATTTTTCATTGTATGAATAATATGAACGTGTTGCACTTATTTCAGTTTCAACATCTTTCATTGTATGAATAATATGAACATGTTGCACTTATTTCAGTCTCAATATCTTTCATTGTATGAATAATATGAACGTGTTGCACTTATTTCAGTCTCAATATCTTTCATTGTATGAATAATATGAACGTGTTGCACTTATTTCAGTCTCAATATCTTTCATTGTATGAATAATATGAACGTGTTGCACTTATTTAAGTTTCAATATCTTTCATTGTACGAATAATATGAACATGTTGCACTTATTTCTATTTTGCGATCTCCTGTTGTATGAACATTTTTCACTTATTTCAGATCTGTGAGTTCTCATTGTAAGAACATGTTGGACTTATTTATATTTTGTGATCTCCTGCTGTGTGAACATGTTTGTGTACTTTTTTCAATTATGTGATCTTGTATTGCTGAATTAACATAAGATAATCTAAATATATCCCTTTCAAAAATTATTGATATATTTTTCATACAGTATTTTGGTTGTCTTTTCGTTTTGAACCAGGAATGTTTCGCCGAGTACCAGTCAAGCCACTGAGCCACCATCTACATAAAAGTACATACAATAGTAATATATACTCTAGCAGAGTAACTGTTTTTATACCTGAGTACATACTTCCTTTGCTCATGCCATGTGCATTCAGTTGTTTCTAGGTCATACTACAACCTATAGAGTGCGTGAGTTTTTTTTCAGCTTAATTTTCTGTGTGTTTTAAGTGTAAACTTGGTAGTATTACTAGTGGTATAGTAATTACTATCTCTCTCTCTCTCTCGTTTCCTTTTTTGCCTCTCGCTGTCTCACATGGTTTGGTAGATTTTCAAAACTGACTGGTACATCAGGCATCATTATTATTATTATTAAAACAATCTTTATTAATACAAAAGGACATTAAGTACATACAAATAATAATTTTAACAGTGAAAAATGAAAAAAAAACAATATATACAATAAAACAAAAAGAATAGAAAATATTTGAAAACAAATGTCCTAACTAAAGGGCGGGGTTATATATCAGTATATTATCAATATATATCAGTATTAATAGAACAGTCACTATCAGAACAACACAATCATCAGTATTTATAGAAACATTCACTATCAGAACAACACAATCATCCAGTATTTATAGAACATTCACCATCAGACCAACACATCATGAGTTCGATTGAGTGGCACTACCAATAGCCATTATCAACATTATTATGTATATTTTTTTACGAACAACACATTATCATTCTCGTAGCACTGTCGTAACATCAGTTCAAATCTCATTATCATTCTCAAAATCAAGAGCAGCATCTCAATTGTTGCCAGACTCACCAGCACAAATACAGTCGAACCTGGATATAAGAGGAACCTGGATATAAGAGGAACTTGGATATAAGAAAACTTGGATATAAGAGGAACTTGGATATAAAGGAACCTGGATATAAGAGGAACTGGATAAATGAACTTGGATGTAAAGGAACCTGGATATGAGCGAAAATTACATTTAAAGGGAAATAACATCTTTATATGTAAGAGAAACCTGGATACAAGAGAAAATTTACAGGATAAAATAACTTTTTATGAGAAAAGGCTGAACATAAGATAAAATTACCAGGTCAAATTTACCTCTCCTTAAGGAAAATAATCTCCTAATAAGAGGAAGCTAGATAAGAGAAAATTACCAGTGCAAAATGTACCTCTCCATAAGGGAAAATTACTTCATAAGAGAAACCGGATATAAGAGAAAAAATTCCGTCCTTGAGTTCTCTCATATCCAGTTTCGACTGTGTTATCATTATTACTGTAATAATATATCATCACAGTGACTGTCAGAGTCATCAATACAATATTACAACATCTTTACAACAACAGTCAGTACAACAGTACTATAGCGAGCATCATTGTCATCAGTATTATGAGGAGCGAACATCGCGGTACCTACATACTCGCGGTTTCCAATTCAGTTCTTGTGGCGCTCTGGACTCCGGTTCAAAACTCGAATTGATTTGCGTTGTATTTTTTTTTTTTTGAAAACTTTTTTTTGGTATACCTGGATTATTCGGTGTGTGCTTATGTGTATGTTTATCATTATTCCATTTTTGATTGTGAAATTTCTTTTATTTTTTACATTTTTTTTTTAATAGTAAGACTTACTTTGTCTCTAAAAATTTACAATATTGTTTTTGTTGTGAACAAAATTTTCAAAAAAAAAAAAAAAATCGTTGTTTTCTGGATCAGTTAGATTCTATTTCCAGATCATTCATCATGAGGTGTTGTGATGTTTCAAAATAAATTCAAGTTTATTTAAAATCATTTGTTCATTTCATATTTTTAAACTTTTGAATAGCTTATCATTATTTACTCATAAATGCGTCAGTGTGGGCATTGATAATATTGACTAACCAGTGCGTAAACAATACCGTTCATTCATAATCTTTGAATCATTTTATTTTTTCCCTAATTTTATTATTTTGTTTACTTTTAACAAATATTTTATTCTATAAGGTGTTGGTGATCATTACTCAAAAAATAAATACTGTTGTTATTCTATAATTAATCAACCTTATAATAAAATCAACCTTTTTTTTGTGAATATTTTTTTGAAAGCTTTAAAATTAAAGACTCTACATAAATTTAAAGTATAATATAATTATTTTATTAGCTACCTCCAAAAATAATCTCAAATAAATTAAAATTTACACCTTTATTAATTTGTAAGTGATGGAATTGTTAGCTGTGTGGTAGCTATCGAAATGCACATTTGATTTATGAGTAATTTTAAAAGTAGACCGTAAAATATAATAAATACCTTTTTTGAACATGTTGATTTACCAGTAAAGCCACTTGAACATAAATAAATAATTGAAATAATTTGAATATAGAAAACACTTGGCTTTTTTTGTTTTACTTTGAGTTTGTTTTACCAAGAGTTGTGTATAATTATAAGTTTTTCCTGAGAACTTATATATTACATTGAAATAAATAATAATAATAAATAAAATAAATGGCTGTCTATTTGATTACAGTAAAAAGCTATTTCTGACGTGTTTCTACTCTGTGGTTTCCTCCCAAATAGGTCGCTTATCCTCTGTGAAAATTAAGTGAGCTCGGGCGTAGTATCAGTAGTTATTTTTCTTTTTTAACCACCTAAGTCATGGGGTCTATAAAGGTTTTAGAGAAGGTATCCTGAAAAAACCTTGCAAGGAATTAAACCTCTCCTTTTCTGATTGAGGTATCTGAACCTGACCTGAGCGATAGGACAAAACAAACCGTGCGACAACCAGCTATACTGGAACTGTCTGCCGGGTTGCAATGGTTGGTTAAAGCGAGCTTGTGAATCCTACAAAGTTCGGAGTTCGATTCCCTTCGTTGTCCAAGCAAAAATTTCGAAGTATTTTCATTTTCCTTATCCTATAATAAGGAAAGTAATGTATTTCGTCGAAAAAAAATCTGTTAAATTTCAGGCTGATATGACCTGAGTAGTTGTAAAGTCCATCTAAAAAAAAAAAAAACCAGAATACTTTATATTTTCCAATATTATTGCATTAGTTGTAATACCCATCCATTGTGCCGCGTCGGTCTTAATTAACCAACTGGTAACGATTAATGATCGTTGGCACCGTTATGTAGGTATTAAGTATGTATATACTCAAGGTTCAACACATCTACAGAATATGTTGTATCCAGGGACGGAACGATCTATACTTTCTGTCACTCGAGGCAAGAGCTGAATAACAGCCATCGACTTTCATCGTCTGTTATTCACCTGAGACCCTGGGGAAGTGCCCCCCGCTGCCCTACATAGGTCCGACCCTGAGAAGATCGTAAAATTGTCTTCAGTCAAATTTTCATTATCTGCCGATAATTAAGAAACAACAAACCCATAACAACCTCTGCTGGCATAATCAAGGAGAAATTAGCGTTACGTCAGTTTTAATTAACCGTTTTCAGAACCGTTTTATGCGATTCTTTATCATACATCTATTATGTTGTAAAAAAAACATGTTAGCGAATTTTGTTTCAGTTTCAGTTTCTCTTTTTGTTAGATTATCTGGTCTGATACGTTATGACGTAGTGACGTAATAGGTTGAACACAGAGTAGAATTCTATAACAAAGTTTAAAATATTTTTATGTTTTTTTTTTGGTAGATAGCAATTTGAATTTTTTAAACTCTTTTAAATGCCAAACTGAAGTAAGAGAATTTTTAGAGTGTAAAGACAGGCGGAAAAAAGAAATAAACTAAAAGAATCTTGCCCGTTCTAATGAGACGGAGGTAAAAATAAAATCAATAGTTTCGTCCCTTCAAAGTTCTTCCCCATTTTGTAAATCGGAGAAAGTTGCGTTAAAGTGTGTTGACAAGCGTGACATTATCGTTGTCGTCAACATGGGGCAAAACTTTAACAAGGAGCAGTTCAGTGACATAGAAAGCGAGGAGGCGTTCACCAAGAAGTACCAGAACAACAACAACACAACCACCAGCAATGGACACCACAAAACTTCCAAGAGTCCCATTTCAACGTTGCTGCGGAAAAGGCCGAGTTTTAATCGGAAGAAAAAAGGTTCGTTTTGCTCAATTGATTATTTTTTTTTTTACCTGGAGCTTACTTACTTATTTACTTTCCGAGTCCATGTGTGATGTTATGGTGGTGGAAGGATTGATATGGGTGAACTCTTTGGACGCTCAGAATCATTGTTCTGGGCTCCTTCCGGCTCCTTCCGTGTCCAGTGTGTAGTGTATGGTATATTTTTTTTTTTTTTTTTTTTTTTTTTCTTTATTTGTTACATTACTACATACATTCACAAATATAATTATGGCAAAAAATGTATTTTTAAACAACCCTGTCTGCTGAAAGCTGGTGGCGGGTGTTTATAAAATATATAAAAAGATATATTGGTTTCTTTGAAAACTAAAAAAAGAGGGGAAAGAGGAAAGAAATATTATAATACATATAAAAAAAAAACAAGAAAATAGAGAAAAAGAGGTAAAGATGTAAAGTCCAATAAAACGTAAATGGAAGAAAAAGAAATATTTCGTTATGGTAAAGAAGTGTGGAAAAAAGGAAGAAGAAAGAAGGAATGAAGGAGAAAAGAAAAAAAAGAAAGAAAAAAAATAGTGTTTCTATTTTATATTGATCATAGTAGATATTCGTAATTATGAAATATTAAATAGGTGCATCTCATCATAATTAATAATTAAATATATACAAGTTATACATCTCTTGTATAAATAATAATTAAAATTATACAAGTCTCATGGAAAAAAAAGGTTTATATTCAGGTTATTGGCAATAGATCAATAATATTTATATTTCTATGTTTTAAATATTCTTTTATTTTAATTTTAAGTGATATATTAAAGTTTTTTAAATTTTTTATCTCTGTTGGTATTATATTTAATATTTTTTTATGTGTAGTATGTTGAAATTATGCACCTGGAGCTTACAATAAGTGTCATTATTAGTATCGGTAGTACATGAGATACATAATATATAAGCCAACCTTGGTTACTCGATCGTTTACAGCGGATTTGAAACCTGAAGTCACTCGTTTGAGTCCCATCTGTGGCAAATTTTTAGTAAGGCGAGCCCGAGCAGTGATATCATCATCACTTCCGTGATTCAGACAAGTATGATGACTCCTTATTGACTATTCTGTACAAAATGCATATAAAATTATATGTTTGCTTCAGTTTTTCTCACACAAATATTGTCTCTTGCTATCGAGAGAGGTAATGGAGCAAGTGTTCTCTTTGGATTGTCAAAGGGAATAACTTTGTGTGACATGATTTAATTAGCATGTGAAAAATGATTTTTTTTTATTATTATTATTAAAAATGTTTTTTTTTTTTTAATTTTTATTAAAAACCCCGTATTGATTGATAAACCAAGGTACCATTGGATGTACGAGACATCAAACGAATACTACCAAGATATCTTACACCCACATAAATCTACTCAGGCAATTCTGCAATTCTTTGAGAATGTCAATATCACGATGAAGCAACCTTCCTCAGTGCCTGAAATATGCCTGTAAACCAAAACTCTAAATCAAAACCTTCGTTGTTACAAAACTTTCTATCGAAATTGAAGCCCCACAAGTGAAATATCTAATGATAAAAAACACAAACTTAACAACTTCGAGCTCTCACTTCTTTTTATTCAAATACTTTATTATCAATTCCTAGCATCTCGAGCTCACAAACTGAGTAGATAAGGGTATCATTGAGGCCTATCTTTTGTGAATTATCTTAGGGCCTATACAAAGATCAGAAAGTTCAGTAACTGCGGTATCGTATGTCCATGTTGCTGTCTATCGCTACAGAGATCTTAGCAGGTGTACTGAAACAGCACACGAAATCATGGACCCAACTTACGTTTGAAATATAAGTACACTATAGACTTCATACAAGATGAAGATTAGGGCGTACTGCATTGAATACATAATGTAGAACACTTAACAGCTGTATACGGGCTGTGCCCACAACAGTTGATAACAGGAACAGCTGTAAGGGTACTTGTTAATAAGAGTAACACACACAATAGACAAAATTTCGGCACTCAAGTTATACTTAAGCTTCAACTGCTATGATTTTATTGGATCTAGAGAACCGAACTTCAATGTGACTTAAAAACGACATATGTAAAGTTGAACTATGGTTAATTAGACACATCCATAGATAAGTTGCTTGTTCTAAGTGTGACAGAATGACAGAGTTCAGAACTTGCGCCAGTGCGAAATTTTAAAACTTGTTAAACACAGATAAGTAGATAAAAAGTCAAGTCTGTCGGAAGAGCGCGCGATTAGCTTAGTGGTTAAGCACTCGCTTGCCATGCGGAAGGTCCCGGGTTCGAACCCCCGCGCCGACAAAAATTTGTATTCTTAATTTGGTTACAATTGTTTGTAAGGGATACCTTCCGGTGCGCTCGTGTTGACCCAGCACCTAAATGGGAAGTATTGTGTCACTTCTCGCCCATCAGAGGGGAGGCATACTACGGGATGGGCAGGCTACAACACAGACCACAAGCGTCTACAGTAGCTCCTGTTTCATGGCTACGAAATAAAAAAGGCTGTGAAACACTCATCTTTTTTTTTTTTAAAAAAAAAAGTTTCTATTGAAATTTTTCTTAAAAATATTAATAATAATAAATCCGTGTCCGTGAGATAGGTATTGAGACTATTGAGGTAGTAGGTATTTTTAAAAATAATGTACACCTTTTTTAAAATATTTTCTGTGGAAGAAGAAGAACAAAGCTTTACCTGTAGTAGAAGTTTTATAGTAATAAAGCTCTATCGATTGTAATAGTTTTACATATTCTCTAGGGTCATATATGGCAAAACTATTCGAGTTAAAATATTTCTGACTTAAAATACAACCCATCATATTGTACAAAACACTTTATCATGAAATCACGATTTCGGCGTTAATATGGACGGAATGAGTGAATAAGTGCTTAACTTGAATTTACAGCCGTACGGTATATTTATATGGATACTGAAATTTCAGTACCACTGAAAAAATTACCTGAATTTAATACCGTTTCTAGACTGTTATTATTCCTTATCATTACTGTTACAAAACCGTGACTGGACTATTTCCGCTGTCTATGGTCTCCATGTACGCGGATATTCATGAAAATTTGAGTATTGTGTTTGTTGGACATGTTGAATGTGGTGTGTCGAATATTTGGCCAAGTTCATATGCATATCGTTTGCGTGTGTGATGTTGATTTATGTTTGTCACTTTTCTTATCTCTCTGTTTTGTGTCTTCTATATTTAGTTACTATGGCATAATTATGGTCTATTCTGGGTGCGTATGTTGTGTGGTCAGCATGGTTTCACTCACCCACCCAACCCAGTAGCGTGATCTTCAAGGCGCCGGACTCACAATCTGGAGCTCGGTGGTTCATCTCCTAGCGTGGGCAATACCATTGGGTGGATTTTAGGAAATGTGCCCCATATGCATTGGGGATATTTTTTAAGGATTGGGTGGAAGAGATTGCCACAGGCAATAATCCCGCCCTCTAGTTAGGACATTAGCTTCATTATCTTTTTTGTTCTTGTTTCTTTGTTCAATCTATTTATTTATTTTCTTTATAATTTCATTGTATTTTACTGTATATATTTTTGTCTTACCTAATAAAGCATACTATAATAATAATAATAACCTCCGATGGACACGCTAGCCTCAGGAATCTTTGGCGTATAGAATCAAATAAAAGCCATCATGATTGACATGGCTTTCGAACTCTTATTAATATTATAAGAGTGCAATTTATTTATGTCTGTGCATAATTCACCATCGCCTAATCTCAACTAATTATTCCTGAGCACATTAGTCAAGTTACATTACTTCTATTAATTAGCTCTTCTCCATTCTGTTAGGTGCTAGCTGGTGAGTCATCCTGCATTACATCACTGTTCATATTTAGATGCATCAGTGTTGATCGATTATCATCTTCGCAGATAAAAAGTTGTTTGGAAAGGACTCTTCATATTGCATTTGTTCAAAATTAGTTATGTTTAGACGGATTATTAATTTGTTTTACTATCAATGTGTTGGTTTTGAATTAATGATAAGTTTATGACCCCACGTTAATCACATGAACCTTTCAAATTAACTGCTAGCAGCTAGCATTGTGAAACAATCACATTATCTCGAGAACATAATTATTATAGGTAAAAAGTATTGTTGATTAACCGAATGTGCACTAAAAAGTCAAAAAAGAGTTAAAGTTATCATATTCGTGTTAATCACTTTCGTGATATCACAACTACTCAAACTCGATAAACCATATCCACGCTCAAATCGGGACTTGAACCACTGACCTTCAGGTTACAAGTCCGCCTGAAATATTTATAAACTAAAACTGAAGTATTTATGTTAATCAACTGACCTCAGTAGCTTGATCGATAAGGCGGCGGACTTGTAACCTGGATTTCGGTGGTTCAAGTCCCGGTTTCAGCGTATATATAATAAAGCGAGTTTGAGTATAGTTCTGATATAACGAAAGAGATTAACACAAATATGATAACTTATATAATTATGTTAATGATTTACCTATAGTGCGCTTTAGTAATTTTAATAAAAAATATTCATATTAAATAGGTAGGTACAATGTACTTATTTCAGGTAGATCAAAGATCAGTTATTTGCTTACGTCATGTATTATTTACCACTAAGTACCTATACCTTACCTCACTAAACCACCAACTTAAACAGATATTTCATAAGAAAAGATAAGAAGATGAGTGTAGGTTGTATACCTATAGTTAAGATATTATCTTCTTGATCCCTTGTGTTATTAGGTTATTAAACAAGTTAGATTAAGTTTTATTTACAAAATAATGACATAGAATATATACATACATAGATATTAAAATTAAGAAAACAAAACTTGATCAAGGGCGGTGCTAATGCCAACGGCATTCTCTTCCGAAGTATTAGGTTATTACAGATTATAGGTACTATATCCATATTCCAATCTAATGTCCATTTTCACTATGAATTTAAGCATTCATAATCTTTGATTAAGACTGTGCAGAATAACCTCTCGAATATACATTTACATATTTTACATAAACATAATGTTCCCTTACTAATAGAATTATTTCCTCTCTGTCTAGAAAATAAATGAATTTCTCGTGTGTACACCACTTTTATCCGAACTATCAAATAGAGTTACAACATCAAAAAAAAAAAAAAAAAAAAAAACAAGGGCACGAGAGTCCCTCAAGTAGGGAGACTTGAGGGGTCTATGATTGGTCGAAGGTTCAACTTGAGGGACGGTCTGCCCTTTGTTCTTCTGATACTTTATTAATAAGTCAGCCATTCTTATTAATGTTATTCAACTTAGCACGACAAATTGAACAATTTATAAATGTACAAATAAACTATCTAACTATCTATCCATCTAGAATAAAGGGATAGGTAATCAATAAGGTAGAATATCATAATATGCCCCACAAACATTGGTAGCGGAGGTGGTCAAGCCACATCCACCAAAAATGGTGTCAGGTGTATGGATCCTTGAACCAGATCCTACCCAAGGCATGGGGTTTTCCTCATTATTTGAGTATGTGACCACATAATAATAGCACCCTGAAGGTTAGGTGTAAGGACATTCTTATAGCAATAACTTCACCTTGTGGGATACTTTCCAATAAAAGGGTCTATTATCATTAAACATAATATTTATGTTCTACACATGTAATTTAAAAAAAAACGCATTCCGCCGTATCTTAATTTCATACTTTAATTTTCCCAAGTCCTTTGATTGTATCTTTCCAAGTGTATAAAATCTGGGCTAACTCATCTCTATAATATCGATGTTTTATCTTAATACATTAGGTACCAATATTTTTCCTCTCTTTCAAACTCATCATGATGAATAATAAACTAATTTCAAATCAATTTGAATGTGTTTTTCTTGTTTGTAATGAAGTGTTGCTTCACGCTGAGCGTATAAAACTGCATCTATCGTCTATCGCTTATCCAGTGTTATTATTGAATTAACTTTGCTCAGCCTTGAGGGCTCCAGAATCCACGGATCTAAGCTGGAGATTTAACCTGTGTGCGCTCCGGTGTGTCTGTCCAGATCTATGGTGAATGAGGCTAGACTGATACGCTTTAGTCAATAGTATCTTAGACACAATGACGGGGGAATAAATCGGGGGATACTAATTTACTTTCCGTGTTTTCCATCCTACTTTAGACAGTGAAAAAATGTCCACAGTTAGGTCGACTTAGGATGATTCAGTATTTCAGATTAAGTTTTTACGTCTTGACATAAATTATTCAAGACGATGGTTTTACTTTTCATTGGCGGGGAATCGCACAAGCTACCCACATTAACCTCAACCGACCTGATTCGGGACATTAGTGATTGGTGTATGATTTTACACCAATAAATGAGACTTTGTTTAGGCTGTGAAAGTAAAGGGACTCTTTAGTCTCATTCTTGCAGGATAAACAGAGTATTGTATTGTATTTGTATTTACCTCCTGGTTGGTCGGAACTTAATGTCCTTCTATGTCCTTGTGTTAGAAATGCAGTGTGAGTTTTCCTGGTGGTGCACGGATTAATGTCCATGGATCGGGTTTGGCCTATGCATGTGTTCTGTTGTCTAACAGATCCTCTCCACTATCTGAACAGTCTCTGCGTGTAATCTCAATAATAGAAAGCCATGTATTGTGTCACCCTGAGGCTTGGTATTAGTATTGGAAATTCGATACACCTATTGCGATCTGAAACGGCTGGTTTCATTTGGTGAGAGTGTTAGAGTATAGGCGCTTGGTAGACTGTTCGAAAAGTAATAGAATAGGCGTTATAGTACATCGTTACTCGTAGTATGGGCTTATAGAGTGTTATAATAGGTTTTAAGAACTAACTTTTCGAATATACGAGTGCGCAAACGGTGTTTAGGATTTAGCAATAGATTAAACTTTTATAATAATAATAATAATACCTGTTGAACAGGTGTATATTTACGGGCCAAGCCCTATATAAACATATAACAAGATTAAAAATTAAAAGCAAAATAAAATTATTTATCAAAATTCCATTATCTAAATGTATCACAGATCACAGGCAAAAAGAAATTTGTAGTTCAAAAACGACCAAAAATATAAGAAAATAAATTGCAGCATGCTGCAGTGTCAAAATATGTACATAAAAAAATATAAAATGTAAATAAGTAAAAATATAAGATTTTACATGTCAGATAAATAAAATAAAGCGAAAATAGTATTAAAATTAAAATATACTTACAGATACACAAATAACATTCATATCACAGAGGGTTCAATATATCGACATATTTTACTTAGGAACATTTTTAATAAGAACATTCTCGTTGCGCATCATTCTGTTCATAGGTTCAAAATAAGTGTAATTTGTGCAACATTGTTTCACCAAGAAGGTGTTGTTCTTCCTTAGACGTCTATGACAGTCCAGAGAAATCAAGCTCAAGAGTTTAGGGCAGTCAACTTCCCCTTCAAACAATTTGTTGAAGAAGGAAGAATCAGCCTTCAGTCTGCGATCCCTGAGAGAAGGAATGTCAATGTCAGGAAAACGGTAACGACAATATGATAAGAATTTCCTCTGAACTCGCTCAAATGTTCGCTTTATGTTCACATGATAGTTATTCCAAGCAAGTTTACATACATAGCGCTGAATTTTATAAGATTAACAGACTAATGTGTTTTGCGGCGTAGATTGGTGAAAACAAACTTAACTGACGATAGCTAACAAGATAAAATCTGGACCAAAATATGTGGTTTTAAAAATCTCGACCAGCATGTGCTCTTTGTGGACTTATCTGACAGTTTCAGAGGCATTAAGTTCACGTAACTTATTTCTCCTTAGCTCAAAATTGGTTTGTTGTCCTCAACGCCTGACCTCATCCAACAATTTATGGTGCGAGAAAATATATACGATCCGCATTGAAAACAGTTGCCCTCCAAATAGCTGCGAAGGTTAGGGTCGGGAACCAATTGAGTCAGATCTGGTTCCATATTTAGTCAGAGCGATCTATTTGGTCCTGAGAGGACCTCGCCAGGGTCGGTCACTTGTTTGTTGTGGAAGTTCTGTATTAATAACATCAATCTATATATTTTTTAATCTGTCTGTCCCGGTAGCTCAGTGGTAAAGGCGGCACTCTGTGAATCCAAAGATTCCAGAGGTCGTGGGTTCGAAACCCAGCCGGGACAAGACACGTTATCCTCCCATTTGGGATTTTTGCCACATAATAATATGCCTTGGGCTTACTGCTGGAATAATGGGACTTTAATAGTCCTAATCGGGCAGTATAAATAAGGCGATATTATTATTATTATTATTATTATTATTATATCATTATGAGATCTTTCTTGTGTGCAGATGAATATTTAGTCGCTGTGTATTATAACTTATTATTGTAACTAAATACGTGACTGACAGTTATTGGGAAATGATATCAGGCTCATAATCGCCAAATCTCCTTTTCAACCGTCACACAACGCACTCTGATTGGTTATTGCGTTCAAATTAACCAATCCGAGTGCATCATTGTGTGACGGTTGAAAGGGAGATTTGTGGATTTTGAGTGTGAGTGTGTTCTCTGAAATGATCAAGAACTTTTGAGAAAGAAAAATAAATGAGTTGTTGAGTATCTCAAGTGGAATCCATGCCTGGATTTGTACCGTGATGTGAATGATAGGTCAATGATACTGTCTGTTATTGTGTTCGATATGGCCGATCAGTCAAGGATTATGACAGTGTATCGATTCTGTATGATCTATTTCCTTTCGATATACTCGATATGTTTAATTTTTCACTTGGTTTCATTACGTTATCAGTTTATTTTATTCATTTATCTTCTGATATTTCTTCAATGAATATTGATTCTGTCTGTATGATCTACAGCTGTATATCAGTTTTATTTATACATTAACTATATCCTGTTCGTTTTGCAAGAATGAGACTAAAGAGTCCCTTTACTCTTACAATACAATACAGCAAGGATATATTACCTTATCTATGTATTTCACTTGGTTTTATACCTATATCGATTCTGTTGGTATGACCTCTTTAGTACCTACAATTCTACATATTATACTGTAATCGATTTATCACTGCTCCGTTTTACGACTGTATTGATTCTGTATGATAGGTACTATGATAGGTTTATACATTTATGATCTATGACTGTATAAACTCAGTATTATGATATCTATTCATTCTGAGAGATCTATAACTCCGTAATAGCTTTCCATCCAGTATTGGTCTATTATAACATTTATAACTCAACTGATATTACATTATTGATGTGTGTTGCTTTGCTAGGTTGCCAAGTGAAGAGCATGCCTCTCATAATTCGACCACTGTGAGAGATAATTCTGTTTTTTAAACATTTCTAATATTAGTAGAATACTGGAAGTATTCACCTCTCTAGCAACCTTGACCTTAATTACAGAGTCAGCTATTAATGTTCATTTCTATACGTAATATTAGTACATAGTACATTTAATATACAAGTACTTTAATGTTAATATAGACAATAATATTACAGTACTTGAGAATACTACTAGTTCATTTGCCATATTAACAAAAAAACCAGTGTCATAAAAAATAATAGTTATAAGAATTTAGCACTGAAATAGAAACTCAAACACACATTATGATTGAAATAAGTGTTTATACATTTTTACATTATTATAATTATGTTTAAGTATAAATTGAAATTGTTTTTAAAATATTTCTTACTGATACTGTGTTCTTATTTCTTAAATTTAGGTACATATATCGGTACCACTTAATCAAGATCACAAATTTAATTAAAGCTGATGAAAAATTATTGCCAAACACAATCTTTATCGCTCATATAAAAGTGAACGGTTACTTACAACGTAAAAACTTCATGTGATTGAACATTTTATTTACAAAGTGCATTCATTTATTTTTTGTTAATTCAGAGTTTTTATAAAAGTGACCATTATTTCCTGATTGCATAGTAATCTTCAGCCTGCATTATGTTTTAGTTAAAAGTACAACCTACAACATGTTAGGTACGAATGAAGACACATTATTTAGTTAATTGTTAGCACACCATTTATGTTTGCATAAAATATAATAATCATGTCCGTCACTTCTTATATGTATTTCTTCACCTACCTGGTTTGTTCGTACGTTGAAACGACGGAACACTGAACAGTATAACATAGCTTCTACGTTTACCCTTAAATTTAGGACATGTAATATGTCACAGGTTTATTATAATAAGAGGCTCTTTGCAAGAAGCCTCGGTTTCATTGCTAAGAGCCTTAATTTAGGCATGGATCCCAGCACAGGGTGCAACAATTTGTCCCGCAATGTTGCGAAGCGTTTCATACCCCGCTCTTCCTTTAGAATCAATTGAGATCGAATCCCAATGACTTTGCAACATTTTACACTAAAAAATCGAGAGAAAAATGTTTATTTTAATAGTTTATTTCTTTATTTTCTTTATAAAGAAACATTTATACAAAGGTACTTCTCCTAAGCTTTGAAGGGCTTCTAAGAGAAGTGGGCTACTTGCAAGAGTGAATGACATAAATTGTTGCACTCACTGGAATAAGCATACGACGCCGACGTAAACCTTTTAGGTCCATTTTCCATGTACTTTTTGTTTTTATTCATCGCCAACTTCTCATCTTGACTGTCTTTCATTCTGTCCGGGTTTCTGTTTCACAATTGTCTAAAAGTCGGACGAAAATTTAGTTTGAGCAGCGTGTGACGTTAATCATACACTTTTTTTCTACTCAGTCCTGACGGCTTTTTTCACGAACAAAAGCCGCCACGCCTGACAGGTACGAATCTACACTTTCTCTCCCCCGGAGTTAGGGCGGTTAATAACAGACGTAGCTGATGCTTGCGGCCGGGGCTGTCTGGCCCCGCTCCTAGATTCGCCCCTAATACAGTCGAACCTGGATATAAGAGATATCAAGGAATCGGAAATATTTTCTCTTACATAATATCCATTCCAGGTTTCTCTTATAAAGAGTTTAATTTCCCTTATACAGAGGTAAATTTGACATGGAAATCCTTTCTTACATCCAGGTTTCTCTTATATATCCAGGTTCCTCTTATATCCAGGTTTCTCTCATATCCGGTTCTCTTACATCCAGGTTTCTCTCGTATCCAGTTCTCTTACATCCAGGTTTCTCTCATATCCAGTTCTCTTATTACATCTATATTTCTTTCATATCCAGTTCTCTTACATCCAGCTTTCTGGATATGAAAGAAACCTGGATATGAGAGAAATTTACATATAATAGAAATCAACATATAAGAGAAACCTGGATATGAGAGAAACCTGGATATGAGGGGAACCTGGATATGAGAGATATCTGGATATAAGAGAAACCTGGATATGAGAGAAACCTAGATATGAGAGAAACCTGGATAATAATATGAGAGAAACCTTATATCCATGTTCGACTGTACCTAAAGTTTTCGCCCGACCCCGAATTTTCCGTCCGACTTTTTTGACGATAATTTCTGTGTCTGTACTTTCTGTTCTTGCTGCGCTTACTCCAGGCGGGGAGGATATGGTGGCTATGTCGTCCTCCGACTACGGGAAGCCAGCCCACGCCCAGCATGTGTACTTGCCCTACTATCAGGGCCAAATGCAGTACACCCGTAAGTTTTGGCCCTCCTTCCAAAAGCTCAATGCCCGACACCCTAATTAGGGCGAGCTATTATAGATTTTCGCCTCTTTTTCTATGAGCATTATTTCCTTTTTTCATGTTTTTTCAGCTCTAAAGGTCGAATTATGTAACACGTTTAAATTTAAGTGAATATAAGCTAGACTGTCTCACAAGTCGGGCTATAGTTCGCTGTGATTGGTTGATACTCCGATTTGTGGGAGGGTTTGGCTTATCTTCAATATCATCCTGTTTAATAATTCGGCTCTTAATCTTGTTACGCTGGTTATGTTATGAGCTTCTGATTTATTTTGGTTATGAGTTTCTTATATCTTCCTTTTTCTGTCTCACGATTTTCTTTTTAAGATCAGTGTTTTAATAATCATAAGAGTAGAATGTAATGCATAGTTTTTGTTGAAAGTCTCATCAGGTAACGGGAAGTTCTTGTATTTTATTATTTCAGCGACCTTAGTTTTAATATTGCACTTTTCTTGCACATATTTTTCTTACCTTAGACCACTGCACCGCTGCCTGCACCGCTCACTTCCTCGCCGGTATTATGTATTTGTTTCACTTATTTTCTGACCAAATCTGTTGTTTATTCTTAATCTATTGTTTAATATGTCTTCCATTTTCTAAGTGAGATTTGCTCGAGAACATCAGTTACTCCTTGTTGCATTATCGTGCTGATATTCTATCATTAACCTTCAAATCTGACCCCTCGTAATGCTAATAGTCCTGGCCCCACCCAGTAATATGGGTAGCTGGTTTATGAGTTACCAGTGTATAAAGACATTTGATTATGTATGAAGTTGTATAATAATAAGATTCCTAGGGTTAGGTGGTAGAAAATGCTTTCAGCATTAACCTGGCTTGGTGGTTACCTTCCACTAAAGAGTGTTATTATGATTATTATAAGTTCTTGATTAAATTCCTCCATTAATAATCAAGCAACCTTGGGGGTCAGTGTCAGTGTTTAAGTGTTCAACTTTAAACTTCTTTAAGAAGAGTTACCAAAGATTAATGACCCCACCAAAACATTGGCAACTAAATGTATAATTTCGATAGACAAAATAATATTCAACACCGTTAACTTTGCCAAAATTTAGATCATAAACATTAGTTATATGTACATAGGTATGTCGTATGTATATTAAGATTACTATAATATGATAGATGTAAAACATCAGCTAATCCGCTACACGCATCAGCGCCATAAAAGATACCTCTATGTGTGCCTATGTAAATTAATGTACATAATATTGTATTAATCTCCTTTCTCTTAACCCATGTTAAGGGTCCGCCACACTTAATTACAATAATTATACCAGAGAAGTACGTTTTAATTTGATATCGCCCAAACGGTTTCGTCCAGATATCTATAAATTTCATGATACATACTCTTTTAACATTGTTGATATTGTTGTTGTTAAGCCTTGGGTGCTACGTCCCGCGATACTCAAAGAGCGTTCAATGATTTGATAAGAAAATTGGATAGTGCCCCTGGCTCCTCTACAACGGTATTGACTTTCACAGGTTTCTTGTGCCGTTACTAGCATAATAGAATGGTACTACTAATGTGTATAATACAATACCCATAATATTTAATAGGAATATCTCAAGGAGATTAGCATGATTAGATACTAGTGTATAATTTAATATGTGGTTCAACATGATAGCACATGTCATGTAACACTTTGATCCTTGTCATGTTGAAATATGTAAATTTCCATCTCATAAAATAGAAACTATACCCACATAGAAGCAAGATTCAAGAAATGACTGTTTGATTCACCGCCATTTAAAAAAATGTCCTCCTAACTTGAGTCATCAAAATGTGTTCTTCGTATAAGATTGAGGATGCTATTTTCTTACGAGTACAAGTTGAGTCAGCTCTCAATTTTCCACATTTAAAACAAAACCAAAATCAGAAAACTTAAGATTTACTTGAGTTTTACAAAATTTCTATGTATTTCACTCACACCAACCCCCAAGTTACGAGTCTGCCCCCTTATCGATCAAGCCACTGAGGTCGGTTGTGTCAATGAATAATATTATGTATTCATCGCCAGGCTTTCGCTCTCAGCTGAAATAAAGCTTGATGAGTGATCATAATATAAGTTGCCATTAGTCCTGATAAACCTGCCTGTCATGAGAATGAGGATTGTTTTCGTACAAACATGGCCAGAGAGAGTGTTGAGTGAGGAAGTGATATAAGTAGTGCTTTATTTAGCCTGTCCGGTTAGAACTAGAAATCTCATTACGTTAACAGTTATGGGATTAGCTTACGTAGGATCTGTCCTGTCAGGTGGGAACAAAGCAAATGAATCTTCACAACGTTCTACTCACATAGCACAAAATATTGAAGTACGGATTGCAGCTATTTGTGAACTAAGTCCCGAATTATGAAATAGGATTAGATTGACTAGTCCTTCACTATCTCTTAACTCGGCCTCTTGTTGAAATTTCAACAAACCACAACGCATTTAGGTATATCAGCTGTTAAGTGATAGTGCCTTGGATTAACAAATCCTAGATATTTAATCCTGTTTCATAATTCGGTCCTAACTCGTGGTGTGAACATAAGTTATGATATTAAAATAAGATTTACCTCCTGTCGAAGAAAGTTAGGTACATTTTCCTGATTCCAATGGACCCCGTATATAATTGTAAAGATTATAAATATATATGTATATAATACGATTATTAAGAATTTAGATTATTAAACCCATGCAATAAATGAAAGTTTGATGGATGAGATTAGTTTAAAATTCGGTGGATATGGTTTTGGTGTTGCATAGATGACGGCTTGTGGGATTTTCATTTACTGTAATAATACCATCTGAAATCTCTGAATGGATTAGTTTAGACTTTAGATTAACCAATCTAACTAACATCAGATAATTGACTTTTCATTGTAACCTATTTTGAAGAATACCTCCTACCAACTTTATTTACTACCGGCGCGAGCGTATAGGACTGTAGCGGTTGAGATCTGTTCATTATACCACCCTGTATAGTGACATCTAGTTACTTTTAATTTCCAAGTCCTCAATTTTATAGACTTCAATTTCTATTCCACATAGAAGCTTTAGAACCGTACGTAGCTTGCCCTAGCTACTGTGCTCGGATACTAACGGTTCTTCCAATTATGACAGTCCATTGACAGTTATGAGTCGCCAGCCTCCGTGTCGTAACGGTTGTGACTACTGCCCGTAGTCCAGAGATCCTGAGTTCGATCCCCGGTTGGAGCAGACTTTTCGAAGAACACGTGAGGCTGGCATTTCCGGCTGGGTGAGGTTAATGTGGGTATAGCTGGTACGATTCCCAGCGAATGGATTGTAACACCCCCGTCCGGATCAGGGCGTTAAAACCAAATAGAATCGTTGGCGATAGGAAGAGCATCCAGCCATAAAGAACGTGCTCTACCCTACCAACCTCAACCATGAGGTTGAACAATCCCGACCCTAATAACAACATAAACTAATATGGGATAAAGGCAAGGGAGATATATTGAGTTATGAGTCCGTGACCATGTTGAGGGGTAGTCCTTCCCGGCACTCTGATTCGACGGTAATTTAAATGTAATAAAAAAGATAATCGAACTGGGTAGGTCAAATTTTCGACGAATACAATACTTTCCTTATTATAGGATAAGGAAAGTAGAAAAAAGGCGATGAGAAATTGTCACAGGCAAAAAAACACTGCCAATTATGGACTCTATACTTCCTCGTGATTGTTTCACATTGTTAACACGTGCCAATTTTGAGATTTTATACTAAATTACTTGTATCTCCAAAACGACTGCACCGATTTTCTTCAAATTTGTTTTATATGGTAGAAAATTGTTTTTTCTACATTCTAGATTCCACAAAAATTTCTGTATCGGCAAGTCGTGGTCCTTATTTTTTGACTTTTTTGTCCAAAATTTCGGATTTTCTTAAATATCAGAGTCTAATTATCTCTATACTAGCGGGCTGCACCCGCTTCGCCAAGCCATCACACACACACCACCCATACATCACACACCACACCCACACACCACATACACACACCTCACACACACACCTACACACATCAACACACACACCTATCCACACACACATCCACACACACACACATCCACACACACACACACAACACATCACACATATCACACACACACCACACACATACACACACCCATCCACACACACACCCATCCACACACACACACCCACTCACCCACACACACCCACCAACCCACACACACACACACACATCACACACACCACACACATACACACAACCATCCACACACACACAACATACATACACACACACACACCCATCCACACACCCATCCAAACACACACACACATCCACACATACACACACACACACCCACACACGCACACACACACAACCATCATCGCTGTAAATTTCAAAATCCCGAGCCAAATCTATCATAGCGGATATTGATAATGTAGCAAACTGGCCCATATTTCGAGAACAATTTGTCAGAATATGGCAACAAAGGCCTCAAATAAAATCATGTGATGTTCTCAGACGGTTTTTTACAATAAAAATATAGGTCCTCGAGATAACTTTCAAGTTTCGTGCTGGAATCTGTAAAAAAAACGTGAAAAGTCTGAAAAAATGGTCGAAATTTCGAACATTCTGGCTTCTATCTCGAGAACGGTACGTCAGAATGTGGCCTAATATGAATTAAATGAAAGGTAGTGTTGTCTAATGTGTTATTAAATAATAAAAAATATAGGTCCTCGAGACAAATTTTAAGTTCCGCGCTGGAATCTGCTAAAAAACGTGAAAAGTCTGAAAAAGCGGTCGAAATTTCGAACATTCTGGCTTATATCTCCAGAACGGTACGTCAGAATGTGGCCTAAAATAAATTAAATGAAAACTAATTTTGTCTTTTCTGTTATTAAATAATAAAAAATATAGGTCCTCGCGATAGATTTCAAGTTCTAGGGCAAAGACTGTCTTAAAATCGGACCCTTACTCAAGCCAGTACTTGAGGAAGGTCATAACTCAAGGACGGTTTGGAATTTTGGACTTTTGAAAGTTTTCCTGGTGTCGTACGGCAATTTTACTTGGGGTCGTCTCTCATCAATTTTTTGCTATCTCTTACCGTTTCGCCTAAACAATTCCTGCACACAAAGCCACAAAGTCACAAAGCCACAAAGTCACAAAGCCACAAAGCCCGTCCATATTTCTCATTTATATATAGAGATATAAATGAGAAATATGGACGGGCTTTGTGGCTTTGTGGCTTTGTGTGCAGCAATTGTTTAGGCGAAACGGTAAGAGATAGCGAAAAATTGATGAGAGATGACCCCAAGTAAAATGGCCGGAAAATACCAGGAAAATTATCAAAAGTCCAAAATTCCAAACCGTCCTTGAGTTATGACCTTCCTCAAGTATTTCCTTGAGGAAGGGTCCGATTTTAAGACAGTCTTTGCCCTGGAACTTGAAATCTATCGCGAGGACCTATATTTTTTATTATTTAATAACACATTAGACAAAATTAGCTTTCATTTAATTCATTTTAAGCCACATTCTGACGTACCGTTCTGGAGATATAAGCCAGAATGTTCGAAATTTCGACCTTTTTTTCAGACTTTTCACGTTTTTTAGCAGATTCCAGCGCGGAACTTAAAATTTGTCGCGAGGACCTATATTTTTTATTATTTAATAACACATTAGACAAAACTAGCTTTCATTTAATTCATATTAGGCCACAATCTGACGTACCGTTCTCGAGATATAAGCCAGAATGTTCGCAATTTCGACCTTTTTTTCAGACTTATCACGTTTTTTTAAAAGATTCCGGCGTGGAACCTAAAGTTTATCGCAAGGACCTATATTTTTTTACTGTAAAACTGTTTCAGAACATCACATGCTTTTATTTGAGCCCTTTATTGCCATATTCTGACAAACCGTTCTCGAAATATAGGCCAGTTTGCTACATTATCAATATCCGCTATGATAGATTTGGCTCGGGATTTTGAAATTTACAGCAATGATGATTGTATGTGTGTGTGTGTGTGTGTGTGTGTGTCGATGTGTGTGTGTGTGTGTGTGTGTGTGTCGATGTGTGTGTGTGTGGATATATGTGTGTGTGTGTGGTTGTGTGTGTGTGTGTGTGTGTGTGTGTGTGTGTGTGTGTGTGTGTGTGTGTGTGTGTGTGTGTGTGTGTGTGTGTCGATGTGTGTGGATGTGTTTGTGTGGATGTGTTTGTGTGTGTGTGTGTGTGGATGGGTGTGTGTGGTGTGTGTGTTGTGTATATGGTATGGTGTGTGTGTTGTGTATATGGTATGGTGTGGGTGTGGTGTATGTGTGTGTGTGTGTGTGTGTGTGTGTGTGCGTGTGTGTGTGTGTGTTTTGTGTGTGTGTGTGTGTGTGTGTGTGTGTGTGTGTGTGTGTTTGTGTGTGTGTGTGTTTGTGTGTGTGTGTGTGTGTTTGGATGGGTGTGTGTATGTGTGTGATGTGTGTGGGTGTGTTGTGTGTGTGGATGGGTGTGTGTATGTGTGTGATGTGTGTGGGTGTGTTGTGTGTGTGTGTGGGTGTGTTTGGGTGGGTGTGTGTATGGGTGTGTGTGTGGATGTGGAAGTGTGTGTGTGTGTGTGGATGGGTGTGTGAGGTGTGTGTATGTGGTGTGTGGGTGTGGTGTGTGTGATGGCTTGGCGAAGCGGGTGCAGCCCGCTAGTAATGAATAAAAAAATATATATAAATAGCCTATGTAAAACAATTATATGCATACACACACAAAATTTCATTAAAATCGGGTGTACCGTTCACGAGATATAAGCGTTTAAGTAAAAAGTTAGTGGTCAGGCGCATGGGCTCTTTCACCAAGAACCGCTAGTACGAATTCGATGAATTTAAAATGGGACCATCTACAGAATGTCTCCTAGATGTGTGCAAAATTTCATCAAAATCGGTCGAGTAGTTTCCGAGATTTGCGCGTTACAAGGAATCGTTTTAACAGACCGACAGACCGACAGAACGACAGACCGACAGACCGACAGACAGACACAAAACCAAATTTGCTCAGGAGGTTATGAAACGTCCAGAAATCTGAAAAAAATTGAAATCGGAGCAAAAAAATATTTTTTTTTTACAAAAACGAACACAATACTTCCGATTTCTAATATTAGAAATTTCTCGGAAGTAAAAATAAAACCTCAGCAAAAACTGTTTTTTTTTTAACTACTATTCCGTCGACGTTAGAATGATTTTTATTGATGCATTGTTGTCAAGTTTCATGAAACAGAATGATCTGTTTGTCTGTTCTAAATTAGTTTTCCCCTTAGCCAACCCTAGAGAATAATTGGTTTTAGTGCAGTGGACTGTGAGAAGATAGGTTTGGGTTGATGAAGATAAAAGAAACTGCTGTAGGGGAAAGCACGACACAGAATTTAGCAGAACACATTAATTTAGATCAAGCAAATCCTCTTTTGAAATTTTGCATTCGATCTTGTGCCAAATTTTTACAAGATGATAATTACTTTCTCCTGGTCAGATGCTAAGGAAGAACTATTAATTACTGACAATTCGGAACATTATTAACCCACTCTGTAGGGTGGAGCACTCTTCTTTTTCTTTCACTTTGCCTTTCCCCAACCCAATGGCGGTCGGCATTGGTCAACCTCATCCTCATTGTTGAGGTTGTTTGATGTGAGGAAATGAGATGGAGGACGGATTCTCATTTCTTCAAATACGCCCCTGTTGTCTCCGAATTCTCGAGTCATCATTTGATTTGTTTAATCAGTTGATTTGTTTTATCAAATGAGTTTTCGCAGATCTGATATTCCTGTACATCTAGTACAACTTCTCACTTATTTGTTTATGTTGATACTGATTTGCCATTTGACTAATCAAATGATTCTCTTCGTAATTTAATTTGTTCTGATATTCCTGTACATCTAGTACAACTTCTCACTTACTTGGTTATATTGATACTGATTTTTCATTTGACTAATCAAATGATTCTCCTCCTCATTTGATTTGTTCTATCCGTTGCCGATGGTTTCTTTTTTTAATCGAATCAATGATTCTTCAATTTCTATTCTATTGATTGAATGGATTCACTGTTTCGCCACATTTTATGCTAATTGTTTGGCTCGTGCTTGACATTTATTTTGTTCAATCGGTCATCCGCTATACGTTACTGTTATGACGGCTTCTGTTCTATTTATTTATTGGTTACTATTCTCAGAATCTAGGTGTTTAGACTCTGATGTATTGAGGTATTGACCTAGAGGAAATGTAGCCTACATAATTATAGTGCACAATTGCACATGCAGAGAGAGACAACAAAGTAAAGTATATTTTAAGAAACTTCTCACTTAACAGAGAGTTGCCAAGACTACACATCAACATAATAATCAATAGTCAAAGTTAAATATATAACTGTCGAACTGTAATACCTACGTTAGTCAAGTGGTTAACGCTCTAGTCTGGTAATCCAGGTAGCGTAGGGATCCGTTGGTTCCAATCCCACCCAGTAGATGAAATTTTCCTCATTAATTTGAGTTAAAAAGACTCTGGAGGGTTAGGTGGTAGAAAAAGCTTTGAGCATTGACCTCGCCTTCCACTAAAGAGTGTTATTATTATTACCTACCAATAGGTCCCATGTCTCATCTAGTTCACTGACTTGGCAAGTACAACACTGTTATGTAAATTAAGTAAAAAAGCCTTCGTAGAGTGCGTAGTTTTCACACTAGAGGTTGACCACTGGTTTGATGCACAAGAGGTCCAAGTTCGATTCCCGGTGGAGAAGAAATTTTCTCAATTTTCAAACTTTAGCTAGTTTTTTTCTTTAGTTTATACTTTACTTTAAGATAAGTTCATTTTGCCATATTTATGTTTAGTAAAAACAATTTTTTTTTGCAAGAATGAGATTTATGATAGAAGTTAACCTTTCTAAATGTAAAGTACAGTATACTTATTACTTAGCTTTGTAGGTGTATCATATGAATGGAACATGTATTACATAAACATAGATTACAACATAGATATTAATATTACATTGAATTAGAAATTTACCAAGTAAAAGTTAGTTGTTTCATTGTTTTAAAATGTTAGACATTTATACCTAGTAATCTTATGGAAGCTAGGACCCCAATGTTTCTGGAGTTTGAATGCCTGTGCTTTCTGCTTTCTAATTTGAGCTCGCTTTTATACCTTACGCTTTCATTGTTGATTACAAAGGATACTGGGTGAACCAATCAGTAAGAGGTAAGTTCTTTGTACCCACTTCCCACTTGGCATATGTCAGTTTTTTTTAAGTTATCATATTTGTGTTAATCACACGATGTGATGTCATAATTAATCAAACTCACCTTACTAAATTTATGCTTAACTTGGGACTCGAACGCCGCCTTATCGATTGAGCTACTGAGGTCGGTTCACTCTGCATATTTATGTATTGTATATTAAGACCTACTTTTAGCACCCTGTATGACCAGAAGTTTTGAGAAAAAGCTAGATATTCCAGTTAAACAATTTTTTGACATTTCTCGTTACCATTGTATTAAACTTTTGACATACTCCTGTTTTGAAGTATGCGTATCATTGAGACACAAAGATATGTGACCCTGTATTATGATAGGGGGTACTTATAGATTCAAGTAACGGTAATAATGACATTTCAAAACGTATATGATTCAGATTTAATTTACAGAGTTGTCAAGACAATTGAACATGAGAAATTTTATTTTCTAAAAATGAACTGTTATAGTAATGGTCATTCACCTAAAAAATATCTTTGATTAATGATTATTTACAGGGTCGTTCACAAAACAGGGGTAGCAGAGGCAATAAGCCCATAATTATATGTTTGTAGTTCCAAAACTGGTATTAGTTTTTTAAACGGCCAAGAAACTAGACAGTTCACAACATACATATCTGTGGCTGTATGGGGTTATTTTTGCCCGAATGCCAATGCAAAAAAAAAACATATACATATATCTATTTATAATATAGGTCTGATCTCAGATTAACAAAGATAACGAAATTGCAATAGATTCTGTCCACTTTTCCAATCGATGGACTTCTATGTTTGGTCTATCATCTTGCCTACTCAGGCCGAACACTTCCAGACCACCCGGTATATTTGATAAGAGAGATAACGCCTCACACTTTGTGCTGCGTCTCCTGTCGTAAAATCCGTCAGTAGGTGCTACGATAGTGCCAATAGATTTCAGTACAACGGTCCGGGTCCTAATGATTTTTTTTAGCAATCTAGGATAAAATAATTCTTTGGCGCTGAAAACGTTTAAAAAGTATTCCAATACGCATTTGCATTAAGTGTTTTTACTTCGAATCATATTATCTGGAGAGATTGGAAGTATTATAATGAAGTATTATCATCGGAAGTATGAAATCGGAAGTTTTCTGAGTTGATATGGTTGTTATACGTACAATCAGCTGCAACTAGTTTTTCTTATGATTCCAGTAGATCCTTTAAAAATGATAAAATGAAATTGACCGAAGTACCAACTAGAATTACCTTGCTTATTGAGAAAATAATGATAATAGATTTTTGTGTTTTACTTTCAAAATGTGAACAGAGAATATGATTATGTTTATTTCGACAGCCAAAAAACTATTACCACCGTAAAACTACTAACCCTGAATTTTAATGATATATTAATGGATGATTATATGAAATTTATAACTTTACAATCTAATTCCATACTGTCATTACCTAAATAATCTCGTCTTTGTTTGCTCAATTCCAACCATCATGTAATTGCACCTAAATTTAAGGTTACCGTTCAACCTTTACTAATGGGCATAAAGTGAAAGTTTCACCTTGTCAGCAACTTGCAGTTCTTCGCATAGATCTGAAGTTAATCCTAGGATTCCTATAGGTAAACAAATGACCTTTGGACCTCCACAGATAAATCTTATCAGTTTATTATGTGCGGATAGGTCTCTAGAAGTTGGTTGAATATTGAATGTCCTGTTTATCTTATGATTATGTCCGCTACATAGTTAGAAGGAAGTTAAGTACTGTGGAAATAGACTTGGGTCTAAATTAAAGAACGAAAGAGACTAGCGGATTAGCCATTCCGGTACAACCCAACTCTAGTACAATAGAGTACTGAATAAAGGTGAACAGGATTTTTATATGCTTTTTTTGGCAAAAATAAAAATACTTTATCTCAGTGAGGTTAATACTTGGTAGGTGACGATTCACAATCGAATTCTTGTGATGCTAGGGCTATTTCCGGTTAGTTGAGGGTGATGTGGACAGATGGTTTGTGAGCGTCCATGGAGTAGATGTTAGTCCGTCCTACGCAGACCTACCTAATCAACCAAACAACAAATAAACTTTGAAAGACTGAATGAAACGCTAAAACGTATCTTTTATACGTACAGAGCAGGTATTATTAACAGTGGTCACTAAGTATTCAAGTTGGAAGCCCATGTATCTGTTCCGAAGTCATAGCTGCATCAGTGGTAAGTGGTTTAAGTACAAGTAGTGCTTTATTTAGACTGTCAGCGCAAGACAGGTAGTCCCATTATGCCAACAGTTTAACAAAGCACCTCTTTATTTATTTGAGTATAGGTACAATGGTACTTCAATTACTAAGGACCTAGGGACTTTTATTTCGGAGGGTGGGAAGAAGGTTGGCACCGTTGAATGAAGTAGAAGCAGTACTTCATTCAACGATAGGGTTGGGTGGAAGAGATAGGCAATAACCCCGCACTTTAGTTAGGACATATTTATAAGACGTTTAGCCGGTTGAGCTAGATAAATGTAAGGGGACGGGATGTGGTTCAAATAGCAGCAGCCCTGTACATTGTCTAGTGCGTAATTATAAATTAAGTACCCGTTATCTTAATTACTATACATATCTTGAGGCATCACACTATTGCAATTACTATACATATCTTGAAGCATCACACTATTTCAAAAACAGTAAATGTTAAGTTCGTGTGCGTATTCTATGGTAAGACGCAATAATTTCATGAATACTGACACAAAACAGTACCCAAACTATCTTTAGCCATTGCTTCTTCCACACTTGTCTAGCATTCCAACTCGCTTTAAGTTGCTAATGGATCTCTTAAAGGTTACACCTGGTTTCAACAGGTGCTTTTACGAGTATATAGGTTGTTTTGGCACTCAACTATAAGTCTATTTGGTATTTGCTGGACCTATAGCATGTGCTTTTGGCTTATTAGGCTATATTTATAGAACTATAGCCATTATTGTCTTTTGACCTTACATGGCTGTTAGCGTATAAAATAAAGCTTATTATTGATATATAGTAGAAAAAAAATACTTCCGATTTCCAATATTAGAAATTTAGTTCATTTTACTTCCGAAAAATTTCTAATTTTAGAAATAGGAAGTATTGTGTTCGTTTCTGTAAAGAAAATTCTCCCATTTCAATTTTTTCATATTTTTTTAACATCACTTTTAGCCTGTTGAATTACAAGTTAAACCTTGGTTCACGTAACTAACCTCATTGCCTGATAATATTATAATATTCATGACCCGCCTGACTACAGGTTGATTGTTGAGTTCCCATGATAAATGAACTCTTTGACAGTCAGCTGTCACTCAAATGTGAATGGCAACTTGGCCCTAATGTCTAGTGATAGATCACTTATGGCTCAACCAAGATAGTGGCAACCATATTCCATCACTTGTAGTTCAGCCAAGAATGTGCGAACTATAGAATATCGCTCAACCAAGATGTTTGCCATCCAATTAAGATTACCAGATAATCCAAAAGCAGGTTGTTACTAAGCCATGTCTCAGACTGAAACCAAGAAGTATTGACAGTGGAATGGTCAGACTACAGTGTTTTCTTTATTTGGGTTGAGGAGGATTTGGTATTGCTTATTTTGTAGCTCAAATTCTAATTCTAGAAATTATAGCTCAAATTCAAGAAATTGTACCTGATATTCTAGAAATTATAGCTCAGATCTGAAGTGTAGAGAAATTAAGGAATGAACTCTTAACCATTACCACATAGCGAGCAATAATGCATTCATTATTCAGCATTAAAACACAAAGTGATATATGAATAACGTACCACCTACATTATTGCATCACCTATACGTCCTATACTGTAGGTGACTACTTTCTTTACCACTAGATGTACTTACCTGCCAATACATTTACCTACCTACCTTCTGAAATACCTCAAGTAGTACCAAATACTTCTAATACCTACTTAATCAAACACCTCTTTTATTACCTACAACAGCTAGGTTCTTTCCTACTTTACGACTACATGCAGTACTTACCTTCTTAAATACATTTATGTAGTGTACCTACCTACTACGAAGCTAGGTATTTCAAAACTATATTTATTTATTGCCTTCCACACAGCTACTTTCCTACACCCGCTCACATTAAACTCTAAAATTGCTCAGACAGCCTTACTTAACACATAAAACTGCTCTAGGTTATACTTTTTTTGCAAACTCATTAAAAAATCATAGTAAATATTCGATTCTAGTTTAGTAAAACATTTCACTCGTCTCCTTACCAACTAATTATAAAACCGTTTGGTGTTATTTCACTAAGATATATTTTCTGCCAAACTCATTATATTTTATTATTCTAGACCCGTAGAACTTTTCACAAGCTAGTTGTAACCTCAATTAGCCTACTTTTTCCGCCCGAGTGCCTGTGGTAAGTTGGAAGTGTAAATTCAGAGGTATCTTCCACTGGAAAATGGGATGTAATAGCTGTAATTAATTATCATTATACTCTTATGATGTTTATGTTGAGTAAAATATTACGATTGTATGAAATTATGTATCTTCTTACCATAGTAATATCATCAGGAAAGAAGCCTCTGTGGTCCAGTTGGTAGCCTTAATCAAGATTATTATATAAAATATGTCTGACAAAACATTACATTTTTTTTTTTTTTTTTAATTAACAAAATAAAACATTATCTTACTGTGTTAAAAAATCCATTCTTTCTATTCTCTATGGAATATTTCTACTGAAATTCCCGTCGCTTTCTATTTCTATCAAAGATGTAATTTTCCCATTCAAATTACCGCCCCAAAAACCCTAGTCAACTCATCCCAATGGCTTTCTGTTTCCAGGGGAGGACCCTATCATGAGTGATCAGCAGCAGTACAAATACATGACCGCAGATGGGGACAAGCTAGGCGCGGACGATTCACTCAAGATTGATGTGACACAAGACGAGCGTGACCATTCCAGAGACTCCTATGGTAAGTGTTGTGGATAAGAATTAGAGGCCTGATTGTCAACATGGTGTTCAACTCACAGTCTTACACATCTTGGTATGCCCTGTTCTTACCCCTATTCGAAACTGTGCGAATGATCACTGAAGTTAAAGCACCTATAATAAAAGTATTAGAGGGATTGGTGAATTTCAGAACTAACTGTGGTCAGATAGCCACCAAACTTGCCGCATGCAACGAAAATTAGCCACAGGAAATTGAATAATAATAATAATAACAATCTTTAGTGGAAGGTAATACTCAAGATATTTTCTACCTCCCAACCCTAAGAGTCTCATTATTATGTGGTCACAAACTCAAATTAATGAGCAAAAATTCATGCACTTGGTGGGATTTGAACCAACGGATCCCTACGCTACCCGGATTACCAGACTAGCACGATAACTACTTGACTACCAGTGCATATTGTAGTTTAAATCAAAACATCTTCACGTCATCGATGGAGGACGAAGTATTCTTTTGTTAAACTCTGAGCGCACGATCACCTTAGTGATATCGATAACTGATAACATCCTCGCTCACCATGTGAAAGATCCTGAGTTCGAACCCCAGAGCCGATAAAAAAATGTACAATCAAGAGAACGCAAGGAGTCGGAATTTTTTTCTCTTTTATTTGCTTTACTGAATTTATAATTTGCTTACAATCGTTTGTAAGGGACGCTTTCATGTGTGCTCGTGTTGACCCGGCACCTAAATGGTAATTACTGGTCACCGCCCGTCCATCAGAGAAGAGACATACCTACTACGGGATTGGCTACTACACAGACCACGAGCGTCTATCTAAAGTAGGTGTTGTCTCATGGCTATGGCTACGAAATAAAAGGCTTTGAGACACTCATTTTTTTTTTATTATCTGTAAGAGTAAATGTTCCAGCTTACTAAACTCTGCTCCCGTTTGAAGTCAACTGTGCTAACCACTTGAAACCTGGCTACTGAGGTTGATAGTAAAAATATTAGCTATTGTACATGTACTGTAAATACTCATGCGTGGCACACATCATCCTGATCATATTAAACTAATTAAACCCTTCTTTTTCTAAGCAAACAATTACAAAGCTGAGAGTTGGCAACTGTAACCAAGTTTTATACAAGCAAGTAGCCATTGAAAATCAATATAATCCACTAATTACTTAAGCAAACAACAGATGGTAGCCTCCTACCTGATCTGCCTACCCAAAGAAGTGTCTACGTGTGTCCACGTATGTGCACATATCATGCAGTCCAGTCATTATCCCAGGCATTAGTTAATTACAGTTTCTAATTACTTTTCTAATGATCAATTACCCGAGCACGCAGTACAGGAGCGTATACAGGATGTGCCGGCTCTCAGGATTGTGAAATGCTACCGGTATATGATTACCATACTCAAGATGTACCCAGGAACTTGGCCTGGCACTACAACGAATTTTTCTTCGTAGCCATGAATTAGCAGCTAATATAGACGCTTTCGGTTTGTGTAGTAGCTTGCCTATCCTGTAGTATGCCTCCTCTCTGATGGGCGAGAAGTGACACCGTACTTCCCATTCAGGTGCTGGGTCAACACGAGCGCACCGGAAGGTATCCCTTAAACACAACTTATCAAATTTACCTGACTAATTGTAAATACAGCTTACAAAATTAATGGTTCGAACTGGTTCGAATCCTCAAGGCATTCTAGAAACTCATCATGAGCCAGCGTCGATGGCATGTTGAATACACCGGTTCCCTTCAGAACACCGAAGTTAAGCGACATCCAGCGAGGTTAAGACTTGGATGGGTGACCATTCAAATTCTAATTCTCGTGACGCTGGCTTTTCCCGGCCCCACTCAGGCTGGGTGAGGTCAATGTGAGTAGCAGGTTTGTGAGTTTCCTGCGAATGGAGGGTAAAACCCCCGTCGTGATATGACCATGGCAGTTGAAAGCGACGTTAAACCCCACTTAAAAAAAAAAAAAAAAAAACTCATCATGTCAATCCCGTGTATAATCTCCTATAGGTAACTCATGTGTACAATTACTACTCTATTCATGAGTAATTCCTAGTATTCTAACAGGAACAGACAAATCCGAAATTTATCGAGTACATAAATTTTTACATATCCGATTGCAGTTGTAAGTTCACTGACCAGATCATTATTCCATTTTCAAGCAGTTTTGAGGATATCGTAAAGGAAATGCATAATACTGAGAATATTCTGTCGTGGGACTGATGTTGCACTATCAGTATCCACTATCTCATGGCACTATCAGTATCCACTATCTCATTAGGTATTCACAATAAAATCGATATATCTGCCCGAGTGCAACATTTGGGTGTTGTGAACATATTCACCATACATCACAAATGTCATATTTTCGAATATCCACGACATTACGAAGGCAGAGAGAGAGAAGTAATCATAATATTTTAATGATAGAGAAAGACAGAAATGAATTCCAAATTGTTATTTCCAAATTATGGGAGTTGTTCCTGAACTGCGTTGTGCTCAGTTTGGGCCACGGAGTTCTCATACCCAAGACTAGATAGAACGCTAGATCATGTATGAATCAATGTACTTGATCATTATTCTGTGCAGTAGAGCTCTCCGTGAATTCATACATTATTAATAGAGCATGCATTCATCCGGCGTCATATTCATACCGAGTTTCTAGATCTGGATAATGCACTTTTGTTCTTCTGTAATGAGCCGTGAAGAAAATCTCGAGAACCATCACAATGGCTGCACTTGTTGTGCTCCTGGCCTGGCCTCCAGACAAATTCTAGTTTCCTTTTTCAACCAGTTTGCTGTTATTTCCTCCATTGTATTTTTTTTTTTTTTTTTTTTTTTCAATTATGTTCTTCCGTTTGGTGTTTGGTGATAAAAGATTTCACGTTTGGTAATTTACCGAGTCGCTTTTTCCCAAACCGCTATTCATTGCATAGCTGTCCGTTCGACTTGTATTCAAGCAGAGAGTAGTCCAGTATTACCAAAAGGATCATTTCTTCATCAAGGAATTTTAAATTCAGTGAGCCATCGGACGTTATCATACTTGGCTGTCCCCCCATTAGTCTACAAATATTTATATTTATTTTCAAAACAATCAATATAACATCATGCAATGTCGTAAAAAATATACAAAGGATATTTAAAAAAATAAAAATGAATAGAAAATAATGTACACAACATTTTCTTGTGATCCGAAACAAAGTCAATGCCTAAGGCATTCTCTGCTATTTAATCTTAATTTGTCTCGATTTTCTTATCCTGATATCGAACTACGAAGTATAAATCCCAATAGGCAGTGCATAGGCATAGATATAGATAGAGCTATAGCTATAGAGATGACCCTGGACCTCGGAGGAAACCCTGAGAAGACGAAGATAAGAAAATCGTGTCCGGACCCCAGTGACTGACAGAAACTCTTGGTCCATTGTTGAAGTATGAATGTCTATCTCTTGGTTAGTATTCTAATCATGATCTTGCCTGGGATCCAAAGTTCAAGGTCGTAGATTTATCTGCTGTTTAGTTCAGTTATGTAGGAACAGATTTGTGACTAATAAAGCGAAATACTAGTGACTATGTTTGAATTACTGAAACACCATAGAGGTAATACTCGTAAGTACTAATCTAACCAGCTAGGAAGCTGATGAACTGCTCAATTCTAGATGTGACATAAAAAGAATTGTTTGAAATTCCAAAAAGGGAGCTTACATACAAAATAGTGTCATGACAGTTGTAAAAGTTACACGTTATTTTAATAGTCTGAACAGGAAATAAGTCCAGAACCGAATATATTTTTGGTAGTCATGTAATGTAATTGTTTAAGTTATTAAATAATATATATTATGTGGATTAATTTTAATGGATTGGTTGGGACTCGTCTTGATTACAAGTCTGTAACTTGGACCACTCTACCACAAATACACTATACACAGTCATTACAAGTCTATTTTCAGACCTTGCGTATCAGAAGGCTTCTAGCTATTTACAAAACATAGTTGTAAATAAAATTAGCTAAGAGGATACGTATGAAGAGACTTCATTTAGTTGGCCTATCTGTAAATTAATATATTTATCTATGTTTCTAGAACCTATTTATTAGAAGGCTCTGTATTCTGAATGATTCATGACATCATCATCTGGTGAGAGAGGACCTTGATGATTCTTGAATACCAGTGGCGTAATTTAGGACAGTCCAGAAGTGAGATTAGTCCCCCTCAATCTTTTTAATAAACAATTTTAATCAAAAATATTTTACATCAATACCTATCATTCAGTGTTTTACTTTCTATTTTCTGTAAGGTATAGAAAGTAGTGTTTATGTATACTATGAAAGACAAAGATATTATTTGATATTATTTGTTAAAGACATTCCTTAAATTTATTAAGGAGCGCGGTAGCTCTCCGACGCGCCAAGTCAAAATATTTAGAATGAGTGAACATACTTTGTATATTAAACATATTAAACCATTGATTGGTTGATTAGGATATAATAAAGGTTAGTCGAGGGTGGTGACAATGTTGTTAATGACCTTATATTGCTGGAGTGACCCCAAAAAGAATTGCGTATTTAAGCACACCTCAGAGCTCAAAAAATCTCTTGTAAGCTTTGTTTGTGTAAGCTTACCTCAGAGATAAAACTCTGCGATCCTATCAATACACCATGACAAATTGAAGACGTCAAAAGTTCTTTAAAAAGGAAAAAAAAAAAAAAAAACTTGGCAAAGTTGTGTGTAAATCAATGTTTATGAAAATGTGATTTGTTCCCCCAATGGATTCGTCATACTTTTGGTCTATCAATAATGATTTATTTATTTAAATATATTTTACTGCCTTGGAACAGTGAATCCTTCGTATACGAGTACACACGCTTACTAACTGTCATTTACTTAATGACATTATAAACATATGCAAAGGCCACAGTATTTATCCACCTAGTTTCCTACTACTCAGTAAATCTATGGACCATGTAATGCGATCAACAAAATAGCTTCTGACAATTCATGAGTGGAAATTCATTTGGAAGAAGGTCAGAGATGAGATTGATGCTCGAATATTTTAATGGATGGCTGACTCACCAGCCCTACATTATGACAGATATGTTTTGCATAAGTTACCGTATATTGGGTGAATCAAATCAAATCAATTTTGTGTTGGTTTTTTCAGAACTTGGTGGGTATTGAAGTTAGCAAATTTATTTCCCATTTAGGTAGTTGTTGTAGCCAGCTTGACTACAGCTGAAGGGGGAATGATGGACTCCTGCCAACTTTATTTCCAAGTTGGCTCGTCCTGAACCAGATATTTCTATGTGTGATCAACCATCTTGAAGACTTAAGACTTTTTCTTTATAAGCCATTAAAACCTTAGGAAACTACATGCTAGCCTGACTTGTAAGGGTTGGCTTGTCAGTTCTCTGTTCATAGTCCTCTAGAGAGATTGGTATAAGTACAAGTAAGTCTATCGGCTACGAAAGTTCTTTGTCACTGCGACGAGACACCATTTAGGTAGTAAATTTAGTTGCTCATTCACTGTTACAAACTCTTAAATAAAATCATACCTGATACGATGCAATAAAACCGCAATTGCATCTCAGTTCGTGCCAGGCAATAGATATGCAATTTTCACCGTATCAATCGTCACGTCAGGCAATTCCAGAAATGGAGGTCGAGAAATTGCCACATAGAAGTCGAGAGATCACCTCCAAGACTACCATAAAGGACGAAGGGACATTGAAGTATGTACATACCTTTTCAGTCAGCCAGCCAGTGCGCTGCGACGCTCTAAATGAGGTATCTTCAACGAAAATTTTGAGAGTAAGTTTTCTGAACAATAATTTATTGTGTTTATTTGCAATTGGAAGTTGGCTGGCCAAGCATACATGTATTCATGACTTCTTGAGATAATTTTACAAAATGCCCATAAAAAGTTTAGCCAGATGATGTTGAAGTTGTAGCTAGAAAATATGTTGATATATCTGCAAAATAAGCCCATTTGTGACTCACAACATATTTTTTTTTGGTGTAACGTCGCTTTCAACTGCATGGTCATATCACGATGGGGGTGTTACCCTCCATTCGCAGGAAACTCACAAACCTGATACCAACATTAACCTCTCCCAGCCTGGGTTTGGCCGCAATGCCAACATGGTGAAGTCTTACCTCGTTGGACGTTGCTTAACTTCGGTGATCCTACGAGAATCAGTGCATTCAACGCGCCATCGACGCGCGACGCTGGCTTCACAATAGATTTTCATCAGAGTAGGTCATGAATTCTGCGATGAGCACTTCTGCTAAATACATGATCAACCCAGTATTCAGAATATGAATGGATAATTGAAAACAGTATAGGGAACGTGAATCTCTCAAACATGTTTTCAATCATATCAAATTAAGAAAAATTGAGTAATTCATTCCATATGTGAAGTACACTGAAATCAAACCACCTACAGAAACAATATTAATATGAAAGAGTTTATTATCCACTTGAAACAGTACATTGGACATTTTAACAGTATACTCGCAAGGTCTCAATTTGTTTATTTCGGCAATGACGAGAATATAACATTAGAGTTAACCTCACAGTTGTACTGTTGAGGTTAATTGTTATTAAAATTTAAAACAATAGTAAAATTTGAAAGATTGTTATTTGAAAACAAATTGAATGACATTATTTGTGCAGAATGTATTTGACTCCGACAGGTTTAAGCATCATTGAACTATAATGTTCATTGTCTAATAGTAATGAACTTAGTGAAATATTCCTATAAATTGGTGTTTTAGCAGCAATTGTGAAATACAAAAAATCTTATGGAATACTTGAAAACTATCTTTCTAAACAGAAGTTCCACGATAAATACCCAAAAGTTTCAGCTGATAAAAGCAGGTGATATCTTCTTTGTGGTCAGATTTATCTTGTTAAAAAAATATGTTTGGGTGATTATAATATCAATTGGCTTGGTCTGAAGGATGAGGACTTCTGAAAACTCCTATCAAAACTAAAACTCATTCTACGATCATTCACATAAAAGTCATGTTATAAACTGCCGGCAATGGCCGACCCTGTTTTATCAGAATAAAACAGACCTAATGAAGAAGAGATCAAATGATATCGACTATAAACCTTGTTTTGTATATCCCGAAAGCTTAGTGGTCAAGGCGTCGGTCTAGTATTTCAGAGGTCGCGGGTTCGAAACCCAACGGGGGGCATGAGTAGTTATGCTCTCATTTGGAATTTTGACCACATACATATCTACGTTTGGTGATTACTGCTGGAATAATGGGACTAAGGACGTTGAAGTAATGATATTTTTCGGTTCAGTGTGCGGTCAGCTACTAGAGAAGGTGGGTTTTTCGTGGGTCGTATTCCCACAATGCAGGCCAGGATGAGAGGAACCTGAGTTTAAAGATTTTTTTCTGCCTTCCACATAAAAAGGACCGAATTATAAAACAGGATTAAATTTAGGATCACATGTGATCCTAAATTTAATCCTGCAGCCGGGCTGCAGCCCGACTTGAGGAACATGGCTTATCTAAAGTTAATCCTGTTACATTATTCGGTCCTTACTAGTTTTTTTTCCGGGTTCATGATGGTTGTGTCATGGTGGTGGAAGGATAAATAGGGGTATTAAACCCCCTGGACGCCCAGAAGCAATGCTCTGGGCTCCTTCCATATCCTCTGTGTCTATTTGTCTAATATTGTTTGAAATACTATGAATTTTGTTTGATTTGTATGTCTAAAATGTGTACAGTACACAATACTTACTTCACTTACTAGTCCTGGTTGGGCAGAATAAATAAGGCGATATCGTCATTCCATCCCGGTAGCTCAGTGGTAAAGGCGGCACTCTGTGAATCCAGATATTCCAGAGGTCGTGGGTTCGAAACCCACCCGAACATGACAAGTTATCCTCCCATTTGGGATTTTTACCACATAATAATACATCTTGGGCTTACTGCTGGAATAATGGAACTTTAATAGCCTTAAGTTAAATGGCAGAGAATGCCTAAGGCATTAACTTCGCCCCGGATTACAATACATTGTACATATAAATTTAAATATTTTTTTATATTCTTATTATATTTTGTAAATATTGTTAATTTTTTTTTTTTAATCTTTGTTAATGTTGTTTGTATTGTATAAAAAATAAAGTGTAAATAAATAAATAAAATAAATAAATTAATCGGGCAGTATGAATAAGGCGATATTATTATTATTATCGTTACCTTCTATGTTTGCTTTCAGCGGGTGGCATCAATGAGTACATTGTGAACAACCACCAGACGTACAACTCCCAGCATTCCCCCAACAACATGTCCATCATCAGCTCTGCCTCGGACAATGTGGATATTGCCCGCACGCCGGTGCATGTTGGGTGAGTACTTTGAACGTGCCCACGGGCGTTACCCAACTCTGTATTTTCTCCCTTTGAAGGCCCATTCACACATTTGAAAATAAACAAAATTGGAATCACATATGTGATTCACATTCACTCGATTCACGAAATGCCTTTAAAATACAAAATATTTTATTGAATAAAATATTCAATAATAAAATATTTTGTTTTTTTTTAAATATTCCCCACCTTCAGCACAAGATTTTCATCTTTTGAAGGTGGGTATACCCTCATTATTTGTTGAAGATGTTTATTTGTAAAATATAAATACATGGAAACTTAATTTTTTTTTTAAAATAAACAAGTAATGATAAAAAATAAAATACAAAATTAAGAACAATATATAAAAAAAAAGATAAACAACATAGATAAAATTTATACAGATATACTAACAAAAGGGCGGGGTTATTTCCTATGGCAATCTCTTCCACCCAACATTTCGTCAGAGTGATAGTATTTTCCATTTATTTTTGTGTGTGTATGTCGTGCACAATATAATGTACGAACGGTTACATTTAAAGTGACGGAAAATGTGTAAATGTGTCTTCTGTCGCTCTTAAAAAGCAGTAAACCAGTCGTTTTGGCAATTGCAGCAAAAGTTTATCAAAATAAATGTTGATCTTAGGGTTTCCCCGAATATTTAGTGTTATTGGTTATCAGTGTTATTACTTATTAATGTCGTTTTCGTTCTAGTTTAAATGTGGTATATCTTTCTGTAATCAAGGAAAAGAACAATACTAACACCCAAATCGGTTAGTTTGTATGTTGGTAACACGAGGCACACCATGTGTTCTTACCTTTATGCTTCTAAAGGCTTTTCATGTTAGAGTATATTGACTTATCAGTATTTGTAAGTAGGTAATGTTACTTTTCAGGGTCTTTGACTGAAAAACTTGACGTACAAATATATTTTATTTTCCTTATTTGTTAGAAACAAGAATACATCAGCTGCGTTAGATATGAGAAGAATCCATATCATTTCCGGATGTCTTTATCTGACATTCGAAGAGCTTTGTCATAACTGTCGCCTGCTCCGTAGGATATTTGCCTAAATGGAAGATCTTTAAATGGAGTACCAAGCGGATACTCCCTAAGCAATGGCGCAATCATTTTTAGCAGTAAATTTCAGAGTATGAAAAACTATTACAGGACCTGATTCCAGAAAGCACTCTCACTATCAAAATTTCCCAATCTTCCTTTCGAACACGAAGTTGAACGCTTGAAAGATAGATTTGGGGTTGAGATGCTTTGAGATTGAGATGCTTTCTGGAGAGGCCTTGGCGCAGCAAATTTAGCAGTCAATTTTAAAATGCGAAAATTTAGGATATCATCTCTCTTATCAACCCTCCTCTTCTTCTTCCCCCTCTTTCTCCTAGTCTACATAACCTAGCTGTGTCCATCTCCAACCTATCTCTCCATAGGAGATCACCCAGTCCCGGAATGACAAGACTCAGGTAGCTCTCGTTTTGACGGAATCCTCTGAGACGAGAGTTTGACAGTTCACCGGTGGAAGCGTTTTCTTTTGTTGATTACAGAAATTTTCGTTCTTTCTAAGAATAATAATCTTTGAAATGTGGATCATTGGCAAATTAGTTCAAATTGTTTCAAGAAATTTGCCAATTTAATTGAATTTATGTTCTTTTGTTACACAAGTGAAGACGATCTTCAAAATATAAAGAAACTTGGTTTTAGCATTCCAGACCGTTTTATTAGTAACAAGTTTCTCATTGCTAAGAACAGTGTCCTTTCAAAACTCACCAATGAACAAAATTTCTAAAGAATGGTGAATTACCGGTGAACTGCCAAACGCATTCTCTCAGGAGTCTCGTCAACTCGAATATGAACTTTTGCAACCTGTTTCACACCCTGGCGTTTGACTTGTGAACTTATGTACCATGAGCTCTTGACATTTTGTATTAATATTCTCTTTTCCAAAAGTCCGTAGTATACTGTCCTTAAAATGGTTTATTTAATGTTTCAAGGGCGAAAAAGATTTTTATGATTTAATTTAAAATTATTTAATATAAAATCTAGGAGTTTGTTTTTATTTTCAATATCTCAATCAAGCTTCTTGGGAATTTTTATATTAAGGACCACCAGGAAAAACTGTTAATGTTAGAGGATTTTGTGTCCCCCTTCGACCCAAAATAAAGGACTATAATGATATTATACTACGGACTTTGCCAAGCATACAAAACAGCATTATTTCTTACAGCACCCAGCCACAGTACATATCCGCAATGTATCTCTCTTGTGTACATACAACATGTGAACCTTTGCAAAAATCTGTGTCTTGACTCTTGAATGTTTAATTTAGTTTTTTACCACATATTACTGTGTTTATTTTCATTCACACAAAACAATCAACAATAAATTATTAGCAGAGAAAAAAAAAATCTTAACAATATTTACAAAATAAAATATAGAAAGAAAATATTTAAATTTACAATTGTCTTGTAATCCAGGGCGAATTTAATGCCTTAGGCGTTCTCTGCCACTTAACCACAAATCCACTGATTGAAAAACCCGAGTCCAATTGGTGATCCAGGTAACCCGGGTTACCTGGATGCAAGCCGAGCATGCTACCGATAGGACAAGCGACTACTACAGTCTAAATAAAGCACTACTATACTATACTATGATTTACTCGTCTATTAACCGATCTAATGAGAATCCACCTTGACGAAGTAGGAAAACTCATAAACAAATCTTTCAAACACCTCAATCTGTTTTGAATCCTCTCAGTCCTAACTTGGAACCTCTCTCATTGTCCCCAGCCGTAGCTCCAAGGCTAGGTCGAGCTGTTCTTGGCGATGACTTCAACACTTAAGTCACTGTCATTACTTAAGTCACTCTCATGTCCTAACATTCCTGCGCGTCTCCCATTGGTCCTCCGTTGCTTTATATGTGCTCATTGTCCTTATGTACCTACCTAATATTATGTCCAAGTGAGTTCTCAATTGCTAGAACTGTCCAATGCCCCTTAAATATAACTATTGTAAAGTGTCTATATGAAGCACTAGCAGTGCGTTTAGACAGTACATAAAAAGAAAATACAATAAGTATTAGAGTGTTTTATTGGTCATGGTTAGGTGAGGGTTAGGTGGTAGAAAATGCTTTGCGCATTAACCTCGCCTGGTGGTTACCTTCCACTAAAGAGTGTTATTATTATAAAACAAAGATTATCGAGTTTTCACCAATACGACATTAGGAGGAAAGTCACTATGCAGAAAATCATGGAAAAGTGACTAGTTGCAATGTATTTACGTTATGTAAGAGAAAATGGAAAGTGAAGTTTTTCCTGATTTTTTTTATTTATTTTCTTTTGTCATTTCCAAATTTGAATTGAAAGTTCAGAGAGACAAGATACTTGGACGGAACACAGTTTGCAACCAACTTAAAATCCAACCAAAGAAATGGACAAGAAATAAGTTGCAGTAGTTCAACACTTTTTTTTCTTTTTTTTTTCTTTTTTACTCTGACTGCGATGAACAGATCGTTGCTTTTAAAAACAGGATTCTGCTGTACCTAATAAACTAGTATAGTTAACTAGTTACCCGCAGTTAAAGTTCAATACTTCTGTTTTCAAAAACAGTATTCTGCTGTACCTAATGAACTAGTAGTAACCTGCAGTTACGACTTACTGTTTCTCGGACAATAGACTCAGTCTTTCAGTCAGTAGCATATGCTCTCACGTAGGTACTCAGGTGGATTTAAGAAGCAACCTCAGGAGGCGAGTGGTTATTTCATTGGTCTGGGAATCAGGAGTTCGGTGTTCAAGTTCTAGTAATGGAAATTGTTGCACATTGTATCGACAGTGACCCTTTTACTAATGAACTGATTTTAGCATTCATGTGTGCGTTACACCATTAAACTAATAATAATAACTATATCACCTTATTTATACTGCCCCATTAGGACTATCGAGTCCCATTATTCCAGCAGTAAGACCAAGACGGCTACCAAAAATGACTTTTTTAGTTTCTTTGTCATAATTTTCCTGGAGCTCATTTGTAATGAGATCTGTAAGAAGCCTGCTTTCACAATAACCCTTACGTCATACTTAAGTGTACAATGGAGCTTGGTCGTTAATGCAGCCGATGGCACGTGCTTGCGCGTAGCAGGTTACTGAAATTGTTTTCTAGCCTGGTATTTTCAGGCCGAGCGCAATGTACCTGGTCGGATCGTGCATTGAATGTACTTTGATCAGGAACCGAGCTCAGTAGCTGGAATCGATGACGCTGCGGACTCCTAACCTGGAGATCCGTGGTTCGAGTCTGAAATATGGCAAAAATTACAAAAAGTAATGCGAGCTTGAGGCTCGATTGATAACTCAGTAGACTCTTAACCTGGAGATCCGAGGTTCGAATCTCAAGTACGGTAAAAATTCAGTAAGGCGAGCTAGAGTAATTGTGAAAATGCATCACGGTTGTGATTAACATAAATTAGATACTCGTAACTGTACTATGATGAGGGCTTCATTGAGAGAGCTCAAGGTTCAAGATGGTCTCAATTAAATTAACCTTCTTTGATTCATTGGATTTGGATTATCTCAACTAGAGAGCAGGTCCGTTTTACACCCTACCAGCGCCCTAGGCACAACGAAGAATAGCGCCTCTTTTTATACCCCTGCCAGCTGATTACTGCTACGGGCCTGCTAGAGAGATGAACACACAATCCTTGAATGATCTAAAAAAACACAGAAAAGATAAAGTCAGCCCATTTGGGAAAAAGTTACATTGGTTGATAGGAATCGCAGCCGAGATCATGGTTTGCGGATAACAGAGCTATCCTATTGTCCAACTGGAAGGGTTGTTATCCTACTTTACTAAAAGCCCCTCCTTAAAACGGGTCTTCATTGGTTTTAACGCCCCCCCTATAACATACGGCCCCTCGTATACGTAAGATTTCATTTCTTTATTATATTGTTCCTTCATAATTTTGATGGTCCATTGTGAAGACCACTTAATTTAGGGGTAAGTAATTAAGTATTCTATTTATATTTTTTATGGTAGGTATATTGAGCCACAAAATGGGACTTTGTTTAAATTGATAGAAAAAAATGGACTTTTTTGTCCTACGTACGGCGGCAGTATACATAAAATATTTTTAATGCTAATAAGAAAGACTTATCGACAGCCACAGAATCACTCCCTACGGCCCTGTAAGATTTCATTTCTTCAGTTTAATATTCCGTCATACTTCTGATCGTCCATAACCTATCAGTCTGTCAGAGCAAGCGACCACTGCGAGCGGCCACAAAGTATGACCAAGACCATATCCCAGTGAACTTTCGCCAAGCCATTTGTCAGGATGAGGTCATCATTGTCTATAATGGTGTTTAGACGTTTCTGCCTCTTGGTACCCGGAGAGATCGTGTTGAAAAGTCCTGCCTGGTACCCGAGCCGTGTAACTCGTGAATTTGTGAACTTTGAAAATTCCAAGTCTTATACAGGTATTAATAAAGAAAAAAAAATAATGGAACATCGTAGAAATAGATTTAAACCAATTCTTGAAATCATGAAAACATAATTAAAAACGAAAAAATTCAATGATTTTTTTTAAAACTATTTTTTACGATTATGGGTATTTTTTATGACTATTTTTTTGATCTTCAATAAATAAACTCGGCCAGACTTTTTTTTCAAGCACGAAACAAAAGGATTTTAGTTAATGGTGTAAAAAGCTTTTGCGAAATTACTTTATTTCGTGAAATTTCTTTGTTTTACTTTATGAAATTTAGCACTGTATTCCATGAAATATTGTACTGCTTGTAAAAGTATGTTACGTTAGATCTTTATGACGGATCTGCCAAGATTTAGCAAAAACATAAACATACTTATAAATATAGAAATTTTATTTATTTATTTATTTAGAAACTCTTTATTAGTAGGAAGAACATATACAGGGTGAGCATAAAGTCTCACCCCACCCCCCGTATCTCGAGAATGGCTAAAAATACAAGAAAACGCTAATACCCGTATTCCTTCATTTTTAGGGGGATTAATTTTCAGCCAAAAAAAAATTGCCTACATGGCCTCAGTCAGGCTGGGCATGGACCAACTTTAAAATCTTAAATGAAATGTTATGTCTTGTGGCATATTGTTTTAAAGGTCTCATAGAGAGAAGTTCATTACAATAAATTTCAGTGAGCTACAACTTACCGTTTTTGAGATACAGGGTCGGACGCCCTGCGTAATATCCATATATTTTGACCTATAACTCGTTAACCGTAAATTATAGAAAAATGAAATTTGTTGATAATAACTCCTTATGACAAGCACTTTCGAAAAAATTATAACTCGACATACTCTGTTGATATTAGTTTCTGGTCGGTTTCGTCAGCCACCCGGACGAAAAGTCCGAAAAAATTTAACGAAAAAACAAATCCAGTTTTAATTTGTTCGAAAGTTCTTGCGGTAAGGAGTTACTATCAACAAATTTCATTTTTCTGGAATTTACGGTCAACGAGTTTTAGGTCAAAATATATGGATATTACGCAGGACGTCCGACCCTGTATCTCGAGAACGGTAAGTTGTAGCTCACTGAAATTTGTTGTAATGAACTTCTCTCTATGAGACCTTTAAAACAATATGCCACAAGACATACCATTCTATTTAAGATTGTAAAATTGGTCCATGCCCAGCCTGACTGGGGCCGTGTAGGCAATTTTTTTTTTGGCTGAAAATTAATCCCCCTAAAAATTAAGGAATACGGGTTTTTGCGTTTTCTTGTATTTTCAGCCATTCTCGAGATACGGGGGGTGGGGTGAGACTTTATGCTCACCCTGTATACAGACAAATAATGGTAAATATAAAAATAGACAAGATTAATAATATAAACAAGGAAGGAAAAAAAACAAAACAAAATATATACATATGTCCTAACTAAAGGGCGGGGTTATTGCCTATGGCAATCTCTTCCACCCAACCCTTTTTTTCAAGAGTCAAAACACTATTTCTTCTCTAAAGTTCTCTTCCTTTGTCTCTGTTAATATTCTGTCTCACAACAATCATGCTGTTTTCACATGTATTTATTTTCCATTTATGCTGTTTTCACCCTCTTAAGAGAATATCGAGTATTGGTCATTCTTTGTCGTATAAATGTCTACTTGGGTAATTCATTAGCTGTAGGTTTAGTACCTAAGACGAAAAAATATCTTTATAAACTAATATCAAGATTTTTTTTTAAAGAAAATAGTTTCTGTGAATCAGACTCATCCACTCCACGTCTTATGATAAATGACCAATGCTTGATTTTCGAAAAATCTAATTTGAATGATGTAACACACTTTATTTTACTGACATTAGCATCTTTTAATTGGAAATCTATCAAAACAATTTGTTGGACTTGAAAAATGATTGAAATTGTAATTTAGATACTAAAAGCAAAATTTCTTGTGTGTTGTAATTTCACCAGTAAAAGAATCCTTATTCATTTCCATGTTGAATTTAACCAGAGAGTTAATATATTATTATAGACGCTTCAATTTTTAATCATTGATAATAGAGAAAAAAAAATCTTTTTTTTTAGAAACAGCTTTGGCTAAATGAATAACTAATTCCACATTACACTGATTAACCTCGACTCTATTATAGAATAGACTATTCTATTCTATTCTATAATAGAGTCGAGGTTAATCAGTGTAATGTGGAATTAGTTATTCATTTAGCCAAAGCTGTTTCTGAAAAAAAAAAATCTTTTCATTATATTTAACTCTTGATTAATCTTCTCAAAATCAATTATTAAAAAACGATTTCTCCCAGTACTTCGAGTACTCGTTTATATCTCAAAAGAAGTATGTGGAATTTTACTTTGATTAACTATAGTTTGAATTAATACTTATGATCTTAATACTAACATGATTTTATTCTAGCTAGTGGTCACCCTGTACAAATGAGCTTCGATTTTTTATTGAATTTCACAATAACTGTTTTCACTTTTATGACTGGTATTTCACGAAACCCATTTTCACTTATGATTTCCTGTGAGTTTTATTTTGTTGCTAATACTCCTTTGTTCTGCTTTCTTTTCCCCTCTTGTCTGGGGGCTTCGTTTTCAATTTCTTTCTTCAGAAGAGCTCCCTGGACCAAGTAAGTTAGCTCACGCTCCACCCCGTATTTGTGACGTTGTGATTGAGGAATGCCTTTTACCCTATTTGTTTTAAATTAACTGTACAATATATTTGATCACATTTCTTACCGTGTGTACATTGTGTATTTACAAAATAATAGTCTATTGATATCATTTGGCCACATGGACTTTTTTCCGAACAATTATTAATTGACTATTGCTAATTAAAGAAAAACGAACACAATACTTCCGATTTCCAATATTAAATTTTTTTCGGAAGTAATAAATAAATATAACATTTTTGTGTTATCTTTCACATTCATTCTATTGATAGATAGTAAGCCCCTTTAATTGGTTAATTTTGGTTTTTGGGAAAAGAATCTTTTTTCGTGGATACCTATTCAACAATATCCTAAGTATGTACAATCAGTTTTCTTGAGTCCATTTCAGTATGTCGTTCCATATAAGGTGCTAAAAGTAAAGCACGCAATTCTACCAAATGATATCAATGACCAAGCCTTGTCATATAACCTAGTCCCTGTTTTTGTTCTGTGATGTTTTCATTTTGTTTGGTCTTTTATGCTAGCAGTCATACATTTTTGTGGGGGAAAAAATGACCCAGTGGTTTGTACAAAATTGATTGAGTAGGTCTATTTCATCCTTACTTTAGTTCCATGTATGTCTTGTAGTCGTGTGTTTTATATTTTAGTTGTGCTTGTTTACATACCATTCAATAGTGTCAATTTTACCATCTTCCTTATCTAGCAATTATTTTCAATGTTGAGGATGATTTTATTATTTTGTAATATTAGATAAACATCAGGTAGTCTGGTGCGTACTGTGTATAGTAGAATAGAAAATATTAAAAGTTGGTTTAAAGTAGAATTTTATCATTTAATGAGGGTACTCGGATCGAAAATACTTTTTGTTCGTACAGAATAAAAGATTAAAAGTGGTTTTTTCATAGATTTTTAAAGTTATCATATCTGTGTTATTCACTTTCGTGATATCACAACTACTTAAACTCGTTTTACTAAATCTACACTTGAACCGAGACTTGAACCACCGACCTCCAGGTTAAGTTGTGATATCACGAAAGTGATTAACACAATTATGAGTCCGCCGCCTTATTGATCAAGCTACTGAGGTTGGTTCATAGATTTGCGTATTTATCACATAGATAATAATGATACTCAAACACTGCTGAGGTAGAGGAGCTTTTGGGTTGTGTTGGAAATTCGGATAGTAAAAATAAGGTCTATTACTCCTGAAAATTTCTAATATTAGAAATTGGAAGTTTGGTGTTCGTTTTTGTAAAAAAAAAAATTGCTCCCATAACAATTTTTTTTCATATTACTGGACGTTTCTTAACCTCCTGTTTTTATTTTAGTGTCGCTGAAAAATGTCTCCAAAATCTAATATTCACCAAAACTTGCTTGTTTAAAAAACGCCAAATTATTTTCGGTCTAAAACATTTCGTCTCTGTGACTAAATGTGTTGCCAAATTCCCACACCGAACCCATAGTGCGCAATTCCACAAACAGTTTAGCAACTTGTCTCGTGTTCACGTCTTCGGAAGAGGAAGTTCGTGGGCTATGAAGTACCCTACATAAATTAGGAATGGCTGTGTGATCACTATGCTGGTTGTAAGGTGTGAGCGTGATGGTGCTTTGAGAACTAGGGCGATGGTGTTTGGACCATCCTCTATGATATAAAGGGTATGACTGAAAGTTCAAACATTGGTTTGTCTTTTCAAGTCTAATCTGAGATTTGCGCGTTACAAGGAATATTTTTAACAGACCGACAGACGGACACAAAACCAAAGTTGCTCAGGAGGTTATGAAACGTCGAGAAATATGAAAAAAATTGAAATCCTAGCAAAAACATAGTTTTTTTTTACAAAAACGAACACAATATTTCCGATTTCTAATATTAGAAATTTCTCGGAAGTAATAAATCGGACTTTCCACCAACAAACTCAGCAGCCTCCGTGGCGTAGTGGTTGTGACTACTGCCCGTAGTCCAGAGTTCCCGAGTTCGACTTCCGATTGGGGCAGACTTTTCGACGAAAATTCTGTTCCATCCAAACACGTGAGGCTGGCATTTCCGGCCCTACCCAGACTGGGTGAGCTTAATGTGGGTAGCCTGTACGGTTCACAGCGAATGGAGGGTAGACCCCCGTCCTGACTACTTCAAATCAGGACGTACATCAGAATTAGAATCAACTGGTCACAATAGATCTAAATAGAGGTCGGTGTGATAATTGAGCTCCAACCAATCTTCCCTAATACTTGTTCAAATCCAACTTTATAATTTGGCCCTTAACGTTTAATGGACCTTCATAATGATAATAGACGTGTAGAAATTTGTTGTAAAAAAATGTGTTTTTTCGGTGTTGTGGTTTGGTTAGAAGGCGGTTTGTTTTGTTCTATAATAGTTGTGTGAACACCCTGTATTCTATAATAGCTGCGAAGCAAGTGGATGAATAGGATCATCTTGAAACAATAGAGAGATCAAGGAGTTGTGCGTCTTGTGTAAATTACTCACCAGGTCCAGCACTTTTACTTTTACTTCCTCTACTAAAGGGTGACGGGGGATTTGCTCATTGCTTACTCTTAAAATAAATTACATCGCACTAATGTGATTAGTCCTCTACTAAACCAAACAATCTGAAAAATTAATTGGTTAATGCTTTCTTACACCTTTTTAAGCGTTTTAACGGTGCCAATAGACAGGTCGTTTGCGTCAAAATATATTGTACACTGTACAATCTAAGAGCTTTCAGGTGTAAGCTCTCGGTACTATTGGGAGAGTAAATGAATAGCTTTAAATACATTAAATTATGATGAACTTTAAGAATGGCTTTGAAAAATGGCTAGAAAAAAAAATAAACTGTCAGAAAAGTAAGTATGTGCCGCGTATCAAGGTTTTTTCAATGACTTTACATCAGAGGCCTACAACAATGTGCTCGTGATTTTATTTTTAATTACTCACTCAAAAGATAAAATAAACTTGCACCTTTATTGTCCTAAGATACTCAATGCGTTCACGGAACTTTACGCATGTGACCATGCACACTTACACACTAATTTTTTATGTACATTCGAATTAAACACATTTATTTTTTAAGCCTAGCAAATTAAATTAAAGAAATACAAACTTAGCTAATAAAACAACTGTGCCCCGGTAGCTCAGTGGTCAAGGTGCCGCCGTCGGTCTGATAGTTCAGAGGTCGCGGGTTCGAAACCCAGCCGGAACATGAGAAGTCATCCTTCCATTTGAGATTGACCACATTTTTTTAGGGGAAATACATCATTGAAAGTAAATTACGGAAATGAGGAGTTCCAGAACTAATCAGTCTCAGCCATGAGGAAGATGGTGAACAAAAATGTCGACCGAACTTATGAGTCAGAAAACTGCGTTCTAAAAGAAAGTGCCTACAGAGAATTTTTTATACACAGAAATGACCAATTTTGAAATATCAATCTCAGCCATGAGGAAGATATTGAACATTAATGTCGACCCAACTTGAGTAAGAAAAGAGCATTGTAAAAAAAAGTGCCTCCATAGAATTTCTTATATACAGAAATTACCAATTTTGAAATATCCACCATTTCTATGGTTTCTATCATTGATAGAAAATCTTAATATATAAATGTCAAAGTCACTGACTGACTGATTATCACTGTTTCTCCGAACTGGTCCTAGGAAGCTGAAATTTGGTAGGTAGCTTTGTCTTATAGTCTAGATGTGCAATAAGACGGGATTTTTCGAAATTCCGACTACAACACCTGCCATTGGCGAAAAAGGACTTTTTGCTTTCACGGCCATGCCTCCGCCCGCAAAGCGGGCGACAGCCCGCTAGTAATTTATAAAATAATCTCAACTAATTCCCTGACCGCCCCTCACGCCCGCAGCTTTCTGGTGAGTTTCCTAGTGGACGCCCGGGGGGGCGCCATGAAGGGGTGCCGGCACAGCGGCGTCCGAGTCATCATCCCCCCACGCAAGGCCCCCCAGCCCATGCGAGTCACCTGTCGCTATCTGAGGAAAGACAAGCTGCCGAATCCCCCGGTCATCATGGAAAGCGAAGCTCTGGCCAGTCGCATCCTGGAGCTGGGTCCCGCCGGGGCCAAGTTCCTGGGGTAAGTGTCATCACGTGTACCTACCTTTCAAATTTAAATTTAAAGAACCTCCTTAGAAGAATTCCTTAGGGAGAGAGCCACAAAAATTGTAAAAATAAATAAAATAAATATATACATTGTTACATTAAAAAAAAGAAAAAAAAATATTTTCCGTGTCCTCTATCGTTCCTCGGTCAAATTTTGTACTTCCAATACTCTGAAACATTTAGGGTTTTTTCGTTTGCCTGAAGTAGATCATCCAGTGTGCAGGGGGTTTTTAGTTAACGACATACTAGAAGGTGCTCATGTGTTTGGACTTCCATTGGAATAGAGATTGGAATGAATTTGACGAGATGAGGAAGAGAGGTGGTGGAAGGATTGAGTGACTGGGTCACTATCTGAAGACGCCATTGCTGCTGAAGGAGAGCAATGGCTCCTTCCGTGTCTTCAGGATACATATTAATTTTACATGTACAATTGTACATGTATATAGAGTATCGAATCGAAGTGTAAAATTTACAATAATGCAGTTTCTTGTTATTGTAAGTAGTCGCCTTGGCCTAGGGGTAGCATGCTCGGCTTGCACTCCAGATGACCCGGGTTCGAATTCCGGTGGGGTCGTCATTTTTTCGTCGCTTTGGATGTCGGGGCCTTTACGGCATTACGAAATTGATATAGAAATATGATGGTTGACAGAGATATGGTGCATTAGCATTATTCTCGTATAATTTTGATGCTATCCACTAAAAAATGTGTTATAGTAACACAAATAACTAACTCATTATCTTTTATTGTAATTGTTAAACCACTAAATAGTGTAGTCTATGTTGTTTATATTTGAAAATTGAAGTAACAAAAACTATACACTAGGACCTAAAGTTCTCATTTCCTTCCCCTTCAGTCCCGTGATAATAGAAGTTCCCCATTTCGCGTCGCTGCGAGACAAGGAGAGAGAGCTGATCATCCTGAGGTCGGATGACGGGGCCACGTGGAAGGAGCACAAGCTGGACGCGAGTGAGGAAGCTGTGCAGGAGGTGCTCAACGAGAGCTTCCCAGGGGAAGGTGAGACTCTCGCCTGGCGGACATTTTACTTCCGAGAAATTTCTAATATTAGAAATCGGAAGTATTGTGTTCGTTTTTGTAAAAAAAAAAAATTTGCTCCCATTTAATTTTTTTTCCTCATATTTCTGGACGTTTCATAACCTCCTGAGCAACTTTGATTTTTTGTCCGTCTGTCGGTCCGACGGTCTGTTAAAAATATTCCTTGTAACGCGCAAATCTCAAAAACTACTCAAAGGATTTTTATGAAATTTCGCACACATATAGGAGACGTTCTGTAGATTGGCACGTGTATACAATGTGAAACAATCACGAGGAAGTATTGTGTCCATAATTGGCAGTGTTTTTTTATTTTTTTTATCATATTTGTGTTAATCACTTTCGTGATGTCACAACTACTCAAACTTGCGCTACTAAATCTACGCTGAAGACGGGAATTGAACCATCGACCCACAGGTTACAAGTCCGCCGCCTTGTCGATCAAGCCTCTGAGGTCGGTTCACAAATCGGACATTCCGAACAGTGACCATTTTTACCTACCTCCGTAGGGTTTTTCTGAATTAGAGCACTAAGAGCTTCCTAGGGGAAGGTAATACACTCGCTTCCAACACTAACCGAACATTCCGGACAGATGCCATGTCTGGCTGGGGGAGAAGACCAGTGTCTCGCTAGAGGACTATAAACGAAGGGTTCAATGGCTTTAGAAAAAAAAGCCCATGTTCTCACGGTGGCTGATCGCACATAGAAATATGTAGTCCAGAACGAGCCAACTTTTCCACTTAAGTTGGCTGGAGACCATCACTCCCCCAGCTGTAGCCAAGCTGGTAACAACAACAACCACCTGGATATAATAGAACACAATGGACTTTATATTTTTCTCTCTTATATCCAGGTTTCTTTTAAGAGCTTATTTTCCATTATGTAAATTGGACCTGGAAATCGTTGCCAACCTAACAACAGTATCTCATTATTATTTCCTCGTTTACCTTTCACAAAAGATTATTATTATTATTATAAAACCTTGCCGTCCTGACGACAGTTTCATTATTATTTCCGCGGTTACCTTCCCCTAAAGCGTATTATTATTATTATTATAAAACCTTGCCGTCCTGACGACAGTATCATTCCTATCCCTCAGAGCTCCGGCAACTGGAAGACCTGCACACGTCACGCATCGTGCGAATCCTGACCGTCGACTTCCCGCAGTACTTTGCCGTCGTGTCGCGACTCCGGCAAGAGATCCATGCCGTGGGGCCGGAGGGAGGAGTCGTGTCCTCCTCTGCCGTGCCTCTCGTGCAGGCCCTGTTCCCCCCCGACGCCCTGACCAAGAGGATCAAAGTCGGCCTCCAGGTATAGTATAGTATAGTATAGTAGTGCTTTATTTAGACTGTCGGCTCGAGACAAGAAGTCCCATTACGCTAACAGTTTAATATAGCACCTCTTTATTTATTGTAAATTTTACATGATTTTACATTATTGAATATAGAAAAATATAAAATATAATATAAATTGCAATTAATAATGTAAAGGTAGTTAGGGTTTGAATTTGAAAAGTAAATAAAAAAAAAGTAAAAAAGAAAAAAAAGTTAATTTTAAGTATTTTTTGTTCTTTGTAAAACGATTGACATGTGTAACAACTTCTATGTTGAGAAACAAGAAAATAAAGATTTGAATTTGAAAAGTAAATAAAAAAAAGTAAAAAAGAAAAAAAAGTTAATTTTAAATATTTTTTGTTCTTTGTAAAACGATTGACAACTTCTATGTTGAGAAACACGAAAATAAAGATTTGAATTTGAAAAGTAAATAGTTAATGGCTTAGGGTCTCAGATATTTTCAAAAGATTTTTTTTTTTTTTGTATCTGTAGAACACACCAGTGTAGGTAAGGGGCATTAGGAATCAGCAAATCAGCAAAAAGAGAAACAAATTTTGAAATTTTCAGGAATTAAAAACGAAGAAAAAATTTGGGAGGATATTTTTTTCTCGTTTTTTTTTTTATTTACTCTTATTATTAAATCTAATGAGTTTGTAGATTGTAGATGAGGGTGAGAGAGAGGGCCTTATAAGGGAGGAATGTATAGTGTACACCCCTGAAAAGAAGTAGCCTAGAAGGGGCAGCCGTAGACACATTGAATAGAAGAGAATGCCAAAGGCATTATCACCACCCTTGATCAAACTTTGTTTATATTTAATTAATTTATACCTTTTGACTGCACCTGTATATAAAAAATTGTAAATAAAGATTGATCTAAATTGTTGAATAATCCTAACTCTCCACCCTCCATCTTCGCAGGCGCAACCCATCCCCCCCGAGCTAGTCACCAAACTTCTCGGCAACCGCGTGGCAGTCTCGCCCATCGTGAGCATCGAACCCCGACGTCGCAAGTTCCACAAGCCCATCACCCTCACCATACCGCTGCCGCAGGCCGCCAACAAAGGCATGATCAACCAGTACTCCGGCAATGCCCCCACCCTGAGGTTGCTCTGTAGCATCACAGGTGAGTCGCGTCTCGAGATCCGAAAGGCAAAGTTGTTCAGTTGTAAAGACACTGATTTAGGGCGGAATTAATAGACAACATCAATAACTTCAGTCGTTGGTAAGTGTCGGTTTTCCCTATCTTACACAGTACGCAATCCGTGATTTAGCGCCACAGAGGTATTACAAAAACGTCTATTAATTCCGACCTAAAGGTATAAGTTTTTTTAGTGACTAAATATACAAGATTACTGGTGATGAAAAAAAAAAACCTTTATTGAAAATATATAATTAAAAAAGTGGGTCTTATTATCATTGAGTCACCATCATATGTACCAATTCAATTTCAAATGTGAAATAATGGTTTTTTAATGAAACTTAGTTAAAAGATCATGTGTCTCTAGATTTTATAAAGAACTCATAGCCTAGTAATACAGCGTATCTTGTAGAGACAAGTCTCCCATGAACGTTCTATCCATGTTGCCGATGTTAGCTCTAATGAATGAAAGTTTCGTCATTGTTGCCGCCATAAGCTCTACACCTCTCAAGAAAGCTTTAATCTCTTCGCGCCCAACACCAATATTTGTTTTGTAGTACAAAGTGACCGGTGGCCTCGCCCGAGGACATACATTTTATGCTATTTGGTAGTATAAATTATTAGCTTGGGACTATAAAATCAATGTCCTCTCACGAGGACATTGGGCGCGAAGAGGTTAAAACAAACCGAAAAGCAACCCCTTGGCCACGTATCCAGGAAAGGCGTAAATGAAGAGCGCCCCAAACAGAACAGCGGCCAGAATGAGACCACCCAGTAGGAACTTCCCCGGGTGAGCCTTCACCAGCGCCAGCACCACCCTGTATGGGGTCCACAGGAAGTTGAGATCGAACCTGTCGGGCCGCACTGGCACAGGGAGGGCCTCGGGTTCCTTGCGGCCCGGGCCGGCCGGGTTAGTCGCGGCCTCTTCCCTGGTCAGGATCTGCAGTTCGGCCTCTAGCTTGCCGACCACCTTGTTCTTGTCTGGCCCGTTGCCTGGAAGCAGGGTTTTTTATATTATTATTTAGGGTATCTCCTCTCGAGGGTATGAAGCACCCCCGAAAGTTTGTTTGTTTTTTTTTTTTTTTTTTTTTTTTTTTAAGAACATAACATTGTTTACAAAAATTATAATTGAAAACAACAATACTAATGTTCGCTATTATACTTATAAATAGTTTTACAAGTTATCAAAATATAAAGAGTATCTAATGCATATATTCCACCATATGAGTGACAAAATATCTCCAATTTTCTTTGTGTAGGTAGTCTAAGCATTTCATCTTAAACATTTCTTTGGGCAGTGAGAATTCACTGATGTCAATATGAAGATAATTACACAGTGTCATTGCCTTAATTAGGGGAGATTCATGCAATTTGTTACACCAGGAGCGGATCTATGATCAAGTCTCCTGGTGTTGTTCTGTTCACAATGTGGAGAGGATATTAATTGATAGACATAATTGTCCACTGTATTCCTTCCCGTGGCCATACTCCTTGGTGGTTCTGTCATTCATCTGATGTGGAAACACTTTTGGGGACTTGGAATGGTTCCAAAAAGGCATTTTTGCACTGTGCCAACAGACATGAGAGAAGGTGTTACTCTCTTCTCCTGCTGGCAGCCCTTAGTCTCCTTTGACGACAGGTAGGGATGGAGTACCTTGTGCGTATTCTGTTATCCTCCCCTTATCCAAAGGGGATGATTATTATTATCCAATTTGTTGTAGGGTTTCATTGGAATCTCCATATAATTACCACTGAGTTCTAGATAGATCTTAGTGACCATTTGAATGTACTAGGTTTTAGTTTGTCAGTACGGGGTCTTTAACCTCCATTCCCTGGGAATTGTCTGACGATCAAACTGAGGTCGGGTTCTACGAAAAACACCTAACCTAAAAAACACCTGAAAAACACGAAAAACGTTAGTTCCAAAGGATTCGTCAAGATAGCGCCAGTAGAGTTTAGAGCAAAACTCTACTGTATTTCAGGTGTTTTTTTAGGTTAGGTGTTTTTCGTAGAACCCGACCTGAATCTGACCTCAACAAACAAGATCAGATTCAACTCCTCGCGCACGCCAATGCGCAGGAGCATACCTCCCACAGTGAAGGGCCACCAGCCGCGGCACCGTCTTGTCTGGAACAGGTTGATGGTGGGCGTGGCCTCATTGATGATGGCCGCGGTGCATCGTGCGGCCGTGCGGGCCCCCCGCGGCATGCGGCCCAGATCTAGCACCAGAGTGCCTATGTAGTCGTCGGGGGAGAAGTTGTCGTTATCCCACACCTGAAACATAGGAACACAGGTGTAAGAGGAAAAAAAAATTGGACAAATTTACAGGGCCAAAGTGGACACTAACCCTTATAATAATAATACCTGTTAAACAGGTGTATATTTACGGGCCAAGCCCTATATGAACATATAACAAGATTGCAAATTCAAAGTATAAGTACAAAATAAAGCAAAATAAAATTATTTATCAAAATTCCAATAACTAAATGTATCACAGATCACAGTCATAAAGAAATTAGTTCAAAAACGACAAAAAATATAAGGAATGAAGTAAGTTGAAGAAAATAAATTGCAGAATGCTACAGTGTCAAAATTTGTACATAAAAAATCTCGTGTTATAGTGCTCTGTGATTGGTTGAAAACTGTATTTTAACGAAATATCTCTTTTGAAAATACACAATGCTCACAGAAGCGGCGAAAGTACCCAATTTTTTCCTAGCTCAAATAATGGGATATTCCTACCTGCAAGTGTAGCTTCGGCGGAACTCGGTACTCTTCGTCTTTCCTCGTGACCACCATCAGAGCCTCGGCCGCGAAGTACCGGACCTGGAAGAGGAACCTCCAGTTGAAGAACCCCTCCCCCTGGGCCGACCGGTAGTGAATGTCCGTCTGCTGAATGTCCTCCCGGCCCTGCAGCCAGCCCTTCACGAAGATGTCGGAGTGTTTTTCACCTGACGAAGATTATTAAAAAGTTATCATATTTGTGTTAATCACTTTCGTGATATTACAACTACTCAAACTCGCTTTACTAAATCTACGCTGAAACCGGGACTTGAACCACCGACCTCCGGGTTACAAGTCCGCCGCCTTGTCGATCAAACTACTGAGGTCGGTGACGAAGATTATTATTATTATTATAGTATGCTTTATTAGGAGGACAGAGTACAATGGTAACAGTATAAAATTAAGAAAAAACAAACAAATGACAAAATAAATAAGTAAAAAATAAAATAAATAAGTAAAAAAGAAAATAACAATAATGTCCTACCCAAAGAGCGGGGTTATTGCCTGTGGTAATCTCTTCCACCCAACCCATTATTGGTAGATCAGTGTTCAAGGCCAGAGTAAGCCAGAAGTCGCGAGTTCGAAAACCACCAGGGACATGACAAGTTATCCTCCCATTTGGGATTTTGATCACCTATGTCTTGTCAAAATGACAAATTTTGATAATATGTCTTGGACTTTTTGCTAGAAAAATGGGATTTATTAGTCCTAGTTGGGAAGTATACAGTCATGTGTAATTGTGTATACTCCTCTCTGATGGTTGAGAAGTAACACAATACTTCCCATTTAGGTGCCGGGTCAACACGAGCGTACCACATAGTATCCCTTACAAACAACTGCAACCAAATTTTGAATACAATTTTTTGCCGGCACTTGGGGTCGAACACAGGAAATTCCACATGCCAAACAAGTAGCTTACCACTGAGCTACTGTTACGGACTATTTTTGTCATTATTATCTTGCGCCGTGGTAGATAGACTTGGGCTTAATGCTGGAATAATGGGATTTGTCGGGCAGTAGAAATAAGCCGGTATAATTATTATTGTATTATAATTTGGGATTTTCACCACATAATAATATGTCTTGGGCTTACTGCTGGAATAATGGGACTTTAATAGTCTTAATCGGGCAGTATAAATAAGACCATATTATTATTATTACCAGTAAAGTATGCATCGTCCATGAGCTCCACATCAGCGGTGTTCCACACGATAACTCGCAGCTCGTAGTCTGTGGGAGTGCGCAGGGCGATGTTCACGGGTGACGGAACCCATCCGTAGTCGGTGGAGAACAGGTCCACCCACATCTCCAGCACGCCTTGACTGACCCCCTGGGACTCCGCGGAGTAGAGGGTGCGGGATTCAATGTGCTGCGGCACCAGGTGGGTGCCCACGAGCGGCACCTGACGACGAAAGGGTGAAATTTAGAAGTGTAACAATAAATATGTTATCATATATTCTTTCCACTAAAAAAGTTGGCTACCATCGTTCACGGTGACGCCACCCTATGATAATGATGATGATTAGAAAAGTAGCTTGTTTGTCCCGGTAGCTCAGTGGTCAAAGCGTCTGTCTGGTAAATGGAATCCAGAGCTCGCGGGTTTGAAACCCAGCCGGAACATAACAATGTATCCTCCTATTCGGGATTTTGACCTCATAATAATACGTCTTTGGCTTTTTGCTGGAACAATGGGAATCATTAGTCCTAATCGGGCAGTATAAGTAAGGCGGTATTATGTATTATTATATTTTTAAAGTTACGAACTATTTGATTTAATCACAATCGTAATATATTTGTGACTTGAACCATAAATCTCAAGTAGACCCTATAGCCTTTCTCAAGTAGGTCGGTAAGCCTATCTCGTGTCTACCTGGTGCCAGTTGTGCAAAGCGAGCAGGGCCAACTCCTCCCTCACATCCTCATCATCTCCATCTCCTGACAGAGAGAACTCTTTGGCCCCTACCACCACAGTGGAGGGGAAGTAGCCCGGGTAGCCTATCTCAAGTAGGCCGGCAATCCTATCTCGTGTCTACCTGGTGCCAATTGTGCAGAGCGACAAAGGCCAACTCCTCCCTCACATCCTCATCATCTCCATCTCCTGACAGAGAGAACTCTTTGGCCCCTACCACCACAGTGGAGGGGAAGTAGCCCGCGTAGCCTATCTCAAGTAGGCCGGGAAGCCCATCTCGTGTCTACCTGGTGCCAATTGTGCAGAGCGAGCAGGGCCAACTCCTCCCTCGCATCCTCAGCATCTCCCCCTCCTGGCAGGGAGAACTCTTTGGCCCCTACCACCACAGTGGAGGGGAAGTAACACGGGTAGCCTATCTCGTGCCGGTCGCATAGCTCCTCCAATAGCTGGCTGGGCCGCAGCTGATCCCGCCACTCTGGGGTGTAGCGTCTGGCTAGTCCACAGCTACCTGGGGAATAGGGATCTGGTCATAACGCACGGAAAAGTAAAAAATGTTTTGTCTCAGGAATTTTTTTTTTTTTTTCGGATAAACAAAAAACATATTATTTGTACTTAAAATTCAATACATGCAATATGAAATTTTAGAGAACCATAAGAATTTCAATACTGTGTACAATAATCTTTAAGATCTATAAAAAATACAATCTACAAATATTTTTCAAATCGTGGGAAATTAAATCTACTAAAATCAAAATGAAAACATTTCGGTATAATTTACGCCACTACAACAACTAAATCTCAATGATCTAAAAAAAATATAAATCTAGATATCCTTGGGTTTAACTTCGCCTTCAACTGCATGGTCATATCACCTAGATAAACTTAATATTATTTTGCCAATCCCAACCTAGAGACTAGAGAAACTAAGTGAGTATGTTTCTGGTATATGCATCCATACAAACCTAAAGAAACTGAAACATGTGCAAACCTCGATGATTACTGTAAAAGCGAGATTCCAGATCAATCGTTGTTTTCCCGATGAAATCATCTTTGGACAGGGCGTCCTTGTCAGCAATTTCCAGCGTCAACGTGTGATCTTGAGGAAAAGATCCTTGGATTTCAAAATGGCGCCCAAAATAGGGATTAATCTGGTTTGTGACGGAATTTTCGCGGTCGTTGATTTCGGTGGATCCTGTTTTGAGTATGATGTACGGGTCGCATTTTCCGTCCTTGTCTTTGGGATGCAAACCGTACGCCCGTACAATGTACACCCGAATAGTGACGTTCACCTGTAAATGTATTTCACAGGTGTTTTATTTATATAAACATTGAAATATACTAATGGTTGCACTGTTTTGTAAATCAATGCTATAGCTTGACTCTTGTTTAGATTAAATTAGTTACTGTGACTTGAAATAGCAACGCATCAAGCTATTCCCCACATCATTTTTTCCTAAAAGCTTTTCTATATTTCGAATTATGGTCTTGAAAACATGTATACCGAAAAGTACTTGATTTATAAATGTAATCTGGAAAAGGGTATTAACAGTAGACCATTCAAAAGCAGATTTGTATCTACCAAATTGTTCCATTACCTGTTCATTATCAACAGTTCCCGTCAGAGCACCCTGACTAAAGGAGGCTTCCCGCTGGTCGTCACAAGGTGACTATTTTCTGCCGGATAAAACAAAACGTTCCCTTTGAACGAGCCTACTTTGAGCTCCTCCAAAGTATTTTTGTTATCCGAAAACAATTTCCCATAGTAGAAATCAAACGTTCGCAGAACATCGGAAAACCGCTCAAACTCGGGAACTTTTTCCAGCTCGTTTCGATAGATGATCAGTTCCGGAGGATGTTTCATCACGATCTGTGGCTCCTCTTTTTGTCGTTCTTCCATTTTGTTGGCTTTCCGGTTTTGAAATACTTTCGGCACAAAGGTGCAACACTTGCAAAGGCGGATGGTTCTTTGTTCGTCGTGTTCTCGTTGGATCTCCTTGATTTTCTCCGCTACTCCTGAGCTGTAGATGGAGTTGTAGTACATGGTCCACCAGTCTGGCTCCTCCTCCTCCTCTTCCTCCGCGACCTCCACATCAGATATGTTTATAGTGTCATACAAGTAACTGTGGAAATTAAAAGAATTCAATTTTCAATTCAATTCAATAGTATATTTGTATTAATTTAAGAAAATTGTTACAATGGGTTGACAAGAAATGACAGTGTTAATAGAAATGACAATATAAATGCTAATATACAGGCAAATTGAGATGCAAAAAATAATTTAAAATAAAATGGCAATTGACACTTTTGTAATTTCTGTCTTGGACGAAAATTAAAATAATAAATTAATCCTCAAGTTATCTAGAAATATTTTAAATCTCTTAGCAACAGCATAGAAGTGGCTTTAAACCAATTATTATTTGCCTTTCTTTAAGTGATGTCGTGTTCTCAATGAAAAGAATAACAAAGATATGATTCTTATGATACAAATACAGAGCTTTTGTGTCACTCTATAGTACATTTTAGTCGACGTCTTATTGTGTTTCCAGCACTATTCTTCAAAAAGTGTTTAAATTTAAGTTGCTCCCTTAAAATGACCGGGAGCTACCGAGTTTCGACACGAAAATTTAATTTATTTACCAACATGAAATCATTGAATTTATGTTTTGGCAAAGCTCGAATTTGAACCCCAAACCTCTTGACCCTACGGGGTATAAGAGCACTTAGCTTTCCAGGTCTCCAACAAAAGCGATCTACTTACTCCTTACTCGTGGACTCTGGCTCGATCTCAATCATCTTGTAGTAGTTGCTTCTCATTCTAACACTTCTCTCGTACCCACACACGCAGGCCATGACAATAAAGAGAAGTTTCCTCAGTGCCCAGGCCAGGGCTTGCATCAAGGACATCAGCAAGTAGGGCAGAGAATAGAAACTAAAGCGTTTCTTTCTTTCCGATAACTTTGGCCAGGTCCTGAAGTATTGGCCCGCCTTGAGTGCCTTTTGTCCGCATTGCTTCAGACATTTTTTGCCTGCAAACGAGGATGGACTTATCGAGGATTCTGATTTTAGTTTATATATTTCTTTCTGAACATGAATTGATCTAGTACCTTCCTACTATTCATAGTAATTTATTGTTTTTACTGTAAAAATTATACTTCCTTAAAATGTTATTCAAATTGACATACACAATTTCCAGTGTCTCCGCGCAAAGAGTCTATTATCTTGTTTTTTTTTTAATACAAATTTGTGCATGGCATATCTTTTGAGACATCTACAATTTCAAAGTTCAAACTAAATTAAAACTAAGCTCATAATAACCAAATCCGTATTTTTGAATAAGCAAGATCAAGTAGTCTAACAGAATCAGAGGTGTTGAGATTTAGATGACACTTTCCTAAGTTCCCTTACATTTCGTTGTATACTTCCTCTTGCCCCTCGTCTTGCGGGTAGCTCGCTCCATCTCTACCATTTGCACGTCCATGTTTATCTTCACCTCGCTTGGGTAATGATGCGATGACTTCGCCTCGCCCAATGCTTTCTCGTGAAGTAGAATGTTGCGTTTGTTGAGATTCTCCTTCCATGTGGTTTCTTCGATAAAGTTCTTGAATAGATCGTTGATGTTGTCATGCACACAAATGCCTGTAACAAGTGGTTTTGAAAAATGATTAATTTGCATAATATGATGGGGTTAAACAGATTACCCAAACCAAAATTTGAAATATGTATAAGTTGTCCAAATCTAAGGATTTATGTGACGAGAAAATAAAAACTCATGTAAAACATAAAACCTTAGCTGAAAGGATACATATCAATAAAAATCAATTGGACCTCAGAGTAATATTGATGGTAATAACATGTTCTTGTAGGGTTTCATGGCTAAGTCGAGTGGGTATTTTCTCATATCAGTCCACATACATAAATGGTACCTCGCGGTGTTAGTAAAACTACAGCTTTTGGTTTGCATGAGTGATGAAAATGACTGTTTTTGATTTAATGAAAGTAAATAGTTTCTGCTCTAAATCATTTTACTAAATTACATGTTATGAATGATGCCGATGGTTCATTACCTCTGTAAATAAATCCATTCCGTTTCTTGTAGTACAGCTTGATCACCAGGGGCGTCTTATACTTGGTGAGGTTCACTTGGACCATCCCTGAGATCTTTCCAAAGTTCTGACCCTTCTTGTAATCCTTGATAACAACCGAGTTGAGTTTCGCGTCGCTACATTTGATGGCAATACTGGGGGCGCGGATTTTCTTGACATCCCGCAGCCCCCAGAAGAGAACTTCCATGATGAAGGCTTGCACCGGAGGGAGGAGACTTTCCGGGATCTTGTAGATGTTCGTATTTTCAGTATCTAGAGGGATTTTGTCTGTTTTTTCATCATCAGTTTCGTTTACATCCGAGTCTTTTTCATCAATTTTGTGCAGATCATCAACTTCCTCGTCGTCTTCAGACACTTCCACTAACTCTACAGCAGCTGTGATCTCCCCGACCTGTACATGTCCATTGTGCACGGGATATGTTCTCAACTTTGTCACACCGTTCTCACCTTGCCGGAGTATAACATTTGGTTTCACTGGGACTCTGCCTATGAGTTCGTTGGTGTGCCTCCTCGGGAGTCTCGCCAGTATTTCTCCGGATTTCGACGTCTTGTAGGTGTCGTTGTCCCACAGTTCCAGTACGATGGTGGGCTGATTCTTTTGGATTCTGGATTTGGTGCGATACCGGACGATGCTTGGTAGAACCACAGTTTCCTTCCACAAAGGAGTCACTGTAGCTTTCACCGTGTGAGATATGGCTGATTTGCTTCCCGCGATCACCTGTTTCATGGAGTAGGAAATTACCAAACCTAATGAAAAAACTTCATGGTAAATCAGGATCTAATTTTAAAAGAACCTTGTATTTGGTCTTTTTAGCTATAAAAATATGTATTTGCATTTCTATGTTTTAAGTATATATCATAATTTTTTTTTTTAAAGACTAGCGCTTTGAGTGTTATCAATACTTTTAAGCGAGACAATACATAATATCTAGTATAATTAATTAATGTCAATGTTAATTAATTTTTAACTTCAGAATTACCAACCTTCACTTCTAAAAAACTCACTCCTTTGCATTTATTTCCTTTAATTACCTTGACATACGGGTCCGACATGCCAGATTTATCATGGCCCAGATCAATGATAGCATTATAGAGGTGAGCTCTAGTTTGGAACACCACGCCACTCCTGTGTCGAATCTCTGTCGGCAACTCCTCATCCCTCAGCATGTCTTGTATCATACCTTCCTCTACCGGCAACATCTGCAGGCATTTATCTTGCTGTGAGGCCAGGCCAAACCACAAGTACGCGTCAATGCGACCGCCTAGCGTATCGCCAGGGATTTTACCTGTGCGAAAATAATCTATTGTTCATTTTGCTAGGAAAGAAATCTTTTACCTTTATGTTATATTTATTGACTTTCTTCTTGAAACTCGGTAGGTAGTGGAATTTTTTTTTTTTTTTTACCATCTTCTTCTTTTACTCTGTCTTATCCCGCTTGAGCAGGGTCGACGTTGTTCAACCTCATGCTTGGTTTTATTTCACTATCTAAAAGTATTAAAATATTTGTAAATCAGTTGTTTTACGAAGAATTCAGGTAGTCTAGTTGGCTAAAAGGGGCTGTTCTTTAAACCCCTGCACCCAGGTATAATCAAACATTCACTTTCTATACAGGCAAGTATCAAGATACTGTTCCCGATATGACCATTTTCATGACCCTATAGGTTTTTGGGCCAAGGACTTCGATTGTTATAGACCTCTCTTTAAATAAATGTTCTGGCTGTATGGCAAATTCCCATGATAAGGAGAATAACCAATGCCAAAAAATTTAAATAAAAAAAAATGTTCATTTAAAAAAAACTAACGTTTGGAAATCTCTTTGTACTCGGTGAAGAAAATACTGTTGAACTTTCCACATTCCGCGCCCCTCTCCTCTGGTACCTCCGAGTAGACAACAAGTCTGGGATGAACCTTGCAGGTGGACACCAGTCTGCCCTCGTTCACGAGATATACGAAGATGCTTGGAAAGCTCATGTCAGACTCCTGAGTGAGCTTGGACAGCGTTTTGGCATGGCCTCTAAGAATTGAGATTTTTTCATCAGGACTTTTGACGTCGCTGGTCATTTGGTCGTCTAGTTCTTTTTGAATCTCTGTCATAAAAGAGAAATTTTGAATCAAATACTTGGTGTTTCCATTCCATAGCAAGACTTTCGCTGAATCAAAAGTAAAAGAAAATGATTTACCTTCTTATTAATTTTCATTTGAGAAAAGGTCACCCCCAGTTTTATTATAGCATTTAAATTAAATCATAATGTAATTACCCGTGAATAATTTCTATTAGTTAGAATACCCTGTTATTGTATAACGCATTACGAGCAAGCAATGAGTTACTTCGACCAATGTTGAGTCTCGCATTTCTCTTTCCTTCTTTCCCATATCTCTCTCTCACTCTCTCTCTCTCTCTCTCTCTCTCTCTCTCTCTCTCTCTCTCTCTCTCTCTCTCTCTCTCTCTCTCTCACTATCATATTTTTATTATTCTACCTTTTTTCTTCTCATTCTCTTTCTCATTTTTCTCCTCTCTCCTTCTCTTTATCTTTCTCACTTTTCTCCTCTCTCCTTCTTATCTCTCTCTCTCTCTCTCTCTCTCTCTCTCTCTCTCTCTCTCTCTCTCTCTCTCTCTCCCCTTCTTTTATTTTTCCTCGTATATTTTACTAGATATATTCTATTTTTCAGTTTTTGAATTCGTGATTGATTAGAATTCACTGTAAAACTTTGCTATTGTGGTTTGTATTCTGAGGTTGAATATGGAGATGTGTGGACCTTAATTTATAGTATAGCAGTATGTACTGAGTTCTTATTTTTTTAATATACGTACTGGCTTCTCCATGTAATAAATTGAAGAAGAAAAAAACATGAATTACCGCTAGCAAAATATCAATTACAGCCAGATTAAAATTTCACTCGTATTTAAAACTAAATTTTCAGCAGAATAAATACTTGTTCCTGAACGATAAACATCAAACTGCTCAATACTAAGAATATATGGTGTGACCGAGGAACACTGGCGTTTACGAACCAACAGAGTAATCCTGGAAAAACTTCAGGGACTTCCTTCCCCCTGTTCATCAAATTACAAAGACTCAGATGGTTCGGACATATACAGAGAATTGAAGTCTCAGGGATGCCTAAGAATATGCTAAATGGAAAGATAAATGCCACCAGAAGAAGAAGTAGACCTCGCCTAAGATGGATGAACCAGATTTTAGACGACCTGAAAGTGATGCAAGACACCGGGTGGGGAACTGCTATCAGGGCCCGTCATGTCTGGAGGCATGTAGCTGAGGCGCCAAGACCCACGCCAGGCTGTAGCGCCAATTGGTATGGTATGGGTATATTCAAAATTCTAGCTCCCCTTCAAAATTCCTGGTCACCTCCAAATTCTAGTTCACCTCCAAAATTCTGGTTCACCTTCAAAATTCCAGTTCACCTTCAAAATTCTTGGTCACCTTCAAAATTCTTGGTCACCTCCAAATCCTACTACACCTTCAAAATTATTGGTCACCTCCAAAATTTAGTTCACCTTCAAAATTCTGGTTCACCTTCAAAATTCTTGGTCACCTTCAAAATTCTTGGTCACCTCCCAATCCTAGTTCACCTCCAAAATTCTGGTTCACCTTCAAAATTCCAGTTCACCTTCAAAATTCTTGGTCACCTCCAAATCCTACTACACCTTCAAAATTATTGGTCACCTCCAAATTTTAGTTCACCTTCAAAATTCTGGTTCACCTTCAAAATTCTTGGTCACCTTCAAAATTCTTGGTCACCTCCCAATCCTAGTTCTCCTTCAAAATTCTTGGTCACCCCCCAAATTCTGGTTCACCTTCAAAATTCCAGTTCATCTTCAAAATTCTTGGTCACCTCCAAATTCTCGTTCACCTCCAAATTCTAGTTCACCTTCAAAATTCTGGTTCACCTTCAAAATTATTGGTCACCTTCAAAATTCTTGGTCACCTTCAAAATTCTTGGTCACATCCAAATCCTAGTTCACCTTCAAAATTCTTGGTCACCTCCAAATTCTAGTTCACCTTCAAAATTCTGGTTCACCTTCAAAATTCTTGGTCACCTCCAAATCCTAGTTCACCTTCAAAATTATTGGTCACCTCCAAATCCTAGTTCACCTTCAAAATTCTGGTTCACCTTCAAAATTATTGGTCACCTCCAAATTCTAGTTCACCTTCAAAATTCTTGGTAACCTCCAAATTCTAGTTCACCTTCAAAATTCTGGTTCACCTTCAAAATTCTTGGTCACCTCCAAATCCTAGTTCACCTTCAAAATTATTGGTCACCTCCAAATCCTAGTTCACCTTTAAATTCCTGGTCAATTTTAAAATTCTGCTTCGCCTTCAAAATTCTGCTTCACCTTCAATTTTGGTTCACCTTCAAAATTCTATTTCACTTTCAAAATGTGGGCCACCTCAAAATTATGGGTCACCTCCAAATTATTGGTCACTTCAAAATTCTAGTTCACCCTCAAAATTCCTGGTCACCTTCAAAATTCTAAATTGAAAAAATTTTGGTCGCCTTCAAAATTTTAGCACACTTTCAAAATTATTTATAACCTCCAAATCCCTTATCAATTTCAATCCTAGTTCACTCTCCTGCTCACCCGAAGCTGATGAGGACACTTGACCCGAAGCTGATGAGGAATGACACTTGACCCGAAGCTGATGAGGAATGATACTTGACCCAAAGCTGATGAGGAATGACACTTGACCCGAAGCTGATGAGGAATGACACTTGACCCGAAGCTGATGAGGAATGACACTTGACCCGAAGCTGATGAGGAATGACACTTGACCCGAAGCTGATGAGGAATGACACTTGACCCGAAGCTGATGAGGAATGACACTTGACCCGAAGCTGATGAGGAATGACACTTGACCCGAAGCTGATGAGGAATGACACTTGACCCGAAGCTGATGAGGAATGACACTTGACCCGAAGCTGATGAGGAATGTCACTTGACCCGAAGCTGATGAGGAATGTCACTTGACCCGGAGCTGATGAGGAATGACACTTGACCCGGAGCTGATGACTTGATCATGAATGACAGTTAACCCGAAAATAATGACTCGATGATTAATGACACGTGACCTGAAAATGATGACTTGATGATAGATGACACTTGGCCCGAAGCTGATGACTGTGATGAATTTCCACCCTGGGAGTGATGGCTTTTTCTATTACGACACCCAAAAATACTACCAAGTGCAAAGAACGATGATGAAGTTAACATTGTGGAGGCGTATAGTCAACGTAGCTCAATGATGTCTGGATGTAGAAACTAACAACATAATATGTAATTATATTCCTGCCACTGAAATAAAAACTTCTTTATGAATCGTCTCATGTAAAATAAATATCTCTTTATCATATCAATTGCCTCATGACTGATTTTTTTTTCTTTTCTTTCTCTCCTTTTAAAGTTGATACCTTGTGAGCTTTATTGGCTATGAGAATGGGGAAATGAATAAAGATTTAATGTGCGAAATAATGTACTAAAATATTAAAGGTTAAATATCTGCGCTACCTACAAAAATAGTTGTAAAATAACAAAAAAATAAATCTTTTTAAAGCTTAAAAAAATCATTTACACGCGTTCTCATTTTTTGTAAACCTTACCTACATCAAGGACTAAAAAAATTCGTCTGCGGCGCTCCATACACTTATTCAGTCACGGGGCCTGTTTTCAAACTCCTTTTCAGAGGTGTCCATAATAATTGATGTAAAAACGTCCATAATAAAAACGCTGCTTTAAATTGAACAATTATCTGCAGGGAACCGTTACCAACCGAGAATATATACAAAAACGAATATATACAGCATATACTAAAACGTGACTAAACACTTTGTTTACAATTATTGTTATACATAAAATCCTTAATCTTACAAATTGCTTTTTAGGTTTGGTATTTGTGAAACGTAGGCCAAGAAAAGTCAAGAATATTCGTATAGAAAATCTAGTAGACAGGTAGATAACCTGATTACAAATTACCTTCGAATGTTTTTCTAATCCTCTTCATCACAAACTTCTCATCGGACTTCAAATGTTTACATGACGTATCAAACTTCTTCATTCGGTCCACAAAGCTTTTCACTGCTTCATTCAAGGCTCTCTCCGCTTTGTCCACATCTTTGCTGAAAACTTTCTTCTCAGCGTTGTCCAGTTTCTTTTTCAACTCATTCTCAGTCCAGTTTAACCGGTTTCTGAGATACAACCGTCTTCTCAAGTCGGGCAGTTTTACTTTGACGTGAAGGCAGGGTTTGTCCTTGGTTATTTTGAAGTTGTAGTACACGTCATCTAATGAGTATGTTGTCATGTGGTCCAGGACTTGACTTTCCTTTCCAATGCTGAGGATGAGACTCATGTCTCTGCCGCCCAGATGTTTGGGCAACATGCCCATTTCATACACGCTTATGAAGAGAAGAAACTCGTCCTCTTTCCAGAGCTTGTCTTCTTGAAGGGCGGCGGTTTTAGATTTCTCTGCGGTACCTGGTGGTGATGAGTGAAATTTAAATGTAATTCTCGACTTATCTACTTACAAGTGTTTTTTTTTCTTCCTAGACCTGAAATTCACAAGTGGTTCAGTTTTGTGTCTCAATTTCAACTGTCTTCAATTTCCGATTTCGTTTAAAATAGTAATTAACTTGTTTGTACTGCCGCAGTAATACTAAAAAGTCCCTTTATTTCAGCAGTGTAAAACTAAACTAGGTATCAAATTTTATACAGATATTTTTGTCTGTATGAAATTTGTCTGTCCCGGTAGCTCAGTGGTAAAGACGGCACTCTGTGAATCCAGAGAATTCAGAGATCGCGGGTTCGAAACCCTGCCGGGACATGACAAGTTATCCTCCCATTTGGGATTTTACCACATGATAATATGTCTTGGGCTTACTGCTAGAAGAATGGGACTTAATAGTCAGTATAAATAAGTATATATTATAATATTCTTAAATATACAAAATATATTTAATCATATTAAATATATTTTGTACATATATTTAATATTCTTAGTTTTGTCCTTTCTTTTCTGCTCCTAATTTTTTCTAAAGTGAGATTTCTTCATTCAGTGAGCGACATTTATTAAAATGTATGAATGCTTCAAACTCACCCACATTCAACTTGAGCAGAGACACGCTCACAGGGACAGCTTCCACCGAAATCCTGAGGGCCCCCGCATAGAAGTTATCGTTGGCGTACGTGTAAACAACAGTGGGCCCAAACACAGGGATCGATTCCTTGACCAGTCCCACCGCAGTGGCTATTTCCCGCAGACAAATGTAGAACGTGTACTCCATCTGAAGAAATGGAATTTAGAATGTTAGTCAAATTAGCACTAGCATCATCCCGACACCACAGCAAAAGTTTTACGTCCAATACTGTGGTTCCTTTTACACATCTCGACACAAATTGACATTGTTGTGCAAAATATCAGAAGAAGTGGAATTTAGGATTTTAGAATAAATGGCACTAGCATCATCCCGACACCTCAGCAAAAGTTTTACGTTCAATACTGTGGTTCCTTTTACACATCTCGACACATATTGACATTTTTGTGCAAAATATCAGCTTCTTGATTATTAGCATTAATTATGGAGTTACAAAGTATTTGTGAATCAACCATTCAATGGTGAATTTTGCTCTTATATTAGATACCTAATTATTATTAGATTATTTATTAGACAACAGACATGTGTACAGCACAAATAACTATTACAAATCAAAGAAAAAAGATAAATAATAAGGGGGAAAATAGATAAATATGAGCAACATATGTCCTAACTAAAGGACGGCGTTATTACCTATCCCAATCTCTTCTACCCAACCCTAATTGAACCTGGATATAAAAGAAACCTCGAAAAAAGAGAAACCTGGATATAAGAGAGAAGCACATCCGGTCAATTGAGTTCTCTTATATCCAGGTGCGATCCTAATTATTCCATATCAATTTTAATTCAAACAACTATACTCTACCGTCTTATTGAATAAAACTGCTATTTTGACTCGTTGAAATGTGGGCGGAAAAAGTTCGGTGAACGTTAACTGATCATTCCAAGCTATGGAAGAGCTCTGGTAACTGCTCAGGTAGGGCTTGCGTTCTGTCGTCAGGGTGTTGTTGGCGAAGGAGACGGCTATGGACACATTGGTGGAGGTGTTTGAAGATTTCCTTCTGCGGCCTTGCTTGAGGAGAGGGATGTCTGATTTGGAGACGAAGTCTTTACCTGGAAATAGAAAAGAATATACCTTAGCCGTATTTTTCTTTCCAACCAAAATGGATTCAAATGGAATAAAATGGACAAATTGGAAGAAAGTAATTTTTCTTTTGGAAAAAAACGAAAGAAGGAGAAATCTTCTCCCATCAGTTTGGTTAACCAAAATGGATTTATAAAATTCTTGTTTCCATTTCTTTATTCCTGGTTAAGTTTTCATTTCCGGCCCTACCCAGGCTGGGTGAGGTTAATGTGGATAGCTGGTACAATTCCCAGCAAATGGAGGGTAAAACACCCGTCCTGACTAGTCGCAGTGTTAATTGTAAGGGTTTCACTGAAAAACCCTGCAACCAGGTCAGATAATAATACAAAGATAGAAACCATGGTAACAATTCACGCCGTTACAACAACAATAACCAATGCCTCTCATAAAAATATTTCCAAAATAATAATAAAAAAGACATGAAAAAAAAAGAAGACAATACTATTTGCTGCAATCCACCACATACTGAAAAGTACATTGGAATGCAGTAACTATCTATTAAATATTAAATGAAGGATATGTATGAATATTAAAATAAAATATAATAAAGTTATTGGAAAAAAAAATACCAATGTACTATATCACTCACCAGTAAAGACCCTCACAATGTACTTGGCCTGGGCCTCTAGATTTCGGCCCGGGGCCCCAAACAGCAGATTCCCCTCCACCCCGTCGTCTACTCTCTTCTGCTGGGTGGGGATCTTGAGCGTCTCTCCTGGGCCCAAAATGTGAAGGTCAAACCTGAGATAGCCCTTGATGAAGGGCATGCGGTTGCTAGGATCTGTCAGTTTGGCCCACTTGTGATACACCTGGTGATCCGGCATGTCCCACACAATTCCGAGATCAAACTGAAAAGGGTTATTTTTGCGAAATCTACATTAAGTTAATTTTATGTAAGGAAAAATTCTTTTTGGAACTTCAGATCTTACATTCTACTGAGTCAATGTTTTGAATGTTTAAATATTTGGTTTGTCTTACATTCTACTGAGTCAATGTTTTGAATGTTTAAATATTTGGTTTGGTTATTCAGACTAATTCAGTTTAACTTTTTCATTTTTCAGCAATGGATCCCCCTTGAAACTACAGAGTATTACATCGAGGGGTTAGTTTAGTTTAACCAGATGCACTGTACATCTGTCTGTCCCGGTAGCTCAGTGGTAAAGGCGGCGGCACTCTGTGAATCCAGAGATTCCAGAGGTCGTGGATTCAAAACCCAGCCGGGACATGACAAGTTATCCTCCCATTTGGGATTTTTACGACATACTAATATTTCTTGGGCTTCTGCTGGAATAATGGAATTTTAATAGTCTTAATCGGGCAGTACAAATAAGTCGCTATTATTATTATTATTAACATGAAATATTTTTATTTCTACCTGACAAACTCCCAAAGGCTTCTTGAACTTGAAAGCCCCTCCTGTGTCCATCACAGTCAGAGTCACCACGTTGTCCAGAAAGCTTTCGAAGTTCTGCTCAAAGTCGAAAGCAAAAGTTTCATTGTAGTACGGGGCATGGGTGGCTTTTCTAACCCGGGTGGTTTTGGTCTCATGATGTACCTGAAGGCGAAAGGGATAGCATGTGGTCTTGCATTACATAGGACATGGAAAAAATTAAAATGACACGTATTAGGGCAATATGAAATTTCGTTAATTAAATTAAGACATAATGCTGCAAGCATTTTGGGTTGTCATCCAAATGATGATGTCCTGAATAATGTTTTTTATGTGAAATAAAATATACTACAAAAATGTTTCATAATCAGACATAATCATCTTGTATAAATCTCAGTTCAGAAAAAGACTCACATGTTCACAATTATCAACTGTAACACCAAAATTCAAACCTTTTGATACCCAAGAGACTTCAAAGTGGCTTAAAATGTTTATCCAGTGTATTTGTATTCCTGCCTCTTCCAATTGTATTTTTTATTGAATGTCCACGACATTTGAAGAACATCCTCAGTTGAATTGTCACTGAAGAACCTAACGAACAAAATTAAACACAATCTAAGGACTAGTATACGAATAAGTTCATGGCTTCATTTTGCATTTGCAACTGTGTTTCTAGGGGTATATGGATTGGAAAAAAGTTGTTGTAACATAACCCTTGGATCCCTCGTTCCCAGACAGCCAACTTTTTCTTTTGTGGTTTATGTAGATCTTGGAAAAATTACCTGGACTTGAACGCAAGTGTTCATGTTAGGCTTCAGATAGTGACTCCCTTCCACCAGATGAACCAACACCAGAAACCTTTGTATCTGAGACTCGGCTGCAATCTTGTCGAAACTATTATTGAACAGATTCATTGGAGAAAGTGACACTTGATGCAATGAGAAGAATGAAGGAGTGTGTCACTCACTTTTCTCACTAAATACTTAGAGGATGTGTCACGTATGACAACAGAACAAAATTATTAAACTTAAACAAAACTAAACAAAATTATTGAAATTAATTTATGTTATCAAATTCGCTTGGTAAAAAATTAAATTGTAGACACATTAACTTAAGCAAAAGCACTCCTGATGCTTTGTCGGGTTTCAATTCAAAAATTCTCTTCTATCAGAATCTGTATTTATTGATTCTAACACCATCTCGCTCCCAGTAGTTGAAATCGACCAACACATAAATAATAAACTTCTTTTGGTATTTTCAAATGTTCCTCGGAACCAGTTGGAGGAATTAATTATTTTATACTGGGAAGTCTACATTTCGATAGCGACGACGAGTAAAACAAGATAGATGTTCGTTTAAAAGTTTTTTTTTTAACATACGAACATAATTATAATTTATTTATTTAAATATAAAACAGCTCTTCGAAAAGCAGGCCGTCAGGAATAGTGCCCATAATGTTGTTGTTGTTGTTGTAGCCAGCTTGGCTACATCTGGAGGGGTGAGTGATGGTCTCCACCCAACTTTATTACAAAGTTGGCTCGTCCTGAACCACATATTTCTATGTGCGATCAACCATCATGAGGACTTGGACTTTTCTTTATAAGCCAGTAAACTCTTAGGAAACTGCAAGCTAGCCTGGCTTGTAAGGGTTGGCTAGTCTGTTCTCTGTTTATAGTCCTCTAGCGGGACACTGGAAATGTTCACAGCATTTCCTCGGTGAATGGCGGTTGATATTTTTTTATTAAAAAGCTTTAAAAGTTGTATTTTTCTCACGTTCCCTCATCCGTTCTGTTCCCAGGAGGCAACTCGAAGGCCGTGTGGGAGGATGTGACGGGAGCCACGCCCCTCACGTTTGTCAAGGAGTGCGTCTCCTTCACCACCACCATCTCCGCGAGGTTCTGGCTCATAGACTGCAGCAACGTCACCCAGGCTCCCAACATGGCGTCCGAACTCTACAACGTCGCTAGTCATGTCCCCTTTATGGCCAAGTAAGTTGCTAGTCACGTGCCCTTTATGGCCAAATAAGTTGCTAGTCATGTGCCCTTTATGGTCAAGTAAGTTGCTTGTTATAAGTCCTTTATGGCCAAGTAAGTTCCTAGTAATATGTCCTTTTTTTAGAAGATTGGCAGTGGGCCAAAAATAAGTCCATACAGCCACTTTATGTCCTTTGTGGTTAAGTAAGTTGCTAGTCACGTGCCCTTTATGGCCAAGTAAGTTGCTAGTCATGTGCCCTTTGTGGTTTTTTTTTAATTTATTTTTTGAAGATTGGCAGTGGGCCAAAAGTAAGCCCATACAGCCACTTTATGTCCTTTGGGGTTAAGTAAGTTGCTAATCATGTCCCCTTTATGGTCAAGTAAGTTCCTAGTTTATTTTCTTTATGGCCAAGTAAGTTGCTAGTCATGTGCCCTTTATGGCCAAGTAAATTGCTTGTTATATGCCCTTTATGGTCAAGTATGTTGCTAGTCATGTCCCCTTTATGGCCAAGTAAGTTGCTAATCATGTGCTCTTTATGGCCAAGTAAGTTGCTAGAAACGTGTTCTTTGTGGCCAAGTAAGTTGCTAGTCATATGTCCTTAGTGGTTTTTTTTTTTTTTTTTTTTTTTTTTTTTTTTTTTGAAGATGGGCAGTGGGCCAAAAATAAGCCCATACAGCCACTTTATGTCCTTTGTGGTTAAGTAAGTTGCTAGTCATGTCTCCTTTATGGTCAAGTAAGTTGCTAGTTATATGCTCTTAATGGCCAAGTAAGTTGCTAGTCATGTGCCCTTTATGGCCAAGTAAATTGCTTGTTATATGCCCTTTATGGTCAAGTATGTTGCTAGTCATGTCCCCTTTATGGCCAAGTAAGTTGCTAATCATGTGCTCTTTATGGCCAAGTAAGTTACTGGTCATGTCCCCTTTATGGTCAAGTAAGTTGCTAGTCATATGTCTTTTGTGGGTTTTTTTTTTTTTATTTAGAAGATTGGCAGTGGGCAAAAATAAGCCCATACAGCCACTTTATGTTCTTTATGGTTAAGTAAGTTGCTAATCATGAGCCCTTTACGGCCAAGTAAGTTGCTAGTAATATGTCCTTTGTGTTTTTTTTTAGAAGATTGACAGTGGGCCAAAAATAAGACCATACATGTGCCCTTTATGGCCAAGTAAATTGCTTGTTATATGCCCTTTATGGTCAAGTATGTTGCTAGTCATGTCCCCTTTATGGCCAAGTAAGTTGCTAATCATGTGCTCTTTATGGCCAAGTAAGTTACTGGTCATGTCCCCTTTATGGTCAAGTAAGTTGCTAGTCATATGTCTTTTGTGGGTTTTTTTTTTTTTTTTTAGAAGATTGGCAGTGGGCAAAAATAAGCCCATACAGCCACTTTATGTCCTTTGTGGTTAAGTAAGTTGCTAGTCATGTGCCCTTTATGGTCAAGTAAGTTGCTAGTCATGTCCTTTTTATGGCCAAGTAAGTTGCTATGGTCCTGTAAATTGCTAGTCATGTCCCCTTTATGACCAAGTAAGTTGCTATGGCCCTGTAAGTTGCTAGTCATGTCCCCTTTATGGCCAAGTAAGTTGATATGGCCTGTAAGTTGCTAGTCATGTCCCCTTTATGGCCAAGTAAGTTGCTATGGCCCTGTAAGTTGCTAGTCATGTGCCTTTTATGGCCAAGTAAGTTGCTAGTTATGTGCCCTTTATGGTCAAGTAAGTTGCTAGTCATGTGCTCTTAATGGCCGAGTAAGTTGATATGGCCCTGTAAGTTGCTAGTCATGTCCCCTTTATGGCCAAGTAAGTTGCTATGGCCCTGTAAGTTGCTAGTCATGTGCCTTTTATGGCCAAGTAAGTTGCTAGTTATGTGCCCTTTATGGTCAAGTAAGTTGCTAGTCATGTGCTCTTAATGGCCGAGTAAGTTGATATGGCCCTGTAAGTTGCTAGTCATGTCCCCTTTATGGCCAAGTAAGTTGCTATGGCCCTGTAAGTTGCTAGTCATGTGCCTTTTATGGCCAAGTAAGTTGCTAGTTATGTGCCCTTTATGGTCAAGTAAGTTGCTAGTCATGTGCTCTTAATGGCCGAGTAAGTTGCTAGTTATATGCCATGTATTGCTAAGTAAGTCGAAGCTTCTACTTTTGCCGTTTTAAAGGAGTCGTCACCCCATCGTTTGTCAAAACATATCTGTTTATAAGTAAATTTAACGTAGGCAGTTAATTTACCAGCAGAATCACTCCAGAAATCACACATATTTTACTACTAACATTATAAGATCGTCATCGTATTTTTTTTTTCTACTAGCAGCGCACTGGTAGGTATATAAGCGTATATAAGCGCTGTATATATAAGGTAGGTATATAAGCGCTTCAGAGCCCAGTGTAAAAACAGTAAAAATCGTGCAGAACTAAAGAAAATTCTTCGTAGCTGCGGAACATTGAACCCAGGGCCTCTGCGTGCAATACTGATGTTTACATTTTACACATGTTTACACAGATTTCTATGTTTGTCTGAAGTGTAGTAAATTTAACGTAGGCAGTTAATTTACCAGCAGAATCACTCAGAAATCACACATATTTTACTACTCACATTATAAGAACGTCATCGTAAAATACATTTACACATGTTTACACACACAGTTTCCTACATTTGGCTGAAGTGTTGTCTGTCCTGGTAGCTCAGTGGAAAAGGCGGTACTCTGTGAATCCAAAGGTTCCAGAGGTCGTGGGTTCGAAACCCAGCCGGGACATGACAAGTCATTCTCCCATTTGGGATTTTTACCACATAATAATATGTCTTGGGCTTACTGCTGGAATAATGGGACTTTAATAGTCCTAATCGGGCAGTATAAATAAGGCGATACAAAGCGGTACAAAGAGGAAATGTGGCATCCGTAATGAGCACACTGAAGAAAGAAGACGTTTTTAATGAAATATATTATATCATCTAATCATGCTAAAAAAAAAAAAAAAAATAAGGTGATATTATTATTATTATTATTTCCTACTTTTGCCCGAAGCAAATTTATTTACCAATCGATTCCCGTGTCTGCCGCCAGGTTCGTGGTGTTCGCCAAGAGGACAGACCTGCTGGAGGCGAGGCTGCGCGTGTTCTGCATGACAGACGACAGGGAGGACAAGACGCTGGAGCACCAGGAGCACTTCACGGAGGTGGCTAAGAGTCGAGACGTGGAGGTCATGCAAGGTCAGTGATATTGTGGTGGAGGTCATGCAAGGTCAGTGACTTTAAGTGGTTTATGTATCACTAGCTAGGAGGCAGACGTGGAGGTCATGCAAGGTCAGTGACTTTTTTTTTTTTTGGCATTGGTAGGCAAAGCCATTCCATACAGCCATGCAAGGTCAGTGATATTAAGTTCACTAGCTAGGAGAAATAAATCAATGGGGAACTCGTAATACCTCTGTCACATGATAAACTATCCAAATATGTATATATGATTTTATTTTTGGTGAAGCACAAGGCCTCTTCACATGTTTTGTGGGTAGCGCAGCATTACTAAGAGCCACTTCACATTTCGATTTATTCTATTACATTAATTTCATTTACTCTGGTAATGCCGCCACTGGTCGTTACTCATACAAGTAACAACTCATTTTTCCTCACGAGGTATGGGTGGACCCCGAACATCCAAGTACAGAGCAGAAAAATTCCTGCTCAGCTGGGAATCGAACCATGCGTGCAATGCCTAGCGCGCTAACTCACTCTGCCACGGCGACTATTAACTATCCAATATGGTTACTGTTATTAGTTATTACCTCCAAAAGCATGAAAATAAGAAGAATTATTTTTTTATTGTTGTGATTTCCTCTGTGTTCCAATTATTCAAGATAATCGATTTTATGAGACAGGCTCATTACCTATGAGATATACGCTATGAGTTATCCATTGTTTCCTCCATGATTACAAGAGGATTAAAATTAAAATCTCTTTCCTCTTTCACGTTGACTTTTCCGAAACTACTTGGGGTCGGTATGGGTCAACCTTTTCCTCATGTTGAGGTTGGTTCTGGCACTCCTACTTCCACATTTTAATCGTCTGGAGATCCTTGACAACTTTTTTTCTGCAGTTAGAGAAATAATAATAATAATAATAATTCCGTGTCCGTGAGATAGGTATTGATACCTAAATCACGGTGGTGAGAGGATTATATGGACGGCCAGATTCAATGTCTAGGCTCTTTTCATGTCCATTGATTCTATTTGGTTTTAACGTCTTGACTTGAGGTAGACAGGAGGAATCGTACCAGCTACCCACATTAACGTCACCCAGTCTGGGTAGGGCCGAAATTGCCAGCCTCACATGTTTGGAGGGAACAGAATTTTCTGTGCGAAAAGTTTATTTTATTTATTTATTTATTTACACTTTATTAATAAGACATACATATTATATACAAGACAAATAATACAAATTAAACCGGGAATCCAGTTAGAGAAATAATAATAACCCTTTCATTCCCCTCTGCAGTTAGAGAAATAATAATAACCTTTCATTCCCCTCTGCAGTTAGAGAAATAATAATAACCCTTTCATTCCCCTCTGCAGTTAGAGAAATAATAATAACCCTTTCATTCCACTCTGCAGTTAGAGAAATAATAATAACCCTTTCATTCCCCTCTGCAGTTAGAGAAATAATAAGAACCCTTTCATTCCCCTCTGCAGTTAGAGAAATAATAATAACCCTTTCATTCCCCTCTGCAGTTAGACAAATACTAATAACCCTTTCATTCCCCTCTGCAGTTAGAGAAATAATAATAACCCTTTCATTCCCCCTTGCAGTTAGAGAAATAATAATAACCCTTTCATTCCCCTCTGCTGTTAGACAAATACTAATAACCCTTTCATTCCCCTCTGCAGTTAGACAAATACTAATAACCCTTTCATTCCCCTCCGGTCCCCAGGTCGCCCCATCCACGTCGAATTCGTCGGCAACCTAATTCCGATCGCCAAGTCGGGCGACCCGCTCAAGCTGGAGTTCCACGCGTTCAAGGAGAACAGACTCCCGTTCACCGTACGCGTGCGGGACCCGGATGAGACCAGTCTCGCCCGCGTTCTCTTCATGAGGGAGCCCAAGGTGGCGAGGGGCGAGCCCGCCCAGGCGCCCCTGTGCACCCTGAACATAGCCCTGCCCGACAACATAGGTGAGGGTCTTTATAAAAAAAAAAAAAAAAAAAAAAAAAAAAAAAAAAAAAAAAAAAAAAAAAAAAAAAAGATGAGTGTTTCACAGACTTTTTTTATTTCGTAGCCATGAAACAGGAGCTACTGTAGACGCTTGTGGTCTGTGTTGTGGCCTGCTCATCCCGTAGTATGCCTCCCCTCTGATGGGCGAGAAGTGACACAATACTTCCCAATTAGGTGCTGGGTCAACAAGAGCGCACCGGACGGTATCCCTTACAAACAATTGTAACCAAATCAAGAATATAAATTTTTGTCGGCACGGGGGATCGAACCCGGGACCTTCCGCATGGCAAGCGAGTGCTTAACCACTGAGCTAATCGCGCGCTCTACATTTCGATTTTTATTTTTTCGTAAAGCATGGGGAACTTAATTTAGCTTTTAATCATTCGAAATGATTTCACGCGGTATGAATTCAAGAATTTTTTTGATAATAAGGCATTCCATAGCCAGTGTCGATAACACGTTCACTGAAGTTAAGCAACGTCCAGCGAGGTTAGAAATTGGATGGGTGACCATTCGCATTCGAAGCCTCGTGGTGCTGACTATTCCCGGACCCACTCAGTCTGGGTGAGGTTAATTTGAGAACCTGGTTAATGAGTTTCCAGCTAATGAAGGGTGAACCCTCACTTAGCAAATATATTTCATAATTGTGTACGTCTATTGGCCTGGTGAAATAAATTTAGAGATGGACCAGAATATGACATTCTTAATCCTAATCGGCAGACTGGTCATAAATCCATCAGGCCATGTAGCCATGTAGTCAAGTAAATAAGAAAGGAAAAAGAAGAAGAAAAATGGGGGGAAAAATTATGTGGCACTATAATAGCATGTAGTAACTGTTTTTTTTTAAATTTATAATGTAATTTCAGAATTCTTGTTTAACTAACTTGCATCCCAACCTCTATTGTAAACTCTTATGCCGGGTCCACACTAAGCGAACATTGTTAGCTAACAATTTTCGCAGTGTGGACCCGGCATTAGAAAATGTTTTAACGTCTTGTTTGAAATAACACTGTTAGCGAACATTGTTAGCTAACAATGTTCGCTTAGTGTGGACCCGGCATTATTGAGAAATACAAATATATTTTTATTCTATTCTATTCTAGTCAAGTAAATAAACCGGGCGATATTATTATTATTCCTCTCCCCAGTCCCCGAGAGCGCCATGTCGGAGTCTGACCTCCTGAACCTGGACATCTCCCACCAGCTCCTGGCGGGCCGCAGCTTCGCCCACACGGAGACCATCCAGCGGGCCGACATCCGCCTCAGCGACATCTCGCGGCTTCTCGGCGAGGACTGGCGGCCCCTGGCCGCGGAGCTGGGCCTGGCTGATGACGACCAGGTGGCCATAGGCCGCGAGTACGGGCCGCACCCGGAGCAGGCCGCACTCGTTATGCTGAAGCTCTGGATGAAGACGCAAGGTGAGGGATGAAGCAGGGTGAGGAAAGTGGGGGATGAAGCAAGGTGAGGGAAGTGGGGGATGAAGCAAGGTGAGGAAAGTGGGGGATGAAGCAAGGTGAGGGAAGTGGGGGATGAAGCAAGGTGAGGAAAGTGGGGGATGAAGCAAGGTGAGGAAAGTGGGGGATGAAGCAAGGTGAGGAACGTGGGGGATGAAGCAAGGTGAGGGAAGTGGGGGATGAAGCAAGGTGAGGAAAGTGGGGGATGAAGCAAGGTGAGGAAAGTGGGGGATGAAGCAAGGTGAGGAAAGTGGGGGATGAAGCAAGGTGAGGAAAGTGGGGGATGAAGCAAGGTGAGGGAAGTGAGGGATGAAGCAAGGTGAGGGAAGTGGGGGATGAAGCAAGGTGAGGAAAGTGGGGGATGAAGCAAGGTGAGGGAAGTGAGAGATGAAGCAAGGTGAGGAAAGTGGGGGATGAAGCAAGGTGAGGAAAGTGGGGGATGAAGCAAGGTGAGGGTGAGGGAAGTGAGGGATGAAGCAAGGTGAGGGAAGTGGGGGATGAAGCAAGGTGAGGGAAGTGTTGGATGAAGCAAGGTGAGGAAAGTGGGGGATGAAGCAAGGTGAGGGAAGTGAGAGATGAAGCAAGGTGAGGAAAGTGGGGGATGAAGCAAGGTGAGGGAAAAGGGGGATGAAGCAAGGTGAGGGAAGTGGGGGGTGAAGCAAGGTGAGGAAAGTGGGGGATGAAGCAAGGTGAGGGAAGTAGGGGATGAAGCAAGGTGAGGGATGAAGACAACAGTTCAATTGTTGTCAGGTTTATGGGGTTCAATGTGTCCTATTAAGGCGGAAGAAATAAGGTCTGTTGTCGTTATTTCATTGTTCTCAAGTAGTCTCCGTGGTCAAGTGGGTTAGCGCACTAGGCTTGCACGCACAGTGACATCGGTTTGATCCTCAGGAAAGTAGTATTTTTTCTGGTCTGTACTTGGTTGGATGTCCGGGGTCTACTCATATCTCGTGAGGAAAAATGAGTAGCTGCGCGACCAGTGTCGCTGCTTAATATACAATAAAATTATAGGCAAAAATATACAATAAAATTATAGGCAAAAATAAGATATAGGATGCTACCCACTAAAATTGTGATATAATAATAATAATAATATCGCCTTATTTATACTGCCCGATTAAGACTATTAAAGTCCCATTATTCCAGCAGTAAGCCCAAGACATATTATTATGTGGTAAAAATCCCAAATGGGAGGATTATTTGTCATGTCCCGGTTGGGTTTCGAACCCACGACCTCTGGAAACTTTGGATTCACAGAGTGCCGCCTTTACCACTGAGCTACCGGAACAGACAGATTATAATACAAAGAAACACATTTATTTCTTTGGGTGGAAGAGATTTAAGGTTTTGGGTGGAAGAGATTGCCACAGGCAATAACCCCGCCCTTTAGGTAGGACATTATTGTTATTTTCTTTTTTACTTATTTATTTTGTCATTTGTTTGTTTTTTCTTAATTTTATACTGTTACTATTGTACTCTGTCCTCCTAATAAAGCATACTATAATAATAATTTATTAATGATTATATTCTCTCCCCCTCAGGCCCGGACGCGACAGGCAACTCCCTGGAGTCAGGCCTGCGCGCCATCCACCGCGAGGACATCGTCAACCAGTGCATCTACAACGTGGAGCTGGTGACAGACGACATGGAACGAGCCGTGGCCAAGACGAGGCTGGACCAGAGCGGCTTCGAGACTCTGCAGGCCGAGCTCGGGCCCAGCCGCGACTCCACGCTCAACCGGAGCGAGTCTAAGAGAGGTAATAATATAATAATAATAATAAATAAAAAAAAGTCTGTCCCGGTAGCTCAGTGGTAAAGGCGGCGCTCTGTGAATCCAGAGGTTTCAGAGGTCGTGGGTTCGAAACCCAGCCGGGACATGACAAGTTATCCTCCCATTTGGGATTTTTACCACATAATAATATGTCTTGGGCTTACTGCTGGAATAATGGGACTTTAATAGTCCTAATCGGGCAGTATAAATAAGACGATAATATTATTATAATAAATCATTTATTTTATTTTTCATTTTTTTTTTGTATACAGAGGACCCATCGTAAGCCATTTTTATTTGGCTTCTAAGATCAAATTATCGCTTTATTTACACTAAGCGATTAGGACTACGAGCTACACTACCCAGTTACGGGGACTACTAAAGCGATCACTCACAAGCTCTTTCAGAGTAAGGGTGGTATGCAGAGTCCTCACTGTAGGGATGGCTGGGTCATTTGTCCCTTCAGCTGATTTTGTTATTCAGAGACGTCTGTTTGAAGTGTCTGTACGCATGCGCATTCAGATGTCTCTTTAATAATTAATTGTCAAGGTCGAAGTATTCCCTACAGCAAGCTCAAGACCACCCTACAGTGAACCCAAAGGGATAGAAAAAACGTCATACCAGCCTAAACCTTGTCATTTCTTGAAAGAAAAAAAATGTTTTAGAGGTCCACTCTCAGAAGCCTAAGAACCCTAGTAAAATATTAATGTATCTTTTTTCCATTACTGGAGACTACCAAAACCCTAGTTCCGCATTGAGTTTTAAATACTGAAATACGAATAATTTCTTCTGTTGAACAGGCAAGAAATCATCTCACTTCCAAGATGACCACTCCGATATTGAAAACGAAAAGTTCCTGGACGAGCCTGTCCCGTCCCCCTCACCACCCCTGATTCACGATGAGCCTAACCACCATATTGAAGAGCCTAACAACATCGAGAAGAATAGTCACCACAACGAGAACACAACACACCGCGAAGTGATGGAAACTGTTCATCAAACCCAACCCATCAGTCACAGCGCAGACCCTCACGTACAAACCACAACCATCACAAGTCACACGAGTGATTCGAACGGAGGCCCTTCCATTGTCGAAACCACGACTATAACCACCACATCGAACGCGTCGAAAAAATCCAAAAAACCGAAGCCCAAAAAACGAACCGAACCGAAGGCTCTCGTGAAAGATTTTCTCAGCGAGGAAATCTCCAACAGTAGCAAACAGATTGTGGAGATCCCCTACCCAGAGGATGGTACCGGGTGGGAGAAGTTCCACAAGACAGAGGGAAACGGGAATGTTGCGTGGGAATTCGAGGCGGGGGAGGAGGTAAATCCCACCAATGGAAGCAATGGGAATTCCCACACGCAGGCGAGTGAGCTGTGGAGGTCCCCTTCACTGGAGGCAGAGATGATTATCAAGGAGGATGTGATACATGGTAAGTAGGGGGTAATATAGAAATGATTATCAAGGAGGATGTGATACATGGTGAGTAGGGGGTAATATAGAGATGATTATCAAAGAGGATGTGATACATGGTGAGTAGGGCGTAATATAGATATGATAATCAAGGAGGATGTGATACATGGTAAGTAGGTGGTAATTTTATGTCCGACATCAGTAGCTCAGTTCGAAACCTGGAGGTTAGTGGTTCGAGTCCCAAGTTCGGTGAAATGTAGGAGGGCGGTTTTCAGTAGTTGTCATATCGCTCCTGTCATTAACACAATTATGGGTGATACAATTAGTTCGCTGAGACGAGAGAACGCTCTAAATCTCTTAGGGCGAATTATAAAAAAGGATTAGATTTAATCTAAGTGGGCACTATCCGACTAAAGGGGTGTCAAGCTTAGCTTAACTTTATTCCTGTTTCATAATTCGGCTCTTAGTCGCGGCTTCGATGGGTTTCAAACCCCAAAAATATAATTTATTTTTCTTCAATTTTTATTTAGTAATACTCGTAGTTATATTTTCACAATATATAAAACACTTCTCCAAGGACATCTTCCCGAGGCAGTGTGCTCAGCACTGAGGCAACATTACCTCTCTGAACAGCGAAACTAAGCCGTTGCTTAAATATTCCTCGGCGCTTCTGTCCTTTGTCTCAAGGACCAAGGTTTTTTTTGGATATGCTGTTAAAAATAATTAAAAATATTGAATATAATTAAACAATATATTTTAGGTTTCGCTTGGCTACATATAAAAATTACTATTTATAAATAATGTTTTATATTCTAGTCTGTCCCGGTAGCTCAGTGGTAAAGCCGGCACTCTGTGAATCCAAAGATTCCAGAGGTCGTGGGTTCGAAACCCAGCCGGGACATGACATGTTATCCTCCCATTTGGGATTTTTGCCACATAATAATATGTCTTGGGCTTACTGCTGGATTAATGGGAAATAGTCTTAATCGGGCAGTATAAACAAGGCGATATTATTATTATTATATTTTTCTTCCTTCCTCGGTAGAGACCCGGTGGAGTAAGACAAGGACAGAGAGTGACTCGGGCAGTGAGGGCGAGAGAGAGATGAAGCGATCCAACTCCGGCAACAACAACAACGGGGGCGGGGACAACAATGGGGGCGGGGCCAAGTGCAGAGTACCGCCCAGTTCCAGTGGGTCGGATGTGGCCTTGAGGGAGGGGGGCTCGGAGGAGGAGGAGGAAGCCACGAACAATGGTGGGTTGAGTATAATAATAATTCCGTGTCCGTGAGGTAGGTATTGATACCTAAATCACGGTGGTGAGAGGATTATATGGACGCCCAGATCCAATTTCTAGGCTCCTTTCACGTCCATTGATTCTATTTGGTTTTAACGTCCTGACTTGCGGTAGACAGGACGGGGGTTTTACCCTCCATTTGCTGGGAATCGTACCAGCTACTGACATTAACCTCACTCAGCCTGGGTATAGCCGGAATTGTCAGCCTCATATTTTCGGAGGGAACAGAATTTTCTATGCGAAAAGTCTGCTCCAACCGGCAGGAATACCTAATTCTGTACGTCATCGTAACTGTTCAATTGTGAACCTTGTTCCAGAAAACTCTCACCATTCTGTCCCGGTAGCTCAGTGGTAAAGGCGGCACTCTGTGAATCCAGAGATTCAAGATGTCGCGGGTTCGAAACCCAGCCGCGGGACATGACAAGTTATCCTCGGAATACGTCTTGGGCTTACTGCTGCAATAATGGGACGTAATAGTCCTAATCGGGCAGTATAAATAAGGCGATATTATTATTATTAATCGTAGGTCAAGGCCGAATTCCGTCCGGTCGCCAGAGTTCAATACCTAATTCTGTACGTCATGGTAACGGTTCAATTCTGAACCTTGTTCCAGAAAACTCTCCTCTCACTATCAAAATCCCAGAATCTCCCATTCAACTGTTAACCAACGCACTCTTGATTGAGTTATTTGAAAGAAATTTGACGGTTAAAAGGGAGATTTTGGGATTTTGAGAGTAAGAGTGCTTTCGGGAACGAGGATTAGAATTGAACCCTTATGATGACGTAACGAATTAGGTATTAACCTATGACGACGTACAGAATTAGGTATTAACCTACGATGACGTACAGAATTAGGTATTAACCTACGATGACGTACAGAATTAGGTATTAACCTACTATGACGTACAGAATTAGGTATTAACCTACGATGACGTACAGAATTAGGTATTAACCTACGATGACGTACAGAATTAGGTATTAACCTACGATGACGTACAGAATTAGGTATTAACCTACGATGGCGGACGGAATTTGCTATTGACCTATGGCGGCTGGACGCAATTTGGTATTGACCCATAATGAGCAACAGAGAATTCGGTATTGACCCATAATGAGAAAAAGAAATTTTGGTATTGACCCATAATGAGGAAAAGAAAATTCGGAATTGACCCATGATGAGCATAAGAAAATTCTGTATTGACCCATAATGAGAAAAAGAAAATTCGGTATTGACCCATGATGAGCAAAAGAAAATTCGGTATTGACCCATGATGAGCAAAAGAAAATTGGCTATTGACCCATGATGACGGACAAAATTCGATGTGTGACGGTCGGAAGCGACTAGACAGAATACAGTGAAAAAAGGTGAATGGGACAAAATTCGGGGCCTCCCGGAAACATACCCCTTTGTGCCAGCCTACTTGGCTTACCAGAGGTACTTTTCTCTGAACCTATAGTTCGTGAGCTGGATTCCGACCCATGGCAAATATTTTTAATATTAACCACAGCCATTCAATAGACTGAATTGTTAAACACCTAAGGCAATAAAATTTAACCAAATACCTGGCCCCCAGATTAGATAAGCTGGATGAATTTTGAACTTGTGCACATCAAAAAAGCTTTGATGCCGGAATAACTAATCTAACTGGCGACTCTGAATTAAAAATGATCATTTGTCAAGTTCCATAAATACGTGTTTATATTGTAATGTTTAACATATTCTTAGGCCATTTATATAAATAAATAAATATGTAATGTTTAATTTACGTCTCCTATGTTCCCAGGAGCTGACCTTACACACGAGAACTCCGCCCAGAACATAAATGAACTTGTCAGTAATAACAAGTAAGTTCAGGTTTCCCATGGAAAATTATTTTACAAACAGTGACCCCTCATTTCAAATTTTCTTTTTCTGATGGATATTATTTTATGTTGAACATACTGGCCCTCCTTCTACAAAGTAGCTTACTTTTTTGTGTCAAATAATGACAATTTTTACTGTAAAAAAAATCATGCATAAATCACCCCAGAGAACCACGTCTGCGAATTTCCTCAACGTACGGGTATCATATCTACTGAGTGATCTCACTAGACCACTGCACAAACTTCAAAAAGTCATTGCAAACTCTTCAATGAAAATCTTGTTTATTTTTGTCGACTACAATCTTATCTATTTTATCTTTACCATTTCAGATTCCATTCCTAATCTGTTTCACCCTGATGAGAAATCTGTTTCTACCTTCAAGCTTTGATTTCTTCAATCTGCTCGTCGCAAAGTTGCTTGCTAAATAATTTATGTATGTATGTGCGTTTCAATACTTACTTGAATTGTAAGTAACTCACAATGAACATATTTGTATCATAGTGTACCTATCTGGTGTCATGTAGGTACACAGAGGAAGATGTTTTTTTATGATGTAATGTATTTTTTCTTATTTATGAAAATCAATATTTATTGTTTGACGAGTTTTAATTTGTGTACCTATTTATGTAATTCAAATTCTCTTTTAGTAAAGTATAATTTGTCTCCAATATCTGTCTACTATTTATTTTAATAGTTTTAAGAAGTAATGAAATTTAGTTTTAATAGCTTTGTGAGAATTTCATTGTAAAAAATTGGACCAAGGCAGCTATTTGAAGTATTGCTTAACAGATGGCAAGCTGTTACATAGCTTGAGGCAGGCTATTTTTTTTCTTTTTGGAAATTTGTTGCTCTAAGAGTTGATTTTTAAACAAACTTTTTCATGTATTTTTTATTTGTCCAAATGGTGAATAATATCCAGACATATGGCAGTGCGCTATTATGCTAGTTTTTCAAGACATAAATTGCTCTAAATTAGTCTAAATGAACTCCTTTAAAAATACCTTTACATTGTTTTATCTTTCGCAAGAGTAGACCCAACATGACGTGAGTGGGTAAGGAACTCATAAAAGAATTGTATATTAAATTGTAATAAGATTATATTTAGATGTATATTAGGTAGGGTTGCTTTTTGTATGATGAGATTAATAATTTTTTATCAATTCAGAATAATATTTTTTAGTATATAAGTTTAAAATAAATTTTATTGTATTTAACAAGATGTAAATAGCAATTTCTCTTTAGGTCTAAGAAGGTTTGTGCACCAAGTCACGAGATATGTAAAAATTGTGTATCCAAACACTGAATGAATCCATCAATAATACAACAGATATTAATCAAAGGGTATTTTTTTATCAAAGAAACAGTAACTTGATGTTATCTAGTGATTCAGTGGAAAAAAATGTTCAATTTGCCCTTACTCAGTAGAGACATGGTTTGAAGAAATTGATTGTATCAGCGAAATTTAAAAATATAATTCGGAGTTGAGAAATGTATGGAGTAGTTTAAAATTTGTTAATTCGGGAGTAGACGAGTAGCTATTCCTTGGTAGCTAGAAGATAAAGTAGCTATTTTATGTAGTCAACTTAGGGCATCTTATATGTTCAGTCACTATGATCAATAATAAATCATCCTGTGCTAAAGTTCAACCCAAAAGATGTTTATAAAATCATGTAGGTGCAGTAGAGAACATGTAGGAAAAATCCAAATATAATATTCAATCAATCACTTTTCTGTATTTTTAAGTTTCATCATTTTACAATTTTTAAAAGACAGAATTCTTTAATTCATTAAAACTAATACATTGATTCAACAGAGAAAAGAAAACAGTATGTATCACAGTAAGAACAGAATAAGAAATTGATTCATGTGAAACTGTAAAATTTCAATCCTAGGATAATTACTCAAAATAAAATTGTTGAAACATATTTTTACCAATATTTATTTTTTTCACAGTTAAAATCAATTTTTAAAACTTTTAATTAAATATAAAATGTCTATTTATTACATCTTTGTATGATTTCAGTATTTTTGCTTGACTAAAAATAAAATTGGAAAAATTCTATAAAATATGAGAAGTTTTAACTGTTTCAAATAGGTTATTTGCTTTAGATTTCCTTGTCTATGCTTTGGTTCATTGATAAGTGAAATGAACATTCTAGGCTTTAGGTAACCCCTGAGGAAATCATAGGAAAAGGGTAACCACATTGTCTACAAATACCTCAGTATCATTACCTGCACTTAATATTAGTTGTACAACATTTGATTGTTCAAAACATGATAGAATTCCTAATTACACTTCATTATTTTCAATCTTTTTCAAGAACTGTTCACAACTTCTATAGCAATGTTGATAGCAAACATCAAATGCTGACTTGTCTCTAGAATAGTAAGGGTCATCAATAATTTTCACACCCTGGGGATCAAAGTCTCCCAAATAAAGAATTTTCGCCTTGGTGTTAAATCCTTTCTTTGCTGCACGTTTTTCAAAGGATTTCACATTTTGATAGTTGGAGTCATCCATTATGAAGATATAGTCAAAATTTTGAAAATCTTCTTCTATGACTTGTCTAGCTTGGTGGTCACAAGGGACATTCTTCTTGGCAAGAACATCACGGGCTCTTGAGTCTGCTGGATGACCAACATGCCAGTCACCTGTCCCAGCACTGTCCACCGTCCATTGATCTGCTTTGTTCTGGGCTTTGATCAGATATTTGAAGACACAAGCTGCAATGGGTGACCGACAGATGTTACCCAGACATACAAAGAGAACAGCCTTTTTCTCTGCCTGTAAAGAGGAAGAAAAATAAATCGGTTATTAGAGCTGTGCACATTGGAGATAAATGTTTATGTGAATGTCAGAGTCAGTACATTATCATTTTAAATTTCACATGACTATTTAATCCCATCTGCATAGGACTGAAATTTTAGCAGAACATTGATTGCAATGTTTACTAGGGACTGTTTGAAACCAACAGTCAGCCAATCCATATTCTTTCTATGCTTGATAACTTCTAACTTGATATTCTGTAACTTGATATTTTTGGGTGTTAAGCTATTAAAATTTATCTATAACAGCACAAAATCATGAAGAGTCTTAATTTCAAATCACATCTATGCTTCAAAGCAATATTAAGCATTACTGCTTTACCGTATCAATATTGTAAGATTTCTTTTTCCTTCTTAGGGGAAAAAATACTGGAGTATAATGGTAAGTAAATATTCATTTTATTTTGATGTATAAACATAATACTTTATGATGTTCCATTCACTATTTATATTCAAAAGTCAATGGGAGCAACAATCTCCACATTAGGAGGGATTAATTGAAGCAAAAAAAAGTATGAATGAAAATAGTGTAGTCTAATCATTTAGTTACTAAAATCTTAAGTGCCAAAAATTGAAGTCTAAAAATATGGTTAATTACCAAAAAATGATTACAAATACTCAAGTCTTAATAGAAAACTTGGAAGTTTTGGGAACGTGTCTTATAGTTAGAGATACACGGGTACTTCTGTTGAACACTTGGTTTGGACTAGAGGAACAACAATTCAAAACATCAGGGGACATAATGTCTTCAGTCTTGCCACTAATACCATGCAAGTACTTCTCATACATATCATCCTGTATTATGATCAAACTTCTTGCATCAACAAATATGGAGCACACTTCATTTCCTTCTGTTGATTTATCGGGTTCATAGAAATTCAGAATGGTGTGAGATCCAAGAGATATTGTAGTGACAGTAGGGAAGTACAGGGAGCCATCAAAATGTGGCATGATTCCTTGACCTGCTGTATACTCATTAATCAAGACATGGTTAGGTTTCACAGAACCAAAAACACCCAATTGGTTAATTCTGTCCAAATAGATATCCAACCATTCAGGAAGTTTTTCAGCTATCATTCCTTTGGCATGAGGAATGCCACCCCAGTTTTGAAGTCTTCTGTTTGAAAGTTGAGTCCACTTAGGTTTAGGTGCAGAATAGATCTTGTTCAACAAATGAGACTCCTCATCTCTTGTGATGAAGTCAGGAATACAATAAACTGTGGGTGGTGCCTTTTTTATGATGTATTTCTCAACATTGATGTTATGTCCACTCATTCTCAGGATGGAAAACCAACTAACATCAAACGTAAAGAGACAAGTTACCTTTCAATATCATTAACACACTGTGGACTACCTAAAGCTGTTAGGTATCTCAAGAATAAAAGCAAATCAGACCAAATTGGAGTTTAGGAAGAGAAAAAATTAATACTGAATAATAAGCAGAAAGATTTATAGCAAAGAAGGATTCTCTAATTGTTCAAAATCATTTTTATCTAAAACTTGACCCTAGATATGACACTGCTAATAAAAAAAAAATAGAAACTTGTCTCAAAAGCATGTTGACCCTCTATGAACACAGAGCTCAAAATATTTCCAAAAAAATTACAATGCCAAAGGTAACAACATGCACTGAAACACTTACACAGAAACACCCAAGATAAAATTAGGCCTGTAGAAAAATACTTTCCTCACTAGTCATGTTGAATCACTCTGAGTCAGACGAAGAATTAGCCACGGTGATGAGTGAATTAATTAGTAAGACTATGTAAGCTAGACTAGAGAACAATGAAATTCAAACCAAGGAAGTACATAATTGATTCATGGAAAACACTTGTTAATGAGCCTCAGAGAGAACAATCATGATGAGATTAACTTAACGTCACGTGGTCCTATTTCTGATTAGGTGATGAAATACAGGAGGAAGAGAAGAATCAAAAGAATAGGAATAAGCTACTATCACTTTTCTTTACCATTTTATCAAGTCTTATCACAAAGGCACAAAAAACCACAAATTGAGGAACTTTTGTTCTAATTATTTTGTTTTGTTGATAAGATTGTTATTGATATGTGAAGATAGCAAAATATTTCCGATGACGTGACGTCATGGTGTAAAAATCATTTGCCGTTGAGGCGACGGCTCACGACGACGGCAAGAGAGTGGAAGGAAGATTAAAAAAAAAAAAAAACTGAAGCCAAATTACCAAATACATGGTTTTCATTTTTGGTTACTTTGTTACAAAAATCATTTCGAGTCTCAGGAGACAATCTATTCTAAATTAGGTATACCTATATAAAATCCACTTACATTCATAATTAGTAGAACACCGGCTGGACCAAATGACTTACAATTTGGCACGGAGTCTTCGTTTGATATTTAGGTGCGTTCGTCGTAGGTAGGTACTTTTAAAAAATCCAAACAGACGCCAGCCGCGGGTAAAATCCTCAACGGAGACAAAGTGGGGGGTTCTAGCTAGTAGATAACATAATTATCTATTTATGTAGGTAGGTAGGTAAGTACTTGTAAATAACAAATCGACGGACGCTGCGCCAACGACAACGTATTATATGATATAGGTCAAGGTCAAAAGAAGAATAGTTTTATTATTGCTGATACCTCTATATGTAGATTCCTACTTGTGACTCACAGTAGTGCTTGAAGCCCTGCTATTGATCCATTGATTTGTCCTTCTTCAGGAACATATCGACTAGGTTGGCCACAGGGGCTTCAACCAGAAGATAGAGGACTGAAGCCAGCACGTAAGACACCATGATGTCTCCTCCCACAGTCAAGCTCTGAAATAGAAGTAATAAGAAAAGAGCGATGTTGATTTCCGTATCCATAAGATACCAATATGACTCTCAGCTGACATTGCATAAAGGACATGAGTACTATATAATAAATAACCCTCACCCGAAATTTGACTGTGGACATGAGTACTCTATGTGGTATTCACGACCTTCCTTTACTTTGAAGCTAAATATTCTCCTTTAAGCTAAATTTAGGGCGGAATTAATAGACTTTTTTGTAATACCTCTGTGGCGCTGAGTCAAGAAGTACTGTGTAAGATAGGGAAAACCGACGCTTAGCAATGACTTGTGATAAAAAAAAAAATCTATTAATTTCGCCCTTAATATCTCAGTTTGGTATTGCCGTTGCCTTTAAATCACTTAAGAAGTTTGTAATAATAAAGCACTGTACGACTATACATTACCAAAGTCTTGTAGGTCAGGTAGTCGGGCACCCTAGCGGCAGCTATGCTGATCAGCTGAACATTGGTATGGATGAGGAACACGCAGTAGGTCAGCCTACTCAAGGGCACGTACACGGAATGGTTCAAAATAGGGCTGATAACACCTGGAAAATATGCAAAAAAAATGGTGAATTTTCCTGTTTTATTCTATATACTCCTCAATATCATTTAAATTGAAAGCAGCCACACCTTAAGGTGTATATTTCAAAGGTAAAACATTTCTTCCAACTCCCTACCGAGAGGAAGCGTGCCTCCCACACCTTTATGATTTTTATTTTACAATTTACCTACATGGGCCGTGGAGTAATTGTAAATGTCAAATTGGGTCGCAAGCTGGAAAAAGTTGAGAACCACTGTCCTAGACCCTAGATAAAACTGTCAACACAACTGTCTAACTGACCCGTTAATAGCCGGGTTGAGATGCATCTGCTGGGTCCTGCTGTAAATCTGTCTGTCCCGGTAGCTCAGTGGTAAAGGCGGCACTCTGTGAATCCAGAGATTCCAGAGGTCGTGGGTTCGAAACCCAACCGGGACATGACAAGTTATCCTCCCATTTGGGATTTTTACCACATAATAATATGTCTTGGGCTTACTGCTGGAATAATGGGACTTTAGTAGTCTTAACACTTAGACGACCGGCATGGTTTTTCGTGAATTCTCTTGTGGGACCGGCGATAATACGGCTCTCCGACATTGTGTACCACCGGTGGTACACCCGGTCCATTCCGTACGAACGTGCGTGTACCACCGGTGGTACACCCGGTCGTCTAAGTGTTAATCGGGCAGTATAAATAAGGCGATATTATTATTATATCAATTGTACATGAGCAGGGACCTAGCAGACGCATCTCGACCCGGCCATCAGTGTTCACAGGACAAGAAACTAACCGTATCCCGTCGTCATGGACACGACAGCGATGGCGCAGATGCCCGCAGACCAGAGGACCCTGTGAACAGGGGCGTAGATAGCGTTCTCTAGCGGGTAGTAGGGGCGCCCCGGGACGTAGAACAGCCACTGGTAGAACTGGGTGAGCTCCATGAAGCAGTAGGTCACGATACTCAGCAGAACGATGTCCCTCTGTGAGGTTTAGGGGATGATAAGAGCAACGTTAAAAGCTATATTGACAAAGATATCACAGAAAAGCAATGCAGATTGTTCTCTTCAATTGCTTTTGACATAGTTTTATAGAATTATGATTTAGGGATACAAGTAGTTTGATAACATCCTCATTGCCACTAATAAATTTTAGATTTCAGGAGGAAAATAGGACTTTTACTGAATATTAGCAGACGTCTTCAGTCAAATATTGGTGTACCCGTCGTGATTTTATTTATTTATTTATTTATTTAGAAACTCTTTATTAGTAGGAAGAACATATATACAGACAAATAATGGTAAATATAAAAATAGACAATATTAATGATATAAACAAGGAAAGAAAAAAACAAAACAAAAAAAAAAAAACAAATTATATACATTTATGTCCTAACTAAAGGGCGGGGTTATGACTATGATATGACTATGCAGTTGAAAGTGACGTTAAATTAAAAAAAAATATTGGTGATCCTCATACTTGTGTTTTCGTGGGATACAATAATGATAATATCTACAAGAAAGCTATAGTTCTCACCCAATCACTGAAGTTAAGTCCAGCAGGTTGTAGGCATGGATTGGTGACTTGGTGACCATTTGGGTTCGAATATACAAATATATCCCCGATCATGGTGACGATATATTTACACTGCCTTTTAGGGCCCCACTCAGGCTAGCTGTGGTTTTGAGTAGCTGGATTGTTTGCCCAGTGAACGGAGGGTAAAACCCCCGTTGGTCGTGATATGACCATTTACTTATAAGCGACGTTAAACCTTAATAAAGATAACAAAGTATGTCACAATAATTGAACACCAATAAATAATGAAAATTTGTTTATACTGTGAGAGTAAAGGGGCTATTTGTTCATTCTTGCAGGATAAACGGAGTACTGTATTGTAATGCTGGGTCCACACACGTGCAACATAGTAGCAACAAAAATCAAAGTTGTTCGGTAGAAAACCGACATGGATATTTTTTGAACATGGATAATTTTTGAACATTCATGTTCGTGTTCAGAAGCCGTCCACACAGAGTGATTTCATTTTGCATGTTGGACCCAGCATAACTCTCTTTGCTGTAATAATGCTCAATTCTTTGTCCATCAAAGTGTCTACAATCGCCCGAAACAACGCAATCCTTTAATAAATTTTTTCACTTACCACAGTGAACTTGACTTTTTTCTCCTTCAATTTGACGCACAAGTGTGACGTCATCATGCCCAGCAGGTAACAGCTAGCCCGGTTGTGGGTCTTCGAGTAGACAGTAGTGAAATAGTCTGAATGCACGGGATCTGTAATCATGCTGAAATATTTTGCCTTTATGATTTTATTATCAAGGTAAATTAAGATACATGAATAATTTAGAATCTCATAGAAGTGAAGGTAATAATTTTATGAGCGCCTGTAAACTTCATTAGTTATGCAATGTGCAATATATTTCTCAATGTAATCTTTATAATTACATAGGTACCTATGTGTTGGTAGCAGTGCATTATAAACGTAAAGTACAATGTTTTCTGTCGACTCTGATTTTAATTCCTGAGACCTATACCATGGAATTAATAAAAAAAATAATCATCTTAATACATTAAATTTCCTTGCACGATAATTTTATTTTACAAAGCAAAAAATGTCCAATAAATTTTTTTCATAAGACAGAGTGTTTTACCTGTTGGTGAGTCTCATAATTCCATAATACCCGCCACGCCACGTTACAACGAAAGGTATGATGATTGAGACTGCAAAGCAGGAGTACAGCAGTTTTATTCCCGCTGACTCGTTCCTGCTGATGACATATAGAATCAGCAAACCCATGAGGAAGAGGTGGAAGTCACAGGAGAGGTACCAACTCTGAATTAGGCACTGAAAACAAATGCAGAGATAAATTTTGGGATACATATTTTTTGCTCTTAGTAATTTTTCAATACAGGACGGAATTTTTCATAAAAAACATGTATTCACACGTATTTCTTTGTGTTGCACAAAACTGCTTTTGCGAGCTGTACGAATCCCTAATCATATTATTTACTTAAACACCAAGTAAGATATATTTCTTCTCATAATGACACCAGCTACAATCACGACACCAACCAAAACCTACTCATTTTTCTTCACGAGGTATGAGTGGATACCAGAAATCCATGCATTTCTCCTTGCTCTGATTTTTTTAATATTCTTTCGAAATGACATACATTTAAACTTCAAAATTACATTAAATGTTGAGATCATCATCAAAGGTTGGCGTAGAAGGGAATGAGCCCAGTACAATGGCAGTGTTTGTTCTTTGGACTGCCTTTCGACATTGATTGTTACTTTTGCTCCAAACAGAAAACCTATACATAGAAAACCTCGTACATGATTTATAAGATAATTAAAATTTGGTTTTGACAGTTTGTTCAGAATGAAATTTATTATTGTTATGGTCTATTTCTTATCTGCAATAAAACCTAGTACCAAAGGAATTCATGAAACGCATCAGTTTGGCTGACCAACTTGGTAATGTGGCAAGTGTGTTGTGGACAATGTGGGGGACAGCGGATTTAAGGCATTTATGTATAGACGAACGTGGATGATTATAAGTCTTCTCTTATATCGAGGTTTCTCTTATATCCAGTTCTCTTACATAAATCCAGGTTTGAATGTATTCCTTTATACAGAGAAAATTTGTCCTGCAAATTGTTCTCTTATGTCTAGGTTTTCTCTTATATCCAGTTCTCTTATATATCCAAGTTTGACTATAATTAATTAATTATACGTGTTCCTTTACACAGAAGTAAACTGTCCTGGAAATCGTTCTCTTATATCTAGGTTTTTCCTTATCCAGTTCTCTTATAAATCCAGGTTTGACTATATACGTATTCCTTTTTACAGAGGTAAATTGTCCTGAAAATTGTTCTCTTATATCTAATTTTTTCTTATATCCATTTTTCGCATATCCACAGGCTCACCTATACGAAACATGTATTTTCCTACTACTTTTCATTTCTACTTACACTCTCAGCTGTATTCACGTAGTTACTAACAAACAGTAGATTCGTCCACCAGTTCTCCTCACATCTGGAGATTTCCCGCGATGTTTTCAGCTGGTAGATAGGACCATTCCCAATGGACGGGAGAATGACAGCAACGAATGATATGACAGAGGCGTATACGGGAACCAACCTGCGAAAAATTCCTCATTTTAATTGCAGCATTTACAATTATCTGATCTGCGCAGGTTGTAGGGTTTTCAGTGAAAACCTTACAATTAACACTGCAACCTAATTATATCTAATCTTCTTTTACTCTGTCTTATTATCCCGCTTAAGCAGAGTCGACGTTGTCTAACCTCATGGTTGAGGTTGTTTGGTTTTGGCACTTTTTTTACGGCTGGATGCCCTTCCTAACGCCAACGATTCTATTTGATTTAACGTCCTGAATTAGGACGGGGGTTTTACACTCCATTCACTGGGAATCGTACCAAGTACTCACATTAAACTCACCCAGTCTGGGTAGGGCCGGAAATGCCAGCCTCATATGTACGGAGGGAACAGAGTTTTATGTGTAAAAAATCTGCTCCGATCGGGGATCGAACTCAGGATCTCTGGACTACGGGCAGTAGTCACAACCGTTACGCCACGGAGGCTGGCACCTAATTATATCTAATGTGACCAGTTAATTTTATTCTATTTTAAAGTCCTACTTTGAGATAGTCAGGATGAGGGTTTTACTCTCCATCTGCTGGAAATCATACCAGATATTTGGTTAGATATTTGGTTTTCAATAATAATCATTGCTAAAAGTTCCGCTAAGTACATTTGTACTTTTCGGGAGAATTGAAATTCAGTCATACCTCAGATTTAATTTAGACAGAATTGAAATCCATTCATACCTCAACCATCTATACAGGATAGCACCAGGAATTAGTTTGAGTCCGTGTTGTTTGACCTTGGCATGCAGAGTTTCATATGTGAGGAATCCTCCGATTGTGAAGAAGGTGTCGACAATGTTGAAATGAACTAGAATCAAGTCGAGCTCTGTAAATTTCTGAGAAAAATAATACCCCTAGTTATAGAAAGCTGGAAGGAGTTAAATATAGTAATATGTTACACTGGTGTTCGAAATGGTAAAAACGATAGTGTGGTAATACAGCTAGCCCAGGGATCCGCTAGTTCTTTTTTTTTTAAAGTGGGGTTTAACGTCGCTTTCAACTGCCATGGTCATATCACGACGGGGGTTTTACCCTCCATTCGCAGGAAACTCACAAACCTGCTACTCACATTGACCTCACCCAGCCTGAGTGGGGCCGGGAAAAGCCAGCGTCACGAGAATTAGAATTTGAATGGTCACCCATCCAAGTCTTAACCTCGCTGGATGTCGCTTAACTTCGGTGTTCTGAAGGGAACCGGTGTATTCAACATGCCATCGACGCTGGCTTCCGCTAGTTCAAATATCACCCATTGCATGAATGTATCATTATTTTTATTATTTGAAATTTTGACCACATAATATTAGCGCCATAAAATCTGTTTTAATAAAGTGCTTAACCACTGAGCGCGCAATTAGCTCAGTGGGTAATCACTCGCTTGCGGAAGGTCCTTGGTTCGATCCCCCGTACCGACAAACAATTGTATTAAAAATTTGGTTACAGTTGTTTGTAAGGTTCCCTTCCGGTGCGCTCGTGTTGACCCAGCACCTAAATGGAAAGTATTGTGTCACTTCTCGCCCATCAGAGGAGAGGCATACTACGGGATGGGCAGGCTACAACACAGACCACAATCGTCTACAGTAGCTCCTGTTTCATGGCTACGCAATAAAAAAGGCTGTGCAACACTCTCTTAAAAAAAAAGAAAAAAAAAAGACTGTAGTCCTCATGAAGTAGATGTCTGTGATGATCAAAAAATATGTAGGTTATTAGTTTTTTCTCGGTAGTAAAAACAACTTGTTCTTTATTTTTTTTGTACATATTTCTAAGTTTTTTTTTTAAATTATTGTTATTAATTTGTTGCTCTTGATTATTCTGTAAAAAAAATAAAGTGTAAACAAAAATTTTGTTTCAGTTATTTTGTTATCCAGCGTGACTACAGCTGGAAGATGGGGAGTCCTAAATCATCTCCTATGGTATTTTCCTATACTACGAGTTATTGCCTACAATTTTTCTAACATTTGAATGGTTCAATACTGGAAAAAAACTCGATAAAATAATATGACGTCACTCACCTGAAAAACATTCTCGCCATCCAGGATAGCACTTTGAAAGTAGTAGAAGAGGCGATGTCCCATTATCACGAGACACATGCTGATGACCTTCAACCCGTGGAAGAATTTCAGCTCACCGCCAGACTTTGCGAACAGCTTGCGCAGGTTTTGGACCGCCGAAAAAGATAGCACAAGTTTCATTGGAAAAGCTTTAGGGGGGAAAAGACAAACAAAACAAAAAAATAGATAGGTCTTAGGAATAAAAAAAAGAAGAATAAGAAATAAAAATAATAATAATAGAAAATCTTATAAGGGCAAATTTTTATAAGTAAAGCTATTAAGCCCAGAACAGCTATTAAGCCCAGAATTAAGCTATTAAACCCTGTGGTTCGATTTGTTACGGGCTTGAGAGCGCTTTCAACTACATGGACATATTTAGGTATAACGAAGGGGTTTTACTCAGGGCAAAGTTGAGACTTTCCAGCGAACGGAGGGTAAAACCCCAGCCCCGAATGACCAAGAGTTACAAGACTTGATGAGATTGTTGGTAAAAGAGTGAAAATTCATGGAGGAAGTAATGAAGAATTCATCACGTACTTATATCTCGTGCTCGTGGGTAATGAACTTATTGTCTCATAAATTCGGCCATGTTGAGTAGTTGGAACACAGAGGAAATCACAATAATAACAAATTAATTCTTCTTATTTACATGCTTTTGAAGGAAATAATGGTAGCCATATTGGATAGTCTCTTATGTGACAGGTTTGAGGCATTGCGAGTTCTTAATTAATTATACCTCCATGGAATAATTATGCAGTAGTTATCATATTTGTGTTAATCTTTTCGTGATATCACAACTACTCAAACTCACTTTTTTTAAATCTACGCTGAAACCGGGACTTGAACCACCGACCTCCAGGTTACAAGTCCGCCGCCTTATCGAACAAGCTACTGAGGTCGGTATAGCTAGCACGTGAGCCACGCCACGCAACTACATAGAAACGAGTAGAAGAATAAACCATCAACTGTTCATCTTTCTGTTGATATGCTTATGTCTAGCTTTCGCCAACGTTCATATCACGTTGAATACACCAGTTCTCGTCCGATCACTGAAGTTAAGCAACGTCGAGCGTGGATAGTACTTGGATGGGTGACCGCTTGGGAACACCACGTAACGTTGGCGTCTTTTTTTATGTCATACGTCAATAGGTAGAAGATAGTGCCCCTAGGGCGAAATGTTTTTCCAGAATTTACCAATTTTTAGGTTCATAACAGTAATTATGATAAGTTACTTATCTATTTAGGTAGGTACATACATAACAAACATAAAAATACAGATAGATAATAATCGTGTTTTGATACAATGATTTTAAAATTGCAAAATTGTTTTACGTGATAAATGATAATCAGTTGATAATGGGATCAGTTGATAACCTACCTCTGTACTGTTTTGTACTGTCACCGTTTGGTTACTGTTTGGTTGATAATGAAGGTAACTCACATGTTATTCTGGTATTATAGGAAAGAGATTGATTTTCAAAGAGAGATAACTACTTTTTTATGATTAAGAATGCAGAAATTCTAGATCCCTGGTAAGTTACGTAAATGTAAACTAAGATAGGTGGTATCCAATAACTCATCTCATTAATAAAATATAGGTATATTGTCCTAGTTTTTTTTTGTTGTTGTTGTTGTAGCTAGCTTGGCTACAGCTTGAGGGTGGAAAATGATGATGTCCAGCCAACTTTATTTTAATGTTGATCTGTCCTGAGTCTGTCCCTAGTATGTCCCATCAGTGAGTCTAAAAAGACTTATAGGTATATCCTTTACAAATTTAACCATGAAAAGCATCATCCAGTCAATAATTCAATATTCACTTACTCGGTGAAGACATGTCGATGTCACAGGCGTACGTAATCAGATGGAAAGCAGATGCTGAGATCACCAGAAGTGAGATGATTGTGAACACCCCACTGAAAGCAAAACGGACATATAATATATCGTCAGCTGGAAGGTAAAAGTGACCATCTGCATTTGGACCATTTTTCAGGAGAGCCGCGCAAAGTTTTGGCGTGGCGGGCCTTCCTGAAAAAACCTTCCCGGTGGACTGTTTTGCGCTCACAATTGAATGTTTCTTCTTTATTGCATCGATAAAACTTTGATTTCAACAAATTAATTTTAAAATGTTGATTTCTTCATCGAAAAAATATATCCACCAGTCATTCAGGTAAAAATTATTTTTCGCTTTTTCCCGCGCATATGTTTGAATACCACCGAACTTTTGATTTTTAGCCAATAGTTAGGTTAATTTCCGACCAGAGTAAGGAAAAATCGGAAAAATGACCAACTGTCACTTGGTCAGTTTTACCTTCTAGCCGATGATATTTTATCTGGGAAAAATACTTTTAGTAATTACAACTCATCGTTACTATTTTCTACTGATTAGAAAAATTACATTAAATTTTTCATTAGTGTAGCTACTTTTCCTAATAATATTTTATGAAAAATGTGATAGTTGTTCATTGATTAATCACAATTCCGTATTCATCCTACAATAATAGAGAATATACTATAGGTAGTAAAGTATACAATTTTATGATCTATGGATATGAGTATTGAGTATTATGTAACTTAGAATCCATTATTTACTCAATGTGTATAATCATTTATGTATGCATAACTTTTCACTCGAGTATTACATGGAAAACTTTTTCAAAATATAGGTACATCTGAGCTCATGGCAGTACGCCAGACCAAGTTGGACCTTATATAATCTGTATTTTATATAATCTTTATCTTATATAATCTTTATCTTTTATAATCTGAATCTTATATAGCAGGACACTAACATGTGAATATTTCATCGTTCAGTTTATTGACGTATGTTTAGTGAAACTTTAATATTCTCCAACTAATAAGCTTTAATTGAACAAACAAATCACTTCAGGAGGATCGTCTATCTGTTTGTTTGGGACATTAGGTATCTCTAAAGGATGCTTCAATATTCATGAAAATTTGTGTACGTTCAATTAATTTGCCAACCCGGGTGAAAACGGGCGTAATTTTATCTCAAAAAAAAAAAAAAAAAAAAAAATAGGAAATTCTATTTAAAAATCGAAAGTTGATGCTTGTTTCACTACTTTTGGGACAACCTGTAGAAATTTCAATTCCGCCAAACAATGGACAATTTTGCGTTAGAACTTCATTAAAAAATTCAAGTCTCTATCTTGAGCCCTTAAAAAGACAAAAATTCGTTCCGGGACTTTTCGTTCACTCTGTATTATAAGCTAATTAAAATATTTTATTACAATGCTTACTGTCTGGTTATTGATTTGTCAAATTGTCACGGACGTCACTATAGGTGATATCTCATTTGTATTTATATAATTCTGCCAACGAACACGGATATAATTATCACTCTATTCTGAAAAACTATTTAGAAGGGTGATGAAGTGATTAGGAGAACAACCAAATCTGATTGCACCGCATGATATTTTTATAAGAAGCAATAATGAAAAAATCGGAACAAAAAACATTTTTTTTTTTTTACAAGAACTAAAATAAATTGTGTTCGTTTTTGTAAAATACTTCCGCTTTCTAATATTAGAAATTTCTCGGAAGAAATTATCCACGCATATTTTCACACCCTCATATACTCGCACCTACCTATCTTTGATTCTTTTGATTATAAGGATATGGAATTTAGCAAACATATAATATAATTATGTTCTCTTGTTATATATCGCACACCTAGTGCAAAAGGTATGTAACTCAAAAAAATCGATTGGGAAAGAAAATTCTCAAAAATCCTAAAAATAAAAATAATAAACGATTTTAATCGCTTACTGAAAAATTGTCTTTTTTGAGTTACATACCTTTTGCACTAGGTGTGTGATATTATCATCCATGGGCGTAGCCAGGGGGGGGCAGCTGCCCCCCCTAGAGAAACATCAATAGTATGCAACATGGAAGGGGCAACTTAAATTTACATATTATGATATTTTTTGAAAAATATTTTTCGAGAAAAAAAACATTGAAAAACCTTAAAATCAAAAATCAAAGGATTTTAAAAGGGTAAACATTTATCAAGTAGACCCTAAAAAAAAATATCAAAGCTCTCCCTGGCTATTGTATAATTAGTGAGGCGCTACAATGGAAAACGGCCTTTTGGTGCCGATCAGGTTCAAACTGGGTTCCACCGACAGGTATGAATGGCCGCTATCTAGGGTTAGTGTTAGGGCCTTTCGTCACCTACTAAGACTGAATTAGGGCCATATTAGGGCCTTTTTGGAAAACCATATATGTCGCTCTAACTCCTTCTGTGTTGCAGATGAAGCAAACATGTATAGAATATGAAATGTGTAGAATGTGTAGGCGCACCTTCTAGTGGTACCAAAATTTGGTGGCGCGCGCCGTTCACGAGTTATGCGCAGAACAGAGATTTTTTTCGTGCCAGTTTTGCCCTGCCACTTTGGTAGCCTCTGGACGCCATTTGGCCATCTAAATATCTTTTCCCATACAAGATTTTTTGTCAGGAAATCGACGCTTCATCTGGTGGCGCCAGCGGCGCAGAGGCGCTTGAATTTTTGCGTTTTTTCGCCATAACTCTGGCTGTGTTAATGACGAAAGGATGAAATTGTTGCGTTAGGTTTATACAGACGAGAGCTACAAGAATATGTCATAAAAACAGCTTAAAGTTTAAACTGATATGTCAAAAGTTTGACATATGTCAAAAAATGGCTGTTTTTTTTCAATCGGTGATTATGCACCGATAAAGTGTCGCAAGCACATGATGTTACATATCGTTCGATTCGCCTTGACGACGCGAATACAAAAAAGTATAACATTACCGCCTTAAGTCTTAAAACTCTTAAAATTAATTTCAAGGCGACGCCGACGATTAAAACGGTTTTTTCAAACGCCGTTTTAAGGCAGAAGGAGACGTTTTTTTGGCTTTTGGAAAAAAAGGGGGTAGATGGTTAGCTATTATAAACGTTAACAGGACATATTGCATATCGATCGAACCTTAAAATTGTTAGCTACAAGAATTTTCTAAAAGAAAAGCTTCATATATAACCCAGTCCATGTGGGCGGCGCCGGTTCATTGATTAAGATTTTCGGAAAATTTCATTTGCCCAAAGTGACTGTAAAATTTTATCAAAACTAGACCTATTATACAGGGTGGGGCAAAAATCTGGAAACCCCTGAATAACTTTCGAATGGCTTCTTCGGTAAAATTAAAATTTTGTACGGTAAACCGGGCTAATAAGACCTTCTTTTAGAGTGGGGTCGATTTTTGTTACCGGCCCCCATGTCGGGGCCAGGGGGGCCAACTTCATTTTTTTAAATACGAACCCCCACCTTGCGATACATTTTTGGAAAGGTCTTTAAATAAGAAATACATTGGTGCAAATTTTATTTTTTAAATATTATTTGTTTTCAAATGGCGTCCAACTTCGTGTATGCAGTAAAGTCTGGAAACCCCTGAACATCTTTCGAAAGGACTTTCTCAGTAAATTTAAAATTGTGTACGGTAATCCTTGGTAATTAGACCTTATATTAGAATTGGACCGATTTTTTATACTGGCCCCCATGTCGGGGCCAGGGAGGTCAACTTCATTTTTTTAAATACGAAACCCCACCTTGCGATACATTTTTGGAAAGGTCTAACTACCCCGACTTACCGTGCACAACTTTAAATTAACACAATTTTGAATTTCAAAAGATATTCAGGGGTTTCCAGACTTTACTGCATACACAAAGTTGGACGCCATTTGCAAACAATTTAATATTAAAAAAATAAAATTTGCACCAATGTATTTCTTATTTAAAAACCTTTCCAAAAATGTATCGCAAGGTGGGGGTTCGTATTTAAAAAAATGAAGTTGGCCCCCCTGGCCCCGACATGGGGGCCGGTAACAAAAATCCACCCGACTCTAAAAGAAGGTCTTATTAGCCCGGTTTACCTTACAAAATTGTAATTTTAAAGAAGAAGCCATTCGAAAGTTATTCAGGGGTTTCCAGACTTTTGCCCCACCCTGTATATTTGTAATTTGTACCTACACTCACAACCAATACAGACAGCTTTTCTTCTCTCAATAATATTTTAGAACAGGCTTTTTATTATTATTATTATTTTTTTTTTTTTTTATTTTATTTTTTTTTTTTTTTATTTTTCATTTATTATAGTGTGCGAACATTTTATTTTATGTTATATACACTGAAAAATGAAGTTAAATCACATTTTTAATTGACATAAATTTAAAAACTGGATGATGAAACTTTCTTCCTTAGCAAGGTAAGTAAGGAAGATGGTTATTAGGGTGCTCTACTGTTATTTAGTGGCAGATAAAGTGATGAGTTTTAGGTATATTCAAGGGAAAAATGTATCCTGGAGGAAAAATCATAAATTTTACAATAATAAATAATAATAAAAAAATGTATCAATAAACATAATAGGTAAGTAATGTATATGTGTCCTGGAGGAAAAATCATAAATTTTACAACAACAAAAAATATTTCAATAAACAAAAAATAAATTAAAAAATATGGAAATCAGTTATACAATTAGAATATACCTTAGAAAAGGGGTAAAAAGAGGATATAATTTTATGTACATAGTTAGTTAAGTGGAAATATTATCTACATTTATGAGAATCATCTTGTCATCGGCAAAAACAGTCCTCAGAAGGCGGGTGATTCTAGCCTTCATATTGGTAGAAGTGTCTGGAGAAGAATGGACATTTTGGAGAATGTTCTTCAGGTTGATAAGAGGAAGATCGGATTGAGCGACAATCTCCTGTTTCTTCTGGGCATTTCTGAGTTTACCCAAAAGATTGCAGAAATCGTCTGCCGTAACAGAGGTTTCCTTGGTATCAGTTATTATTTTTGATACCAAGGATTTAAAACCCTCAGAGAGTTCTGGATCTGGGGGAGGGGAGGTGGAGGTTTTTATTTTCTTCTCGTGTTGAGTTTCTGAGCTGAGTAGGGATCTCTTGTTATTTTTCGGGGTCTCTGGGTTTTTGAGAGCGGGAAACTCTTCAGTCGCGGACGTGGTAGTTAATACTAGGGAGGAAGTGATGGTCGGTTCTCCCAGGGACTCTAGAGAGGAAGAATGAGAGGAGGAAAATTTCGGGAAGAAATCATTCTTCAAGGTGCTGGACTCTTCACTTATTTCCATCGCCGTGTTTCCATCCCTGAACTCACAAGGTGGGGGAGGAGGGAGAGGGGGAGAAGAACCGGATAGATTTTCATTTAAAAGTGGAGGAGATGTGAGTTTAATCTCTTTTAATCTTTGTTGAGCTGAAAAAGTTTGAATTGATTCAGGACAGTTTTTGGAAACATGTCCTTCCTTACCGCAGCTGAAACATCTAGGGGTGTCAAAGGATAGGTAGATGGTATGTGGGACATTTTTACATGTAACAGTTATATTGGTAGGTATTTTTTCTCTGTCTTCTGTCCGAATCTGTACTTGTCTCTTGTACGCTAAGATGTGCCGCAAGCGATAATCTCGCATACCGTAATTTGTTAACTTGATGTCGGACATGAGACGGACACTTTTTTCAAGTTCATCGAGTAACAAGTCGTTAGGAAGGTGGGGAGCCACATTATGCAGGTACAAAATAAGTCCTGGGTCAATAAGCTTTCTTATCGGTAATATATGGTCATCAATAGTAACGGACTCATTTTTGGCGGCGAAATCATTCAACACACTTTGAGAAGAAAGGTGCATAACTATTCTGGAACCATTTCTTCCGCCATAGATTATTTGCTGAAAATCACCATCAAGGAGATTTCCAACGGCAATAAAATATTTATCAATTGAGATGGAGTCTATGCATGGGAGAAAGAAAGCACATTCGAGAGGGAGCATTAGGGAATCATTCGCTGGCTTAGATTGAGATTGAAGAGAAAAGGAAGAACTGAAGGATGATGGAGCTGCTGACCTCTTGTGGGAAAAAGTAGAACCTCGGGAAAGAATGGAAGAGAATGAAGTCATAACGGAGAGAAAATTTCTTCTGAGTTCACGGAATAAAATAATGTGAGTGGCTGAAATCTTGGAAAATTGCGAACGGGATCAAGAAATAATAATGATAGAAATCATGTTATTATATGAATGGGAACAAAGGTAGAAATAGAAAACACTATTATCACAGGAAAAGAAGGGAAAAAGTTCATTGAAAAAAGGTATCTAATAACTGTTTTAAACGGAATAATAGTCAATCAGACATGATTAAGCACTTCTTGATACATATGCAAAAATTGAACGTTCAAAACTTATAATTCGAGAAAATATGTAAATAACAGGGAGCGTAAAATTTGCGACTGCTCTGGTGAAAAGTAGGAAGAGGAATGTTTTTATTTATTGAATGGAATACAGGTAACAATGTTATTGAAACTTATTTGATGCAAAGTTAATTTCTAAAAAAAAAAAAAAAAAAAAAAATTAAATCGAAAGCGCATTACTTTTGAGAGTTTTTGAGTATAAATCTCGATTCGTCGCAAGGACATATTAAACTTTATTATACATATTTAGAACCGCAATTTCATTGCAAATCTAAAACCGTGCCGATCGTAACGATTTGGGTAGTACTTTTTGAGCGAGGAGCCTTTTTGTACGGTCGAAACGTTGAAAATTGCCGTAACGAAAAATCTTTATTGACCTATATTGACCCTACCTTGACCGATTTAAGAAAAAAAAAAAAAAGTTACTACTAATTGTAACTTTTAGAGACAAAGCTTTTAATATGCAACACATTAGGTCAAAAGGTTAAAAAGTAGGTCAAAATTAAAAAAAAATTAAAAAAATTGACCTATTTTTCAATCTTTCATTATTTTGACCTATTTGCCCTTTAAAAAATATCTGAAATTTTAATGGTAAAAAAAAAGACATTTGTGTGGTTTTACAAAAAAAATTATCTTGTTACTATAAAGTTAACGCCCCCAAATAAGCCGGCAAAAACAGGTCTGACGCAACAAATTTGACCTAAATTTGCCTTAAAAGTTTTTTGGCCTTAACTCGAGATTAGTCTTAACCTTGACCTACATCGTTTATGGCATTTTTGAATTCTCCAGGTCAATGCGCATCGAATGATATACTGATATATTCACTTTGTTGTGGGACCTTTGGATTTCAACAACAACAAAACAAATAGCTTCCACTGCCTTTTTCTGCACCCAAAGGACCCCACACCCCCCCCCCACTTTCGACACGGATATCTTAGTTACCCCCCCTAGAGCGGATGCTGGCTACGCCCATGTTATCATCTATGATTTAGACATTTGAATAATTTTCTATTAATTTCCAGTTTCTTTCAACGCTCAACGAATTTTATTTATAGATTTTTACAATTAGGTAACATTTGTAAAAGTTTATTATACAGACTACACTCGTAAATATATTATACCCTTTGTGTGGATTTATTAAGGAAAGAGGTCTGTGTTCATATGTAGGTCTAGACTGCAGGATAGAATTTCACTTACCAGATTACGATAAAACTTTGACTGTGAGATGGTTGCTGATCCTCTGCATAGCAAAAGTTCTCCTGAACTTGGAAGCTGATTGATTGGTTCAGTCTGCCGCTCTGCTGATCCAGGGCTAGTCGCAAGGAGTGCTCCAGGTCTGAGGATTGGCACCCTGAGGGGATGCACATAGACAGGTACAGTTTGTCCTTTGGAAATCGCAGATCTGTGTCTTCTGCCTGGAATAATTGAAATATTTGTTTTTAGTTAAAGTAGAAATCCTGTTGAATTGCCGTGTTATGTGACATGGAAAGACATTCGAACGTGCATATTAGAGAATCCTTGATATTAGTAAAAACCGTTTGTCTTAACCTCGATATAAGAGAAAACACAATACTTCCGATTTCTAATATTAGAAATTTCTCGAAAGCAAAATTCTTGGTCCCTTGGATTCTCTTGTATTATGCAGCTTCGACTGTCCCATGAAAAACCAAAGTTCAGCTACGATGAGCATGTTCTTAAAGACATGAACCAGCGTCGATGGCGCGTTAAATGCACCGAAGTTAAGCAATGTCCAGCGAGGAGAAGACTTCGTGATGCTGGCATTCCGGCTCAACCCAGGCTGGGTGAGGTTAATGTGGGTAGCAGGTTTGTGATCTACCCGCCAATAGAGTGTAACATCCCCGTTGTGATATGACCATGCATTTGAAAGTGACTTTAAACCCAAATTAAAAAAAAAGATGATAGTACGTATTATTTTGACGACAGTTTTATTAAAAAAAAAAATTTAAGTACGATGTATTTAATTTGTGAATAGTGAACCCCAAGGTCTCTTCCAGTTTTATGGGTAGCGCAGTATTACTCAGAGCTTAATTTACCTTTCCATTTTCCTTATAAACTAAGTCTAAGTAATGCCGCCACTGTTCGTATACAAGAAACATCTCATTTTTCCTCACGATGAGTGAATCCTTGACAGTCAAAGTACATACTGTTGGTATTCCGGAAATTATTCTGGTTGAGGTAAATTAGCTTAGTTTTTGTCCAGCAATAGTAATAATGATGTATAAAATATTCTTGATGCATAAGGTATGAATAAGATATTCACCTCCTATCTTCATAAATAGTATTCATGTACTACAATGACTTACTTGTTGCTATGGATTAGGTTTGAAACTAAGAAAATAGCCCATTAAAAACGCAGGATGTTTTTGGTGTCTGGCCACACATTAGAATATTAAGTGAAATTCAGTGTGGACCTGGGCAGACATATAATACTGCTTTGTGACACTAAACTACAATATTATTATTTACTTTTTTACTTATTTCCCGTGATCATGAGTGTTATGTCATGGTGGGGAAAGGATTGATATGGGGTTTGAACACTTTGGACGCCCAATAGAAATGTTTGGGCTTCGTTGTAGAAAGTTATCTCACTCTCAAAATCCCCAAATCCTCCTATCAATTGTCAATATTCAAACAATTAATTCAGAAATGCGTTATTTGAACGAAAGTTGACGGTTGAAATGGATATTCGTGTAGTGTAGTGTTGGTACTATCCATTTTTGTTTTTTACCGCCACTTGCAACTGCATGGTCTTATCACTACGGGGGTTTTACCCACCATTAGATTAAACTCACAAACCAGCTACTCAAATTAACCTCACCCAGCCTGATTAGACCGGAAACAGGTAGCATCACAAGGATTCTAAAATTGAATGGTCACCCATTTAAAACTGACTATAGTGAGAGAAAAAAATGAGTTAAACTTACCTCTTTGAAAATGTCCCAAACACTATCGCTGTGTCCCGGAGTCGGCGGACCGGTCCTGCCAAAGTTCAGCCGTGTCTCAATGAGGCAGTATTTCCCTGAGATGACCCGCGGGGCCTGTTTCACTGACACACACTCGTCGAAGTTGCCCAACTGGTACCCATTCCCCACGATGAAACCTCTTGGGACCGTATCCGAAGATTCGTACACTGAAAAAAAAAAAAATTAATTACTCTAAGAGGTACCAATTTCACAGCTACTAGTAGACTAACAAGAAAAGCTTATACCATTTTTGAAAGAGACTAATCTCACAGATCTCATGTAGCTTTACTAGAGCTACAGTGGTGTGTATGACCATAGATGTTGACATGCACCACTATAATCTAATAAAAGATAGATAGATAAGAGGTGCCAGGAGGCTGCTCAGTTTTTAAATAAATAAATGAATGTCTTTGTTAGTGTTATTATATAACATTTTTTAGTGGGTAGCGCAGAATTATAGGACTTTTCCAAATATTTTAATATCCTAATATCTTATTTTTGCGTATAATTCCGCCAGTGGTCGCTGCTCACATTAAGGCGGATACTCATTTTTCCTCACGAGGTATGAGTGGACCCCGAACAAGCAAGAACTCTGGAATCTTTGGGTTCACAGAGTTCGACCTTTACCACTGAGCTACTGGGACGGACAGATATAATGTAAAGTAAAGAAAATAAAATACCAATGTACTTACTTTTAACTGCCCATAAGCTCAGATTTTTCAACTGTGATTGATAGAAGGACCATTCTGCGTTACATAATGAATGATTATCTTTGACGGTCATCTTGAAATCTGAGAAGATCTTGTTGAAATTTTCAGGGAGCCATCCAACATTCATCCTTGCAATATCTGCCTCCAGTTCATTGCGATTTGGAGACATGTTATATTTTAGAGCGTCAATTTTAATTGGGACATCCTCAATATTCTCCTCATGATTCCAATCAATCATGTGAGTGCCTTCATCATATTTTGGAGGAATCTCTGTTGTTCCTTCTCCCATTTCATTAACCTTTACACTCGTGTTTTCTTCTTGAGTTTTCTCTCCTTCTTGTACTGTTTCATATTCTTCTTTTGTCTTTTCTTCTGCTGTTGAATTGTATTCCTCTGTCTTCCCTTCTTTTACCGTTTTTTTCTTCCTTCGTCTTTCCTCCTTCTACTGTTTTGTATTCCTCTGTCTTTTCTTTTTCTATGGTTTTGTATTCTTCTGTCTTTTCTTCTTCAACTGTTCTTTCTTCCTTTGTCTTTTCTTCTTCAACTGTTTTTTCTTCCTTAGTCTTTTCTTCTTCAACTGTTCTTTCTTCCTTTGTCTTTTCATCTGCTTTTACTGCTTTGTATTCTTTTGTCTCTTCTTCCATTGTCTTTTCTTCTTCTGCTGAATAGTATTCGTCTGTCGTTTCTACTTCTGCTGCTTTTTCTTCTCCTGTCTTTTCTTGCTTTGTCGTTTCTTCTCCTACAGTTTCGTATTCCTCTGTCTTTTCTTCTTCAACTGTTTTTTCTTCCTTTGTCTTTTCTTCTTCAACTGTTTTTTCTTCCTTTGTCTTTTCTTCTTCAACTGTTCTTTCTTCCTTTGTCTTTTCTTCTTCAACTGTTTTTTCTTCCTTTGTTTTTTCTTCTTCAACTGTTCTTTCTTCCTTTTCTTCTGCTTTTACTGCTTTGTATTCTTTTGTCTCTTCTTCCATTGTCTTTTCTTCTTCTACTGAATAGTATTTCTCTGTCTTTTCATCTTCTGCTGCTTTTTCTTCTCCTGTCTTTTCTTGCTTTGTCGTTTCTTCTTCTACAGTTTCGTATTCCTCTGTCTTTTTTCCTTTTACTTTTTTGTATTCCTCTGTCCTTCCTTCTTCTACTATTATGTCTCCTTCCATGCTTTTTTTCGTTATTTCTTCTTTAGTCACAGCCTCAATTATAACAGGAATTCCGGCATGTCTGGGAATTTTCATAATAG